>PVHT021183695.1:3746589-3844680 GCA_004024745.2 Catagonus wagneri
TTTGCCCTGGGACCCGGTGCACGTGAAAGTCTGTGTGTGCCTTTCAAGAGTGGGGTCTCTGTTTCCCCCAGTCCTGTGGAGCTCCTGCACACAAGCCCCTCCGGCCTTCAATGCCAGATGCTCCACGGGCTCTTTCTCCCTGTGCCCGATCCCCAGGCGTGGGGTTTTGACGTGAGGCTCAGAACTCTCAGTCCTGTAGGTGAGTCTCTGTGATGCAGTTACTTTCCAGTCTGTGGGGCTTCCCACCCGGGAGGTAGGGGGTTGCTTCTATGGCGTAATCGCTCCTCCTACCTCTTGATGTGGTCTCCGCTGTGTCTTCTGGAGCAGAGTATCTTTTTTGGAAGTTTACAGTCCATTTGGTTGAAGGTTGCTCGGCATTTGGCTGTATTTTTGCTGTTTTTCGGGAGAGAAGTTGAGCTCCAGTCCTTCTATTCCGCCGTCTTAATCCAATCCCTTGAGTTAGTAACTTTACCTGTTACTGATTAATATAAGAACACTTAAACACTTTAACTCCATCTACTTAACATCATGAGGCAGTAACATGAATTGAAGGGAGTTTGAATGCAAATTTTTGGATCCTTCTCTCAATTCCTTTCCTGTCTGGGATTGTGATGCTCATTCCAAGACACACTAGCAGTCTTGAACTCAGACCTCTTTCCCCTCAGTCCGATAAGACTGTGACTTTCTGTTTGAACTATATTCCCTACATCACAATTAGAAAAATGCCCTCAGAAAAAAGCCATAGCATGAATTTAGACTTTACCATATGTGCTTTGCTTCTTTCAGAGACTGAGAGTCCTGCCTATTCTGGCTTTTTTTGCTAGTTCCTTCAAAAAATTGATTTGGGGTTCCCTTTGTGGTTTAGTGGAAGCGAATCTGACTAGTATCCATGAGGTTGCTGGTTCCATCCCTGACCTTGCTCGGGGGGTTAAGGACCTGGTATTGCTATGAGCTGTGGTGTAGGTCACAGATATAGCTCAGATCCCAAGTTGCTGTAGCTGTGGCTCTGATTTGGCCCCTAGCCTGTGAACTTCCATATGTTCAGGTATGGCCCTAAAAAACAAAAAACAAAAAAACAAAAAACAAAAAACCAGTTGATTTATGTATGTCATGCAGCTTTTATAGTTGTTCTTGGCAGAAGGTTTTGTTCAATACCAGCTGCTTTATCATGCATGGCTGAGACTGGGAATCCCTTTGAATATTTTTATGAAATTTCTCCTCATCTAGTATTTGGTACACCAATGGTATAGTTCTTGCAAATGCATGATTATTTTTTTACCTGTATTTAAAATAATGAGATAATTCCTTAGCGTCCTCCAATGTTGACTAAATATTATTTTTAGCATAATTGTGAATTCATGAATTGAAACGTATTTTTTAACTTCAATCTGTTGTAGGTATTATTCTTAGCGATGTTTAAATTTCCTCATCTTTGACCTTTGGGAAACACTTTCAGTTAGCTCCTGGGTCTTTTTGACCTGACCCTGGTGGGTTTTGATACTTTCATTGTTAGGTGTGTATAAGATAGTCCAGAATTGGAGTTCCCATCATGGCTCAGTGGAAACAAATCTGACTAGCATCCAAGAGGACGCAGGTTCAATCCCTGGTCTCGCTCAGTGGGTTAAGGATCCGGCATTGCCATGAACTGTGGTGTAGGTCTCAGATGAGGCTCAGATCCATCATTGCTGTGGCAGTGGTATAGGCCAACAGCTACAGCTCCAGTTCACCCCCTAGGCTGGGAAGCTCCATATGCCGTGGGTGCAGCCCTAAAAAAGACCCCCCCACATGCAAGAAAAAAAAAAAAAGATATTGCAGGATCATCTTGTGCATTTCTTTTTTTCCTTCCTAGACCTGGAATCAGTCATTGATTTAAGGAACCCAAGACAGAGTATGAGAGAAGGGTGAAAGGTCAGTGGTGTTCTCAGGGCACTGCCAAGTTTCAGTTAGAGCGAGAAGGTGAAGAGCTTAACCGGAGGAAAAGTTGAAGACAAACGTAATTTTGCTGAAGACGGTTTGTAATTTCTAGAGTGCAGAGAGAAAGATTTTTAGAGATAGGAAAAGGGTGAGAGATTAGATAAAATATAAAATGAATGAATTAAAGGTGAAAAGGATATGGGGAATGAAGGCCTGGTAAAGATCTGCATGTATTATATATTGAACCACTTGGTATATGTGTGCATATTTCTTTTCCTAACGAATTTCAGTACATTAAAAATCACCATCAAACAATTCCCATATTGCAGATAGTTGCACAGACTCAAGTATAGAACTTGACTGAAGATAATTGTTGACCATGCATTTGTTTCCATCAAATATTTATGTGGAAAATATCTCTGTACAGAGCTCAAAAAATGTAAATATTTCCTCCCTTCCATTAGCCTAATAAAGTGGTCCCCTCTGAGAAGTGGGAAGAATCACCAGACACTGTAGAGGGAGTGAGTATAAGGACTGCAATTCATTTGTATGTTTTATTCAATAATAACTCTCCTCTGTTCACTATTATGTTACTGTTATAATACATGTAAAGATATTTATTTCATCTACATATATTATTGATAGAGTCTTAGTGTGTAAACTGTTGGTTGATATTTTCTGTTGAGTTGTTAGATTTTAGAGGAATTCCTGGGATGAACAACATAGTTACTTGCAATGCTATCTTACTGGGCAGGAGTCTCCTGGAATTGTAGTTATGCTAATGAAGGCAGTAGACTAGCAAGTCATGTTAATATTGATTCTAAACGGTGTGTGTTTGTGTGTGCGTGTGGCCTATGGTTTTGGTTTTCACTGCAATGGATGAGACCTCTCTGATTTCAAGAATTTCATTAAGTCTAGTGGTAGAGACAGGGAAGCTATAGAAAATATTTAGGATGAGTAATAAATGCTTTATGCTTGGGCAGCAGGGATTTAGGATTAGTAATAAGTGTTAAGCTTGGGCAGTAGGGAACATGCGAGGCTTCACAAGCAGATGATCCTTGAGCCTTCTTGTTGGAGTTCACCTGCAGTGGAAGGAATCATTCCAAACGGAGGGAACAGCATGTACAAGGGTGCATAAGGCAGGAAGATAGGCGATCAGGCTATAATACAGCTAAATCTAATGGCTCTTTACTCTGTCATAGGAATATGCAATTTATCCTTGTCTACAAGGAGAAAACAGTTGGAATTAGGTATGGGCAAGGGACAGTTAGTTAATAGAATATCACCAGAACATTTTAAATAATTAGATATTGGATATTAGAGAAAAGGAAAGGTTAAGTGGGCCTAATTTTTATAACTGGATAATGATAGAGTGGAGTGGGGGTGGGGTGGAAATAAGCAATCAATGGAAGAATGTGACTGTGGTAAATTTTATATTTATATATCTCTATTAATATATTTATCTATAGTTGTGTGTGAGTGTATCTCTCATGGCATTTTTTAACCTTATGTATCTCTTAGGCTAATCTCTCTGCTTTGCAGGGATAATGAAGTGTACTCCCATGTTGTTATTAGGAAACATTTATCTTGTCTTGCTGCCCCTTCAGCTGTTTACTTGTTCTGCAAGCTTTCATGTTTTCTTGAATAATGTTATGTACCCAGTGGATATTTTTATAATGAAAAGTCACACATAGGGCTTTTTCTCATGGAGATAATATTAGTCACTTCAAGAAAGTGTCATCACACAGAAATGGGCCAGATTGAGAATTAGCTGGATATGCCTTACTGGCTGTACCCCTGAGGGGGTTCAGTACTTGTCAACTGATTTAGACTCTAAGGGAGGAGTTGACTGAGAATTTTTGAAGAAGTCGTAGACAGCATGGAGGCAGATGGACAGACAGGACGGTGTTGGGGTGGAAAAGAATGCATAGTTTGGGAGGAGGCAGCTCTCTGATACATTTTTGGTTTGCATTAGAGTTTGCCAGATTAGTTAATTTGGTGAAGTTAATTTGATTGAGCTTTCAATCCCCTTCTGTTTATTTCATGTATAATTTGAAAACTGAATTGTTTATAGTTCTGTGAGCAAAAATATTGAGAGAGATTTGGATTTAAATTTTTTTTTTTTGCCCCAGTCCCTGTCTTGGTATGAGACAGAAGAGAGTAATGTAGCATCATGGAGTGCCAGCACCATGTCCCCATTTGTCTCTTTCTGCTTCAGTTTAGGTCATCACCTCACTCATGACCTGTGCTGGGTTCCTATTTCCAGACCTCCTTCCTTCTGATGTATTTCAAACACTGCTAGAAAGAACTTAAATGCCATTCAGTGAGTCTTAACAATATGCTAAATTAATTAAATAAGGAGGCCTTTAATTAAACCGTGTGGCTCTAACGCCCCAGTGGCCTAAAAACAAACCGACCTCTAAGCCTATAAATGCATTAAGGTTGGGAACTCAAAACTCTGAGATCAATCACAAATCATTGAGCTTTAAATAATAATTTACTTTCTCTTTCTCTATATGTCTTTTTCCTGACATATGGGCTTCTTTTGGCGGAGGGCTCCTGACCATTTTTGATTTAGGGCTGCCTGATTCACATAGATTTTTACTCAACTCCTAAAAATTTCAATATGCATGAGTTTAAATTTAAACAGTGTTCTTTCAGTTAGTTTGTAATTTCAACCAGACTTCTGGCTTTTGTTTTTTAACTTCGATACAGGGTTAATGTTTTTGAGATTTCTTTCCAAAAGGTTTGAATAAAGTCCAAGGATTTTACCTTGGCATTTGAAATTTTCCAAGATTTTGTTGCAGATTTATTAACAGCCACTCTTCCCTTTGGTGATCATGAGCCACTCCACGTTTCTTGCTCATGTCACCTCACTTTCATTTTGCTTTGCTGACTGTCACTAGAGTATAGGCATCACAAAGCCTGATTTCAGAAATCTGAGCAATGGGTAGATTTTGAAATGAATGACTCGTTCATGAGTATTCACCTATATCCTTCTCAATCTCTGCAAATCTAAATCCTATGCTTACTGTAAGGCTCAGATTAAATACCATCTCTTCCATGATAGTTTTCCAGATTCCTTCACCCAGAAGAAACATGTCCTCTGAATTCTGTAATATTTTATTTATGCCTGTTTTGTGATGCTTTTCTTCTTGAAATTATTCTTTACAAATTTTCTCGAACGGAGTCTATATTTATATGTGTATCTTCCTTCGAGCCTAGACTCAAGGTATTTGGTGCATAGTAGGCACTTAGTTAATGTTCCTTGAGTCTATTAATTAATGATTAAAAGAGAACTGAGAGGTGATTGTTGCATGAATGCCTAAATCTCTAGAATAAGTTCCATGTAAACACACATATAGATCTCTCTTTTTATAAAAATTCAAAAAAAATATGCCTAATGAAAATAAAATTATAGCCAATTTTAGTGTCACCCTTTCTTTTTTTTTCTTTTTTGTCTTTTTGCCTTTATCTAGAGTCGCACCTGCAGCATATGGAGGTTCCCAGGCTAGGGGTCTAACAGGAGCTGTAGCTGCCGGCCTTTGCCACAGCCACAGCAACACGGGATCCGAGCCGCGTCTGCAACCTACACCACAGCTCACAGCAACGCCGGATCCTTAACCCACTGAGCAAGGCCAGGGATCGAACCCGCAACCTCATGGTTCTTAGTCGGATTCGTTAACCACTGAGCCACGAAGGGAACTCCTAGTGTCACCGTTTCATTGATTAATGATTTTGATATTAGTAACAGCCATGCTTTATTAAAAACTGACTCTGTGTCAGGCAACCTAATCACTTTAAGTATATTATCATGGATCTTCAAAACTACCTTGTGAGGGACTATATCCATTTAAATAGCCAGCATATTCAGGCTGAGGCCAAGTCTTAATGTTTGCTAAGTTTGTGAACTAAGATTTAAATATTGACCTGATTCCAAAGCTCTGCCCACTTGGCCATGACTCTGCATTTTTAGATTAAGAAATCCTTTTGGTTAACTAAGTTAAATATCTTGTGTGATGTCTACAGTAGAGACACAGACATGACCAGAAAACCTGGCTATCTGCAGTGACAGCCCTTAGACTTCTTAATAGTGAGCTGATGACTGTATTGCTAAGAAAGAAAGAAGATACTGCTGGTAAACTTTTATTTATTTATTTTTAATTTTAAATTTTGTTGCGTTTTGGTGCTGCACCTGTGGCATATGGAGGTTCCTAGGCTAGAGGTCAAATCATAGCTACAGCTGCTGGCCTGCACCACAGCAACAAGGGATCCAAGCCATGTCTGCAACCTACACCACAGCTCACGGCAACGCCAGATCCTTAACCCACTGAGCAAGGCCAGGGATCGAACCCGCAACCTCATGGTTACTAGTCAGTTTCCTTTCCACTGCACCACAACTGGGAACTCCACTAGTAAACTTTTAAGCGAAGTCACACAATTTAAGTTGGTCTTGGTCACCATTTTCTATAATAATTATTAAAACCTGGAATCCAGTGGTGAAAGGGAGTTTTGGTAGTGCACCTGAGGCCACCTGATTACAGTTTAAAGACGTGTATATTCTTTTTTTTAAAATATAATGATTTTTATTTTTCCATTATAGCTGGTTTACAGTTTGCTGTCAATTTTTCAACTCTATAGCGTGGTGCCCCAGTTATGCATACATATATAGATTGGTCACAAGTGATTAGACATAGTTCCTGGTGCTATACAGCAGGATCTCCTTGCTTTTCCATCCCAAAGGCAATAGTCTATATCTATTATCCCCAGACTCCCAGACTATCACATTCCCTCCCCATCTCCTTTGGCAACCACAAGTCTGTTCTCCAAGTCCCTGATTTTCTTTTCTATGCAAAGGTTCATTTGTGCAGTCTATTAGATTCCAGATACGTGATAGCACATGGTATTTGTCTTTCTCTTTCTGACTTACTTCACTCAGTATGAGGGTCTCTAATTCTGTCCATGTTGCTGCACATGGCATTGTTTTATTCTTTTTTATGACTGAGTAGTATTCCACTGTGTATATGTACCACATCTTCCTGATCCAGTCACCTGTTGATGGACATTTGGGTTGTTTCCACGTCTTGGCTATTGTGAATAGTGCTGCAGTGAACATGTGTGTGCATGTGTCTTTTTCAAGGAAAATTTTGTCTGGATATATGTCCAAGAGTGGGACTGCTGGGTCATATGGTAGTTCTATGTATAGTTTTCTAAGGTACCTCCATACTGTTTTCCATAGTGGTGGTACCAGCTTACATTCCCACCAACAGTGCAGGAGGGTACCCTTTTCTCCACACCTCCTCCAGCATTTGTTGTTTGTGGAAAAGACTGGTATATTCTGAGGACCAGGAGTTCACAGGACTGCCTTCCTCTACATTGTCTCATTAACCTAATTTCCCCTGCCTATTCTATCTCCTATTCTGGTCTCCCAGTCATCCCTGGGAGATGCTAATTGTAAGGTCTCTGGAGTCAGTGAAAGAAGGTAAAAACCACACAGGTACAAAACAAACTACAGAACTGCTGGTTTTATTTCACAGCATCAGACTTTTGTCCTTATGGTTTTCTTTTTTGGTTGTTAAAAAATTATAATATGGCTAAGTCGATGAACCTTTAATTCTGTAATTATGTAGTGGGTGTTATTTTTTATATGGGAACTGGAGACTATAACCTCTCTTTCCTTTCGTTTCTCTGACAACAGTTGGGTTTTTAAATTTTTTTATGATTGAGGTATAATCGACATGCAATATTACATTAGTTTCAGGTGTACAACATAGAGATTCAACATTTGTATACATTGTGAAATGGTCACCACAGTAAGTTTAGTTACCATCTGTTACCTTACAAAGTTAATGCAATATAATTGACTAAATATAGCTTTTTCTTTTTCTTTTTTCAAACAAGTGGCCACACCTGCGGCATATGGCAGTTCCCAAGCTAGGGGTCGAGCCACAGCTGCTGTGAAGCAATGCTGAGTAGTTATGTCCTGAGCCACATGGGAAGTCCTAAATATAGCTCTTTCTTGAATGTCTTCTTCCTGCTCCTCTAATCTGTCCCTACTAGTAAGATTTCTGCCCCTTCACTTCACCTCTTCTTTTTGTATCTTTCAGTAGTAATAATTAATGTGAATAGAAATTATCCATGTTTTTTGTGTGGTGATTTATGTTTTGCATACCCATTATCATATTTTAGCTAAAAATAACAATCCATAGAAAGTATATTGATAGTATTTTCATCTCCATTTTACAAATAAGGGGACAGGTCCTTTTTCTTTTGAGTGTGAGAAAAATAGCATTTGTAGCCCTGCTGACATCAGAGCCATCGACTTCAAGAATATATTGTTGCAGCAGAGGACCAGGAGATATGTAAGCTGAAGGATTCCAGTAATTTTAAGGAACTCATGTGCCACCATTTTCAGACTTCTTTTAGCATATGGTACCTAACTTTCCACACAGAACAAATTATGGACATCTTATCTTCTACCATAGGTTCAATTTATTTCTTGGAAAGTAACCAAAAGATAAACAAATTTGAATAAACTGCTCATTGATTTTTTGGTCTCAAATATTAAAGTGTACGATGACTTCTGGTATTTAATTTCTTTTTTGGGGGGGTGATGACAGAATTGAGAGATGGTGTGTGAGCTTGCTTTTGAGTTTTGTTGTCAGGATTAGGGTATCTGACTTTGGAAAAGAATCATCCTTGTGTTTGACACAGGAAATAAGAACTCCCTCTAGAAATTTTAAAAGATATTTCAGCCTGAGTTGGTTCACCAAATTACTAGAGCCAGAGAGTATCTATTCAGAGAGATTTTATTTTATTTTTTAATTTTTTTTCTTTATTTTTTTTTAAAGGCCGCATCTGCAGCATATAGGTTTCCAGGCTGGGGATCGAATCAGAGCTACAGCTGCTGGCCTATGCCACAGCCACAGCCATGCAGGATCCAAACCACGTCTGCGACCTATACCACAGCTCACAGCAATGCCAGATCCCCAACCCACTGAGCGAGGCCAGGATTGAACCTATGTCTTCATGGATACTAGCTGGATTTGTTTCCGCTGAGCCACAATGGGAACTCCAAAGAGAATTTATTTTACTTTATTTTTTTTCTTTTTACAGCCACACCTGTGGCATATGGAAATTACAGGGCTAGGGGTCAAATTGGAGCTCCAGCTTAAGGCCTGTGCCACAGTCATGGCAACACTGGATCTGAGCCACATCTGTGACCTCTGCTGCAGCTTGTGGCAAAGCTGGATCCTTAACACACTGAGGGAGGCCAGGGATCAAACCCACATTGTCACAGAGACAATGTCGGGTCCCTATTCTGCTGAGCTACAACAGAAACTCTCATTCAGAAAGATTTTAACACTTCTCTTAAAAAGGTTTTAAATTTTGTTTTAAATTAAAAGTTATCGTAAAAAGTATATAATGAAATCTATGTTTATAACATGTGGAATACCTGACATTTGACTATAGTGATATTATCAGCATTTGACATAAGAGAAATATAGTGTCTTGATTTTTAAACAGCAAATTTGATGAAGATTTAGAGAACAGCAAGTAGTTTTTTTAATGGCCACACCTGTGGCATATGGAAGTTCCCAGGCCAGGGATTGAGTACAAGGAGCAGCTCAGATCTGTACCGCCACTGTGGCAACTCCAGATCCTTTGACCCCTGAACCAGATTGGATATTGAACCTATGCCTCCACAGTGATCCAAGCTGCTGCTGTCAAATTTTCAACCCACTGCATCACAGTGGGAGCTCTTAGGGTTTTTTTTTTTTTTTTTTTAATTTAAGTGCAAGTGTTTTGTAAGTGAATGAAGCAGAAGTTTGTTTTTCAATCAGAGCCTTACCTTAAGTCTTCTTTATTACTATATAGATATATAGGAATTGGCTTTATGGTAACGAATAATAGATCCTTTCAACATCTGAAAGGAAAAAAAAACTGCTATTTGCTTAACATTTTGATTCCTAATGCAGAATTTTAAAAAATGAATGCCTTCAAAATTTTCGTATGTGTGTGTGAAAGGTCCTTTCTAAAGCTAGTGACTTTCTTAGTCTGCATTCCTAGCCAAATGTGATAATAACAAGCTCTTCCCCTAGGGATGAGGTACTGGCCACAGGTAGATGGATCATAAGCCATTTAGGCCACTGCTTCATTATATGAGACAGAGTATGTTGTTATTAGATTTGCAATACCATTTACATGGAAGCTTTACTTAGAGAATCTGTAAGTTCTTGCCTATCACAGAATATTTGCTGTAAATCCACAGGGTGGATGCTATGAAGCTATTTCCTTTGAATTAAAGTGATTCACCAAATAGAGAAATCATAGCCATCATGTTTAAAGATACCTGAGCATATAAGAAAGGAATAGGGCTTCCAGTTCACACATCGTACCATTTCTTTGTGAAAATTGCCTTGGGGAATAATATTTTTTAAAATATAGGTATCCATAGAAGATAGGAATAGCAGATCATTTGCTTCTCATTGCTCACATTTGCTAAAACCCTTATAAAGATTTTCCCTGGGCACATGAATCAGTTTAATAATGATTGCTGCCAGTTGGTGGCTAGACATCAGACTGCCAGCCTACTCAACAGTGTTGCCATCTGCTATTTGGATTCACAGTGTGCTGCTGCTATGCACCACCTCATTAAGAAGGGGACCCTTGTGAGCTATAGACAGTAGCTTATTCAAGTGAGCTGAGGCAATCTTCTCCCCAAGCCACATTTGTGAAGACTGTGTGCATCTCATTTATTTGGGAATTGTTCTGTGCTGATCATGCAGTCTGATAGCTCACTGTCTCTGATCACTTAGGTGTTAGTCTTTCGAGCCAGCTCCTTGTTTCAAAGCAGTATTAAAATACAAAAAATGATTATTTCAAAGATTTGTAAAAAAAAATTCATTCTTTTTTTTTGGTAATATACTTACATCTTGATATGGTATTAGTCTATGTCTTGCCAAACACAATTTTTTGGGTTTTTTTTTTGCTTTTTAGGGCTGCACACGTGGCATATGGATGTTCCCAGGCTAGGAGTCTAATCAGAGCTCCAGCTGCAAGCCTACACCAAAGCCACAATAATGCCAGATCCGAGCTGCATCTGCAAGCTACACCACAGCTCACAGCAATGCTGGATCCTTAACCCACTGAGCAAGGCCAGGGATTGAACCTGCATCCTCATGGATTCTAGTCAGATTAGCTACCGCCGAGCCATGACAGGAATTCCCACAAAAGTTTTTGATAAGTGTATCATAATTCATTGGACTTTTTTTAGTAGACTTTCCAGTTCTGAAGGATTTCTTTTTTTTCAGTTTTGTGGAGATCCTACTGCCTAGTTTTCATTTCTTGAAACTGATTTTCAAAGGTTTTCATTATACTTTTCTTTTTTCTTCTTCCACTAAATACCCCAAGGCAGCTATGAATGCAAAATACTTAGATTTGTCAGATTAAAATGAGTGCATTTTATTCAACCCCATTGATCACCTTTAGCTTTTTTTCGGGAAAATGAAAACGTATTTGCATAGCTCATGTAGTATTTAGATCCTCTCCATCTGCCTCAATAAGTAATGAATTCTGTAGCACTTTAAGAATTAAACAGATATATCTCAAAATTGGGCTGGTTTCAAACTGCAAAGGATTCATGGGCTCAGGCACTCCTCTCTCACTTCCCACACGAGCATTTACCCAGATCTCACACCTGTACTTAACTGGCATCCAGAATGTATTTCTTAAACCCTGTGCATGTTAGGTACTCTGTGAAGAAAAGTTTTGGTGGGCCAACAGAACTGGGGAGTAGGACAGTTCAGACTGGCTTCTCCACGACGCAGACTCTGAGATGTAGCTTAGCCTGCATGATGTTTATTAAGAAGAGCTCTTGTGACCAGTCCTTGCAAAAAAAAGAGGGGAAGAAGCAGGAGTGGGTAGAAGGAAAAGCTGAGTTGTAATGCAGGTCCACCAAGAGCCTTGGCCAACACCGCAGGGAGCCCTGGAGTTGAAATGACCTTCAGAGTTGTCCTGAGATGGGCAAGAGAACAGCTTTGTTATCCTGCACTGACAGGTCATTGGATGTGGACATCCCCAAGAAGGGGTGCGACCCTAGGCGAGGTAGTTCCCTGCAGCTGAGGCAATTCCCAAAGAGGGCCGATGGCTGCAGGCAGTCTGCTGACAGCAAATGCGGAGCAAGTCCTTCCTTGAAGGGGCATGTGGGCTGTACATTACAATGATGCCACACAGGCCAGGTCAAATCATCTCTCTTGGAGAGCTGTACTAAACTTCCACATATGAATGGCTTTGAGAATCTGGCACTGAAGAAGCTTTCCAACTTTGTTTTTCTCCTATGGAACTAGTGTGCCACAGAACATAATATAAGTATCTTCCTAATCTTACAGTGTCTTACAGGCTACGTTAAAAGACCTGAGTACAGATGGCTTTCTCTAGGTTCTCTTGCCTCTAAATCCTGTTTGAAAACTTTGGTGTTGCCATATTAATTATGGGCTTACAGGTGACATACTCAGGTGTGTGGGAAAAGGGCTTCACTTTTCCAAAAGTCACCTTAATTTATTTTTTAAGCTCTCCTTCTCCTTAGTGGCAAACACACACACAGAACCCAAATCTTTAGTTTTAGTCATTTTCCAGGTAGCCGGACATCATATTTTAAAGTAAGTTAATACAACATCTTCTCTTCTTCCCTGGGTTGCAGTTAAGCTCCAGGGGACTTCAGTCATGTCCTGGCCTGGGGGTGGGGGGTTTATCTGATTTTTGATTGGCATCTGTCCACATCTGGCATCAACTCAGATGAATAACATCCTTTCTGGTTTTCACTGACATCCTCCTCCTCCACGCTGACATCTGATGAGATGTCTTCATTTCCAGCCAGTATTTCAAAGAGTTCACACTCCATCTCTGGCCAAGAGGTTCCTTGAGTCTGTCAGCTCTTGGGGTCATTTTTCAAATGTTTTCAATCACTCCAAGAAAAACACTAGTTTGATTCTGTGATCCCATAATGTCTGTGAGCTTCTTTAGGATCTCAGTTATTCAATGCAGATTTTTAAAAAAAATGAAGTATAGTTGATTTACAAAGTTGTGTTTCAGGTATACAGCAAAGTGATTCAATTATACATATATGTATATTCTTTTTCATTATAGGTTACTGTAAGAGATTGGGTATAGTTCCCTGTGCTATATAGTAGGACCTTGCTGTTTATCTGTTTTATATATAGTCATTTGTATCTGATAATCCCAAACTCCTATTTTATCCCCTACCTTCCTCTTTGGTAACCATAAATTTGTTTCCTAAGTCTGTGAGTCTGTTTCTGTTATGTAAATTCATTTGTATCATTTTTTTTAGATTCCACATACATGTGATATCATACGATATTTGCCTTTGTCTGACTTACTTAGTGTGATAATCTCTAGGTCCAACATGTTGCTGCAAATGGCATTATTTCTTTCTTGTTATGGCACAGTAATATCCTTTGTATGTATGTACAATATCTTCTTTATCCATGTCACTGTTGATGGACATGTGCTTAGGTAGCTTCCATGTCTTGGTGATTGTAAATAGTGCTGCTATGAACAATGGGCTGCATGTATCTTTTCGAATTATGGTTTTCTCTGGATACACGCCCAGGAGCAGGATTGCTGGATTATACGGTAGATTTATTTTTAGTTTTTTTAAGGAATCGTCATACTGTTCTCCACAGTGGTTGTGTCAGTTTACATTCCCACCTGCAGTAGGATGTTCTGCTTTTCTTCACACCCTCTCTAGCATTTATTGTTTGTGGACTTTTTAATGATGACCATTCTGACTGGTGTGAAGTGATACTTCTCTGTACTTTTAATTTTCAGTGCAGGTATTTCTACTCCAGTTTTTTCTTTTCTTTTTTTCCTTTTTAGGGCCGCACCCGAGATATCTGGATATTTCCAGGTTAGGGGTCCAATTGGAGCTACAGATGCCAGCCTATGCCACAGTCTCAGCAACACTGATTTGAGCCGCATCTGCAACCCATACCACAGCTCACGGCAACACCAGATCTTTTACCCACTGAGCAAGGCCAGGGATCGAACCCGCAACCTCATGGTTCCTAGTCATATTCATTTCCACTGTGCCATGATGGGATCTCCTCTACTCCAATTTTAATGCCACAGTATCAGAACAACACTATGCTGGGACTTTCTCAGGGTAACCATAGGAAGTAGGGCACTGATCTCTCCATTCTTAGATCACATACATTTTTTTGGCAGCGGGGCGGGGGAGGTCCTTTCATACTCTAGAGTAATGAAGCTTTCTTCAGAACCCTCACCAGCAGTTAACTTGCTCCACCTGTGGTCTGCTTTCTCCTCACTTAGTGTTGAGATGATTTTTCTTTTCTTCCTTTGAGTGAGTTTGGAAGAGATAGGAATGGAGGAGACTGGCTAGATGAATATCCCTCCAGCCCTACATTTTATGCCATTATTTTGGTCTTTGGAATCTCAAAGCCAATTAACCAACTTTTCTTTTGGTGAACCTTCTATAGCCTCTCTTCCCCAAGGTATGAAGGCTACAAGTCTAGTTTGACTGGAGGAATGAGTTTGGGTGGTGGATAGCTGCTGGGTAGGAAAAAAAGCATTTGCCTCTAGAGAAAGATAACCATAGTTTCCATAGTTTTACTTCACTATTCTACTACATTAGTCTATTAATTTATCTTCATGGAAATATTACCTGTATTAATTTCTGTAGATTTATGGTGGGTTTTGATATCTGGTTTTGTAAACCTTTCAGTATATTCGTCAAATCTGGTATGGCTATTCTAGGTCCTTTCTATAATCATATACATTTTAGATTCAGTTTATTAATTTCCCATAACAAAACCCTGATAGGATATTTATTGGTATTACACTGACTATAAATAAATTTGGAGAAAAATAAAAATATTGACCTTGAAAATACTGAATCTTCCTTCCAACAATTAACATTGTTTGTACTTTTATTTATTTAAATCTTCTTTAATTTCTCTTGGCAATATTTTACAGTCTTCAGTGTAGAAAAATTGTTAAGTATTATAATTATTTTACTTCAAAGTATTTGATGTTTTTGATAGTTGTAAACTTGAAATATTTTCATTTGTCTAAATGATCCAGTACAATAATGTATACTGCAATTGATTTTGATAGTGAAACCCTATATCATTTGATATGTTGACCTCATCATCATTCTAATAGTTCATTTGTAGATTATTTAAGATTTTATATGTATGGTAGATCTTGCAGTAACAATTTCATTTTTTCCTCTCCAATATATATTCCTGTTTTTGTCTCTCCTTCACTGTCCTGGCTAGGACATTAAGTGCGATGCTGAATAAAGGTGATGAGTGATCACCCTTGCTTTAATCACAACTGCAAGGGGAATGATTCAATGTTTTACCATTACGTTATTATGTTAGCTGTAGGTTTTTGGTATATACTCTTATCAGGTTAGAAGTGTTCCCTTCTATGTCTAGTTTGCTGATAATTTATGTTAATGAGTGTTGACTTGTCAACTGCTTATTTTGCCTTATATTTTTTCTCATTTTTTCTGTTATATGTCATGTTAATGTTTAAATGTTAAACCAATGTCATGATGTATTAGCCTCTTTACAAATAACAGATTCTATTTGAATATTTCATTTAGTGTTTTAGTACCTACATTTGTGATGTTTATTGACTTCTGAGTAAGAAAGCATTAAGTACCTGCCTCCAATTTATATTTCCTGGAAATATTTCCAGGAAAGCAAGGAAGCAGATAAGCCAGGCTAATAACCTTGTAAACATAGTGATAACAGACTTCATGTAAATAAAGTAATATTAATTACTAGGACATGAGCCCTTATGTGTGAAGTACTTTTAGCAGGATTTCCCTGTTTTAGGGTTGACTACAGCAAATAAAATCACAATCCATGGAGTTCCCTCCATGGCGCAGCGGTTAACGAATCCGACTAGGAGCCATGAGGTTGCGAGTTTGATCCCTGGCCTCGCTCAGCGGGTTAATGATCCGGTGTTGCCGTGAGCTATGGTGTAGGTCGCAGACACGGCTCAGATCCTGCGTTGCTGTGGCTCTGGCCTAGGTCGGCGGCTACAGTTCCGATTAGACCCCTAGCCTGCGAACCTCCACATGCCGCAAGTGCGGCCCTAAAGAGTGATAAAAGGCAAAAAAAAAAAAATCACAATCTATGTTTTTATGGGGCATGGCTCTCAGGAAAGTATCATGTAAGTTATACAATTATCTGGGTATAAAATGGGGAATTGTCATCACCTAAAATTCTGCATGTTGTGTGAAGTGACCTCACTTAGAGTATGTATCTTTCCAACTTGGGCAAATAGCTCATCCAGTTCAAGGAAGGAAGGAAATGAGAAGCATGGACATTGTGCAGGACTTCTCTCTGCTTTGCCCATGCCTCTTGATTGCTTGTATTCTTGTGATTATTAGCAAAACTTTATCGTGGATAAAAATCTAATTCCTGTGAGTCTTTGAGTCTGATTTGACAATCCTATTTTTTATGTTGGCTCCATCTATAATTTTCCCTTTTTGTAATGTCCTTGTCAGGTTTTGGTATCAAAGTTATGTTTCTTATAAAACAGGTTGGGGAATATTAAGTTTTCCTTTTGGAAACCTCTGAAACTCCTCCTCATTCAGCAAAGATAGGAAATCGAAAACACTTGGCCAGGGTTGAGGGAGGTGGAGATCACTGGTGGTCTCCATCTTTTTTCCATTTATTTTTCCAGTCTGGGCTTTGAAGAAACTAGAGAGAATGACTACTGCAGGTGTAATCTAGCATTAGCGCTGACCTCAGCTGCTGTGCAGATGTGGTACAATTCATTACAGAGATTAAGAAAGGCTCGGGTATCTAGTATGTGTCTGTTGATCTGATGTATGTACACTTTTCAATCCCAGTCAAAGAGGAAAGAGGATCAGAAACAGTTTGCTACATTATAGCTATGACCAGGAGTGGCCTTGAAGCTCAGTGGAAAGGACAAGCCTTTCTAATAAGCTGAGTTGTGGCATACAGGGACATCTACTTGATGCAGAGAACTGGTTTTAAATGAGAATATGTAGTTTACCGGCCAGTTGCTAATGGCTTGATCATCTGTTCAGGAGCTTGCATGGAAAAAAGGACTGGATAATGGAGCCAAGGAAGTCCGCTGTAGAGAACTGTGGATGGACATATGGGAGTGGACACAGACTGTGAAGACTTTTGTCTCACACATTAACATCCACAAGAAAGCATCCATTATGGAAGAGACGCTTAGACACCAAACAAATAAAATGTATTGTCTGGTTGAGGTTAGTCAGGCTTTGTTATCAGACACCCTATGACAGGCATATGAATGTAACAGCTACCATGGCAGAGCTGGAAGTTATATATGGGCTCAACACATGGGCTTTCACTTACCAAGGCTGATCCAGCTATTGTGGTCTCTGAATGTCCAGCCTGTCAGCCACAGAGACTTTCACTGAGCCCTCAACATGGTACTGTTCCTCAAGTGGACTGGTCATCTAGTGGCAAGTTGACTAGAACAGGGCTCTCCTGTCTGAGAAGAGCTAGTAATTTATCCTCACAGCTAGAACCTAGGTCAGATATGGGTTTGCCTTTCCTACCTTCAGAGCCTCAGGCAGCACCACTATAAATGACTTACATAGTGTCAGTCCGCTTGATGATAATTAAGGTGGCAGAGTAGGCCCATGACCATGGGATCCTGTGGTCCTATCACATACTACATCACCTGCACTTTCATACATGTAGTCAGCATCATGGGGTGCTAGAACTAAAGGCACAGCTAAATGAGTTTGAGGCAACATTCTGAAATATTGGGTTGTCTTCCCTCAGGATACAGTGTATTCATTAACCCAGAGACTTTCTGGTATTGTGTCCCCAATAGGAAGGAGAGTCAAATGGAATGGCAAAAGGAATGGCTTCGTTTACAGTAGTCCCAATGACTTCTTATTGGAAACATGCATGCTTCCTGCCCTGCAACTCTGCCCTCTGTAAGCTGGGGTCCTGGTTCTCAAAGAGGTATACTCTTGTCATGGGCTATAGTAAGGGCCCCATTGAGCTAAAGGAATGGTTGCCACTAGGGCATTTTGTACTCCTTGTGTCCAGGGGCACGCAGATGAAGAATCACCATATTCACAGCATCATCAACCCTGATGAGCAGGTCGGCTGCTTATACAGAGTGGAACAGGGAGGCATATGTGTGGATCCCAGGTGAGTCACTTGGTGCCTCCTATTGCTCCCTTGCCCTAGTATAATTGTGAACAGACGCTTGTGACAAACCCAACCTCAGAAGGGCATGATTACTGACGGTTCAGACTCTTAAATGTGATGATGTTTATATCACGTGATCAGGTAAACCACTAAGAATTGCTGAGGTTATTAAGTGTGATGGGAATCCAAAATGGATAGTAGAGAAAGGAGAGGATGAGGACCACTTGTAGCCCTGAGATCACCTGCAGAGAGAGGGGATGTAGTTCATCATACTAAACTTCATCTTCTAAGTTTCCTCCCAGGAAGAGAGACCCACAGGAACCATGGAGGCCTTGGTCCCTGCGGAGAGCTAGGCAGAACAAGGCCTGGACTATGATAACACCACTCGGATCTCTTGCAGGTAGGAGCATACCTGACTGAGGGCCCCTGCTGTTCTCTGCACCCATTGTTTGTGCTGAGGCTACATTTCCCAAGGGCTGTTTTCACTGGAACAACCACTGAGTGGGTATCCTAATGCACGCCTGTTCCTGTGAAGCAGGGGACTCCTCTGAGCAGCAAGTTCTGACCTGAAACTTTCCTGGAATTGGGTTGCAGTCTGGGATTCTTTGCGACTCAATCCTCTTTCCTTCTCTTTCTCTTTCAGAGGGGTCAGACATGCTAGGTAGTCTGAAGACACAGCTGCTTTCAAACCTTATAGCACTTCCTTAAGTAAATCTCTTGTAAATCTAATCCCATATTTGCCTGTGCTTCTTGGAGGACCTGAAGTAACAAATTTGGACCAGGTTCTGGCAGGTAGTGAAGTAACTTGAGGATCAGCTTTGTATTATTGAGGCTTGCTTTTTTTTTGAGCAAGTCCAGGGCAGATTTTATTGTCAGGCTAGTTTAGTCTTACTTATGTGAAGTGTAACCTTCCTGGGATCCTAGTGAAAGTATGGAGTTCCCCATGAGGACTCTTCACTATGGCTGGATAAAAATTAAATAGTTTGGGGAATTGTTTAGTGTTCAGCAATGGACACAGAGGGATCTGTGTGCAAATTTCTGATTTTTTTTTCTCTGCATATCTTCTTTCTTGCTGATACTCTGCCTTGAAAATTTAAGACATCTGTCTCACTCAGTTCTAATCTTTGTCTCTTCAACTCAGCAAGACTGCTCTGCTCTGTTCAGCTATTCCTCCTTCAATGTGATCCAGAGTGCTTAAACCTAGAAAGGGAGGGCAATGGGAAGATCACCTTGTTTCACCTGCTTAGGAAACAGTCCTTTGCTGCCAGTTGTCCAAGGTCTGAAAAGCTGCTTCACACACATATTTTCCTAGCTTCTTGAAACACTGATTGCTAGTCTTTTGTTAAATGTCTAATATATGTATTTAAAGGTATAAATTTCCCATAAACATTTGTTTTCACAGCATCCCACAAAGTTTTGATATGTTGTATTTTCATTAGAATTCATTTCAAAGTATTTTCTAAATTTCACTGTGATTTATACTTTGACTCATGGATCATTAGGAGTATCTTCCTTAAATTACAACCATTTGAGAATTTTTTTGTATTTATATAACTGATTTCTGGTTTCATACTCTTACAGGATTTCAGTCTTTTGAAATTTGTTCAGATGATTTGTGATCAATCATGTGGTCAGTTTTGGTAAATGTCCTGGCTGTGGTTTAAAAGAGTATGTATTCTGCAGTGTTTGGATGTAACGTTTTACAGCATGTCTTTCACAAATGCACTGTGCCAATATGTAGGAAATAGTAGAAGCTCAATCCATATTAAATAACTCAAAGGTTTAATCCTTTTGGTGGTAATTCTAGACCAAATACAAGAGATAAATATGATGCCTCATGGGTACAGGCAGAGAGAAAATTATTTCTGGTAAAATAAAACTTCAAAGGGGAACCTCAAGTCAAAATGTGTAGTTCTTCTGCCTCCCTGATTCCAACCAATATTAAAAACAGCTATTTATGTTATGGAAATTATTCCAGTATTTTTCCTGTGTATCTATCAATTCCCTCTTCATTAGTTGTAAGCTCTGTTATCACTAGTGCTATGTGACAGTAGAAAATGATATCTTAGGAAAAATTAATGATACTCATCTATAAAGCTCACAGAAATATAAGAAATGGTTAATTTTATTTCTCTGAACAATTCATGATTACTTCTGAGATTACATGAGTTTAGAAGATATCTAATATTGCTATCTGAGGGTAAAATGTTTCAAGTAGAACTTTTTTTAAAGTTAATCATCTTTATTCTCTTCAGAATCATTTTTTAATTTTCCAAATTTTAGTGTCACTTTCTCTTTCTTAGAAACGTCACTCAAAGTTAAAACGTTTATTAACACACAGCTTCTAGGAAATACATTTAACCTTCCTATTTAACCCTTATGCCAACCTTGTTCTGGACAATGAAATTCTAATGACAGAAAGAAGGGAGAATATGGATTTAGACACAGCTAACAGCACATTCGCTAAGCTTCTAAGATGCCTCTTGCGAACTGTCTCCCACCTCTTCCAGTCTGATCCCATTCACAGCTTTGGTGAACAGCTCTGGGCAGGTATCACCCTGCTCTCTGCTGACAGTGACTCATATCAGGCATGCATCAAGAATCTAGCTTCTTGTCCCAAATGTCCTCTGGTGCAGCACACGTGATGCTGTGGCACCAGTGGGGCTCTCCTGGGGGGGACAGGGGAAAGTTAACGCCCCATGGGAGTAGCCCTTGGAACACATATGATAGCTGCTGAGAGAAAAATGCTTCTCCTTTCTGTCCCTCAGGCAGACAGCTCTGAGACAAAGTTTAATAAGAATCCTGCGGAGGTTCTGCACAAAGTAGCCATGAACTCTCGTGGACCACTCAATAACATCACCTCATTTTGCTTGGATTTTCTTTCCCTTTTCTCCCTGTTCGGTCCCCTCTGTCTCATTCCTGTTCCCTGGGATCACATTTCCTAATAGAATGTGTCTACTGTGGTCTCAGGCTCTGCTTTCAAGAATAATCTAGATTAAGACAGGAGGTTAATAGGCTGTTTGTTGGTACGCTAAAGAGTACAGGAATATAATTTCCCTTGATTCTACACCTGCTACATGGAAACACTGATTTAGCTGGGAACAAGATTATGGTACTTTTGATGATTTTCCACCTTTTTCTTTTGCAAAGTTCATCATCCATCCTGATGCCTGAGTGCCTAAAGAAAAAAAGTTGTCACAAATTAGCTTATAATTGAATAGGCAAATTTCTTTGTGATGACAGCTCTAAGTGTTTTTTTCTTTGTGAAGGGGCCTTCCTTATTTGACTGGATATTTCAATCTAATAAGGAGGAGCCCTCAGTCTGCTTAATGAGGTAAAGCTTTTTGTTCCTTTGGAAACAACCATATCACATTTCTTATTCTCCTTGGTTAAAAAGCTGAAGCTTTTACTGTTCTAATCCTTTTTGCTAAGACACTCGAACATACCTTACAAATATAAAAATTACTTGAATATTGTCAGGACTCTCTTATTCATGACAAACTGAAGGAATGTCTTGAAATATTTGGGGGGTTATTAGGAATAAATTAGGGTTGCCTGGATGCCAGGCCCAAGAAAAACGTTAGCAGTTATACTTTTTTACTCATTTAGGGTATTGACAACACTACAGAGAAAAAAAATGGTAAATTCCCCTCCCTCCTCACAGGAACTTATATTCTAGTGGAGGAGAAAGTGAGACAATGAGGAAGTTAAATAAGTAAAATACACAGCAATTCAAATAAAGGCTACAGATAAAAACAAACTAGGGATGGGGGATGAATGTGCAAGTTTTTTGCTTTCTTTTGTTTCATTTTCAGGTCTGAGAAAATGACATTTGAACAAAGATCTGAGGGGGAGAAAAGAGTCAATTATATGGATTTTGGGGGGAGGATCATTTAGGAAGTGAGGAAAGTCATCCTCAAAGCCCTGAGATGGAAAGATGCCTGTGTGGTTTGAGAGACGTGAGCATCAGAAGACGAGGTTAGAAGGGGCATGGGGAAAGGAGGCAGTGGCAGATCATGTGAGCGAGGGGATCTTGATGGAGGGAGGGCCATACTATGCACTGAGGGATTTTCTGAAAAACTGGGAGGACACAATGATTGGGGTGGTACTCCGGGCTTTAGTGGATAGGCAGCATTTATGCTAAAAGTACAGTCATGTTCAGGATAGTTACACCCAGAAAAGTATTTTTTCCATATTTTATTCTCCTTTAAAAAGCCCTGCTGCTCATTCACATAGACATAAAACTTTACTTATGCTAACTTCTAAATTCCATTCATGGCATGCTAGGTTATTGGAATCTACTTTCCACTGAAAACAAACAAACGTCCTGGATAAAACGTACTTAATCAATTTTGGAAAGCGTTTGCTAATATTTTTTCAAATATTTTTCTGCCCCAGGCTCTCTCTCCTTGCTTTTTAGGAGCTCAGTTTCATTTGTGTTAGACCACTAGATACTCCTCCATCAGTCACTGATACTTTGTTTATTTAAAATATTTTTTTCAGTGTATTTATATTTGGATGATTTCTAGCAACCTGTTTTCAAGTTTAATGATGCTTTTGTATCCAACCCTCTGATAATCCTATCAAGTAATTTCAGATATTATGTTTTTCAGTGGTAGGATTTTTCATCTCATTAAAAAGCCACCCTGGTGGCTCTGCAGGTTAGGGATCTGACATTGTCACTGTTGTGACAAGGATTGCTGCTGTGATGAGGGTTTGATCCCTGGCCTGGGAACTTCTGCATGCCATAGGCATGGCCAAAAACCATAAAATAAATTGAAAAATAAAAGAGAAAAAATATTATCTGTATCTCTCTCAAAATTCTTTACTTCTTCACAAATATTAGATCTCATTTTAGTAAGATTCCTTAATATACTTGTCATGGTTAAAGATCTTGTGTACTAAGTCCCAGCATCTGTACTAACACATGCTCTGTTGATTAATGAGAAAGGGGACACTGCAGGGCAGTGGAAATGAATGGTCTTTCAAAAAAAGGACCTGAGTCAGCTGGACAGCTGTAAGAAAAAAATATATCACTTACTGTACACCATACTCCAAAATCAATTCTAAGTGTAGAATTTAAAGTAGATTTGAAGATTCAAAGAACAATGAATCTATTTTATATGGTAAAATAGAAGGTCCTTGTAGGCAATGTTTTTTTAGGATAGGAAAGGTAGGAAAGGCACTAACCATAAAAGAAGATCAAAAGCCAGATTTCAATAAAAATTTAAAATTTACAGTCACTAAAATTTCACAATGAGATGGTTACAATAAGTCACAGACTAGGAAAGTGTTTGTTTGCTTTTTGCAGTACTTATAAATGAAAATGGACTCAAGTCCTGAATACAGAAGTGAAATCGAAAAAGACAAATAACCTCTCTAAGAATGGAATAAGACTTCAAAGTCATTTTAGTAAAGAGGATATTCAAATGATTAATAATTACATGAAAAGATGCTCTTTTTCATTAGCCATCAGAGAGGCGTAAATTGAAACCATACAACCACCAAATGTTGGTGAGGGTTTGAAACAATGAAAACTCCATTCTACACTGCTGATGGGAGTGTAAATTTGAAAACATGTTTCGTATTATCAGCTATAGCTAACTATAAACATAACCTATGTCAGGGCAATTCTACTTTTAGGTATATATCCCAACAGAAATAGGTATCTATGTGATACATATATATCTTTAGATACATATACTGATAAGTATAATAATGTTCATAGCAGTATTATTTGCAATAGCCCCAAACCTGGAAATAATATGAATATCCAATATCAGTATAAGGGACCAATTACAAAAGACATTTGATTCCATATTTATAAACTGTAGTGAATAGGCAACTTTATGGAGACAAAAAGTAGACTAGTGGTTGCTTAGGGCTGGAGAAGATGTAGGGTAGGGGAATGATCCCTAAAGAGTAAGGAGTTTTTTGAAGTGATGAAGTGTTCTAAAATTGACTGTGTCTGACAAAGGTTGCACTTACCTATGAGTATACTAAAGAAACATTAAACTTTACATTTTTAGTGGATGAAAACTGTCTATGTGAATTATATCTCAATATAGCTGAAATTTAAAAAAACAGTATAAATGATTAATTGCAGTATAGTCATACAATTAAATGCAATGCAGCATAAAATACAGACCTGTTACATGTAACAGTAATGGATGACTCTCAAATGTAATATGGAATGAAATAACAATACTACAGAATAGTATTTTTGAATAATTCATTTCATGTGAAATTAAAAGACAAAACTAATCTCTGTATCAAGGATAACACAATGGTTATATTTGAGGAGGAGGTGCCCCTGACTGGAAAGGGGGCTGGAAGAGCTGGGCATGTTCTATTTCTTGATCTGGGTGGTGGCTGCAAGGGTATGTTTGTGTTAGTCTGTGTAAGTTTGTTGAACTCTACATTTACACTTTGACTACTTTTCTGGATTCTGTACTTCAAAAGTTTATTAAACATTTTTTTTTAGAAATCCAGTTCAGTTAGTTGTCCTATTAGCATGCATTGAAAAGAAAGACTAAAAGAATACATAAACATTTTGATAGTTAATTGTTGTGGATTGGGATTATGGTGAATTTTGATTGTCTTCTATATAATTTTCAGTATTTTACAAATTACTGTAGTGGACATATATTACCTTTTATGAGTAGAAAAAAATGCCATAAAAATACAATTGTGTGAGATCTTGTATTAGGTTTAATACTAATTTAGTCACAATGTAAACATTTTGGTTTTTGCTCCCTGATAGGAATGGATTGCCATTTTAGAGTAAAGAAGGGTGTGGCTGTTGATCTGGGGGCTTCTGGGCAACCTTGCTAACTGCCAGGAACTCAAAAAACCCCGGCCTCTCAGTAGGGGAACAGGAGAGGTGCAGGGGTAGGGTCCCAAAAGACTGTAAACTAAGCAGCAGTAGGTGGGACCAGTCAGCCCAAGGGGTGGAGGGTTACAACCCCAGTAGAGACGAGGAAGGGTTGAGGGGGCGGGGTTGTAGTCCTCCTGGAACCAGAGTCCTCCTGCAAAACTGTAGTCAGACCAGGGACCACCTAGCCTCCGTGCTGGGTAAATTGAAAGACTGTAGTCTAATTGTTGTAATTCCCCATGTTTTTGTGAAGCCAGAAGCTAAGCTTTTTTTTTTTTTTTTTAATTTTTATGAGGTGGTTTAAAAAAAAAAAGCGACAGAGTCTGTTCCTGGCTTGCAAATCCTAAAATATTTTCTACGTGGATTTTTACGGAAAAACTCTGCCAACTCCTTGATTAAGTAACTCTAGGCTGATAAATTTTTAAGGTATTTTAAAATGTTACCTGGGTAAGCTCTTGGAGGAGCTGGGTGTGCAATGGGTCCGCAGGGGCACTTTTGCTCAGTGATACCAGGAGACGTGGTACTGCCCAGGCTCGTCAGACACAGGAAGTCAGAATCCACTAAGGAGAGGGTAAAAACTCACCTCTGGAGACTCCAGCCAGGATAGAAATAGTCAGGCACCAGGAGCCACCCACAACCGGCTCTTCCTGGCAGAGGGCTCCAAAGGATGAGCGAAGACCACTGAAGCTCTCAGCGGATTGCAGAGGAGGGGAGGTTTCATCTGGGAAAGCAGCACCGTCACTCCTGGAGAAGCCAAAAGAGCGGCCTGCCGCGTTTTACCTTCTCTTCTGTAGGCAGCCGCGGGAACTGCGAGGTCTGCTAGCGCATCTGTAACTTTTGGAGAAGCGCCGCGTGGGTGCGGTTGCCACCCGGCGCCTGCGCAGCTGTGCTCGCAGGATCCTCCCACCGCGCAGGCTCCGCTGGTCAGTCTACACAGGGAAGGAGAGCGACCCTGCTTGGGTACCGAGGGTGGGGAGGCGGGGAGCAGGGCGGAAGAACTTGTACTGTGTCTTTTGCTGGACGATTTAAGAGTTGGTTGTGAACACCATAACCCTCCACCCTTAAATATTACCGGTGTTAGATTTGCGCAAAAGACAATTTAATTTAATTCAGCCAATATCTCAGTACCGTCTCCTAATAATAAAGGCTTCTCCTACATCAGGGTTTCTCAATCGCGTCACTATTGATTTTGGGCAGGACGATTCTATGTTGTGAGGTTAGGGGGCTGTCTTGTGCATTTCCAATGTTTAGTGGCACTCTCGACCTCTACATACTAGATGCCAGTAACAACCTTCCCTTTCTTCTCCAAGTTGTGACAACCAAAAAATGTTTTCAGACACTGTCAAAAATGTGAGCGGGAGGGCAGGGCAAAGTGACCCCACTTGAGGACTACTGTCCTGTAAGGTCACAGTACTTTGTCTTAGGAAGTGTATAATTAGGTTTAAAAGTCATTAGCAGTCGGAATCCATTAAATGTTATTACATTGCTATACTTTAAAATATAGTCCATATTAGAATTTCCTTGATTGCCCCTCCCCCACACCACCCCAAATCATTGCTTACCCCAGTGTTTATAAAATATAAATCCAGGATTTAACAAGAATCGCGAAACTGATTTTTGTTAGCAAGGGTCTTTCGTTTCCTTCAATTTAGATTACTTCCTCGGCCTTTTTTGTTTGTTTTCTGGCTGTGGCTTTTTAGGAAAGTTCAGGCCAGTGGTTTTCCAAAATATCCTTCAATTTGGATACTCATGTTGATACTCGTTGTAAGATTCATGTTGAAGTTTTTGTTTGTTTTTGTTTTTGGCTGGGATTGCACTTAGGTGATGTTGAATCCATTTTTTTTTTTTTTATTTCAAAGACCTATTTAGCTGTTCTAACAACGTTTAATTTTAGAACGACCGCTTATCTTCCAGTGATTTGAGATACCACTTTTATCACATAATTTCCACATTGTACTTGGCTCTATATCTGTATTTTCTATTTTGTTCGATTGATCTGTTTGTCTACTCACGTGTAATCTTATATTGTTTCAATTATAGAAACTGTGTAATATTTTCCAGTATCTGGTAGAGCTAGGCCTGTGTCATTGCTGTTTTCTAATTTTGATTTCCTATTTTTTGGATAATCTTGCTTATTTATTTTTTCCATGCAAACTGTATAATCTATCTCCACAAAAAACAGTTTTGAAATTGTCATTAATTTTTAATTTTGCATTTAAATTGTCTAGCAAGGTTTATTTTTCCTTTTATTCAAGTCATAGTTTTGTATCTTTCAGGAAAGCTTTAAAGTTTTTCCTGTACAAGTTTTGCACAGTTCTTTTTAAGTTTACTCCTAGGATATTTTTTCATTTTTATTGGTAATGTAAATGGGGTCATCTCTTCTATTTTTCTCTATAATTTTTTATTGCTTAAATATATGAAGACTGATTTCTATATGTAATTTTATATCTTGCTCTCCTATTGAATCTCCTATTGCTTCTGGTTTTGCATTGATTTTATTGGCATTTCTATTTATACTTTTATAGAATATCAATGATTATTCATTTTGAAGCTCAAATTGCCTATCTTTGGCTTCTGTGTTCATTTGACAACCACAGATGTCTTGATAGCTTCCTTGCTTTCAGACGCTTTCAGAGTTCTAGTGTCTTTAAAACAGTTTCATTTACTGTACCAGACCTAGAATCAGCCATTTCTTAAAGGAGTCTTAATTGCTTTCAGTGCAAATGGTACTGATGACCACAATCTGTGCACATAAGGATGTTCATGGCTGAAAGGCTTGTTACTTCTCAGGCATTTCAATACAAGGTCTAGGAAATATGT
This sequence comes from Catagonus wagneri, assembly GCA_004024745.2. NCBI lineage: Eukaryota > Metazoa > Chordata > Mammalia > Artiodactyla > Tayassuidae > Catagonus > Catagonus wagneri. The sequence goes on from PVHT021183695.1 coordinate 3,774,421, forward strand.
GGTTTTTCCAAAGAAAGATAATCGTACATTTATGCTGATATTCCAACTTTAGTGAAAGATAGAATTTTTTATTTAGCTTATTTTATATTGCACCTCTTTTCTGCTGAAAAGCATGGTTCCTAATAATATTTACATAATTGCTTATTTACTTTTTCCTGTAATATATATAATAGTTATAAAATAACAGTACCAATGTTATAATGAACTGTAAAAGTGCTAAATGCAGTTATTACAGCTAGGTTTATTTGTTGTAGATTGTTTTCAAATCTAGGTTGCTTAATTTAAAAGAAAATTAAGTTAAAAGTGGAAACAAGGCAAACCTTAAGGATTTTAAACTTTTTGAGCATAATGTCTAACTCAATTTTTTTCATTCTTATTGATATAAATATTTAAATCTATGAATCTTTTCCTGAACACTCTTTAACAGTATCCTGTAAACTCTGATCTCATGTTTTCTTTCATTATTTTTTTCTAGAAAATTTTAATATCTATCAGTTATTTTTTTCTTGAGCCAGGCTATGTTTAATAGAAAAATTTTAAATTTCAAGATGGGAAGGCTTTCTTATGTTTTGATTATTATGAATTCCTGTTTTTATCATCTTGGAGAAGATTATTTGTATTTTTCTGTATATGATTTATTGAGGTATACACATCTCTGTATGTAATTATAGACTCAATTATTATAAATGTTTTTTGGTACCATTTTGTTGTTCTTGAACTAAGGGAGGTGTACTAAATTCTGTTATTATTTATGTATTTCTAGTCTCTGAATTTCTTGTAGTTTCTGCTAAATGAAAAAAGTTACTGTGTTATTTGCTGCATATCTTTCACAAATATTTTATTTTCACACTGACTTGTAGTCTTTAGGCTTATAAAATGCTTTGACTTGGTAATGTTTTTTTGGTCTGAATCCTTCTTAATTGGATTTCAGAAGCTCAATTCTTTGTATTTGATATGTATTTTCTTGGTATACCTTTGTGCATCCTTTCATTGTTAGTATTTCTGAATTATTTTGCTTTAGATATGTCTTTGTCTTTTGTGTGCAGCATGGATTTGGGTTTTGATTTAGAATCAACCTCTTTTTTTTTCTTTTGTCCTTTTAATAGTGGAGTTAAGCCCTCTATCTGTTAGCTGTATTTGGTTCCAGATAGTTCCTCTTATGTTACATTTACGTATAATATATACCATATTCAACCACAGCAAGCACTGTTGAGGAAAATAAATGAGGAGGGGTAGGAAATGCTGAAGGGAATTTTCCATATTAAGTTGGTGGCCAAGGAGGCCTCACCAAGAAGGTAGTTTGCACAAACTCTTGAAGCAAGTGAAGGAATGAGTTTATTCGGATCTGTGAGGTAAGACTTACCCTGACTGAGAGAACAAGGCCTGGAGGCGCAAGATTACTTGGTGTGTTTTCAAACAACAGCCAGGAGGCTGATGTGACTAGAGTGGCGTGTGCAGGATAGTAGGCAGTAGGTCAGAGGGGATGAAGTCAAGAGGATCAGATGGGGCCCTCAGTCTCAGAGAGGGAATGACTTCCCTTAAAAAGGAATTTTGGTGCCAAATGTTGAAATAATATTACTTCTGCCATCCCACAGTCATAAATTAATAACTGTGGGAATACATTCACAACTCTGCAAATTCCAGCCTAGGTAAGAACAGAAGCCAGCCTCAGGGGTTTTATACTATGGGGTGCAAACTCAAATTATGCGTGAGATAGTTTAATCTCTGCTGATTTTGAAGGCTGTATTATGAAACGCCTTTCCAATGCGATGGAAATGATCTTTGAATATGTTCTTCAAATCTTTGATGTTCCAGTTTCTACCTTTATATTCTACCCCCAAACTCATCAGATTATAGCTTCTCAACCTCAGCTTTTTGGCTGTTTAGTTCAAGGTGTGAATTTACACGGGAATAACTTTATTGAAACATATTCATGAAATGTATGTTGACTAATAAATGTTTAAAAAGCAGGAAAACATTAAAATTCTGTACAGAGACTCTTGACCAAAAACTGGCACATGGCATCGAAGTTTTTTGAATTCTTTTAAAAAGTCAAATATTTGGCTTAAAACAGTTTTTTTTTCTTTTTATAAAGAAATATGTTCTTTTAACAGAAAACTGTATGGCAGGGAAGGTAGAATTAATGGGTGTGTCTATGAGGTAAGGATCAGGGGTGAATTAAATTTGTAATCCAGAAAAACAATGTTCAAAATTCAAGTGGATGGGGACAGAGAAGAGACAAACTTTAAATAAATGCAGAATTACTTCTTCCTTGTCTTTCTGTTTAATTTGGCAGCACTTTAAACTTTCTCCTTCCCCTTTCTCCTCCTTTTGTTTTGCCTCCTTCACCTTTCTTTTTTTTAAAGCTAAACTATCACAGTGAAATGCTGTTTAAGTCACAACCCATAGAAAACTGAACAGTGCATTGTAAAATAGGACACAAAACAAAAGACTTCATCTGTGAGCTGAGATCATCGCGCTAGGATACACAGATCCAGAGCAGCAATTCAACACTGTTTCACAGAGCTTGAGACAGTTCCCGCAATTCTTGGTATGTTATTGCCCCCTGCTGTTCATGTGGAAGCACTGACAACAGAAATGGGTTTTCCCAACATTCCATGTTTTAGTGTCCTGTTAGCGTGCTGTCAGAGAAAGTTAAAGGAAGTAACTCATCAAAGATTTAAGACAGAATAATCTAAGGAATTGTTTTCTAAAAAGTTGAGTATCAAAGAAATCCCAGAGCACCTTCGCTTCTTCCCAATATATAAAAAAAGAAATTTATGATTCAGCCATTTGGCTGACGAATCCAGTTTCTTGTCTAAGTTTCTGAAGGGAGCCGAGCCCCAGGAAATTGATGTTGCTCAGAGAAAAACTGAAGTGAGCAAGGAAAATGGAAGAAAAAATATGCAAAAGGAGGGAGACAATGAATACTTTACAGACAACCAGGGTAAGGCAGTTCATTCCTGAACAAATCATTCTCATTCCTCAGAGGGCACTGAGTAGAAACTGTCTTCACAGAAGAGCAGGATGCGTCATATTTGAGCCTTTAAGTCTTCTGCCACTTGTTCTTAGGTTGGTCATGAAAACATCTTAGAACCATTAGGCTGTGAATTGGAGCCCCTGAAGCAGAGCAGAAGTGCATAACCCTTAGAGCTGATTTCCTGATTTACTCTGCAATGTCTAAAGAAGTCAACCCATGTGCAAATGCATATGTTTGAGCATGGGACTTTTATATTATTTGTTCCAGGTTTCAGAACTCTAGCAACCGTGGGCTGCTAGTTCCTACGTGCTAGCTCTTCTAGTGGGATTAGGTAATAAGGTGCCAGGATTGCCTCTCACTCAGTAAAAGCGTTTAAAAAGAGGCTTTGTTTCAGCATTTGTTTTTTGCTCAGAGTCTTTCTACATGATGAACATGACTAGAGAAGAATCCTTTAATGTTTAGGAAATCACATGAATATTTATATACAAAATTACATCCTGTTACTTTATTTTTTGTAAAGGAAAGTTTAAATTTTTACTTAATTTCTTCCTTTATTTTAGGTTCATTCTACATATTAGTAATTTTATTTTTTGTTATTTTAATGATTTTAATTTTTTTCCATTATGGCTAGTTTACAGTGTTCTGTCGACTTTCTACTGTACAGCAAGGTGACCCAGTCACACAAACATATAATACACATTCTTTTTTCTCACATCATGTTATGACAAACCTAGAAATCCAGCCTGAACAACTCTTGAAAAATTTCATTTTTGCTGTAAATAACCACGAAGAATGTCAGTCACTTCTAACTTCTGAAGTCCCCACCTCAAAGACACAAATGGTGGATTTTAAGAACTAAAAAACTGAGAAAATTTTACATCATTTACAATAAGGTGCTTACTTATTACTTGAGATAGTTACATTCACAGTGTTAGTTTTAGTGGTTATAGAATTTTGTTCCTCTTGTGTGACATTTTATTTACTTAAATTTGTAGTCTCCATTATGGCAGGTGTTCAAGACATGGTGAAAAATATGATAAACTCTGCCTTAAACTTTTTATAGTATATTAAAAAAAAAGTAAAACAACCGTATGATATTTGTATAAGGAGCCAAGAGTAGAAAAATAATTTCCTAATTTCATCACTTTATTCCTTTTCATTCTATTCATTCCGTTTCTTCTCTTTACCATTTTATTTATATTTGTATTCATTTTGGTAGTTTAAATTATAAATCAGGAAAGTTGACTATCCTTTTTATGTATCTTTGCACAACCCCTGGTACTCCAGCACTTTATGCAAAGTTTAAATATATTTGTAATAAATATCTGCTGAATGAAATATGAGTGATTACTTACTAGTTGCCTAGTACTGTACTATATAAACCTATATAAACCATATGCGCATTTGATTTTGACAGAGAAGAGTGAAATTAGTAGGAATTTATATGGACCTGGAAGGAAGTATTAGAAATACTTGTTTGTACTCAAACTCTAAGGGGTAATGAAAAATATTTTAAATGAGAAAAACTAGAAGAACACAAAAAAAATTCCACCTTGTAGGTACTTGAATATCTTTTTTCTTTTCTTTCTTTTTTCTTTTTTGGCTGCAGCCATGGCATGTGGAAGTTCCAGGGCCAGGGATCAAACCTGTGCCATAGCAGCAACCTGAACCACCATAGTAACAACACCAGACCCTTAACCAACTGGGCCACAAGAGAAGTCCTTGAATATCTGTTTAACGATTTTCCTCAGTTGCCAATACATATGAATTTTTTTGTATTTTCTGCCTGTGCAATTTCTTATCAGATCTATACACATGCACCTGCTGAAGATATGGTAGAAACCTGAAGATAGAGAGCAATGGTAATACCAGTTTTTGAAAAGGAAGCTGAAACTTTCTTTTTGAATCAAGAACTAACTTATCAGTGTTTCACTATACAAAATTCATAGTATTTTGGAACATACTTCTTGCTACCTTAATGGTGTAAACCAAATTGTCTGCTCCTATTTAATTGCTCCACATAAATTGTATTGAATGCCAATATTTAAGAAAACTGTCAGCATAAATTACTGAGAAGTGGATCTTCTGTGAAAGTATACTATGTTGTACTATAGAGTATACGCTATATATGCAGTTGTACATATATAGATTAGCATATATGTAGTTATACTATAGTTATTTATATCTCTATAGCTATACTATAGTTATTTATAGTAATGAAGTATTTTATTTATTCTATCCATTAATGTCTTATATTTGAAAACATTTATAATATAAATGGTACTTAATCTAAGAGAAGTTCAACTTTTTTTTTACATTTCAATATGAGGTATTAATGAGTCAAAATAATTATGATCAATATTATTATGTCAAAAATAATAAATGCAGGAGTTCCCATCGTGGTTCAGTGGTTAAAGAATCTGACTAGGAACCATGAGATTGCGGGTTCGATCTCTGGCCTCGCTCAGTGGGTTAAGGATCCGGCATTGCCCTGAGCTGTGTTGTAGGTTGCAGACGCAGCTTGGATCCCGCGTTGCTATGGCTGTGGCATAGGCTGGCGACTACAGCTCCAATTAGACCCCTAGTCTGGGAACCTCCATATGCTGTGAGTGCAGCCCTAGAAAAGGGAAAGCTGCCTCTGTGAGGATGCAGGTTGGATCCCTGGTCTTGATCTCGGAGAGACAGCACTGAGTGATGGCTTGGAGCGAGATCTTAATTTTCTGTTCAGGAATTGAACCTGGGCAGCCTGGCTGAAAACCAGGAATCCTAGCCACTAGCCTAACTAGAGGCTAGAAGCAGAATTGCCTTGATTATTGCTGCCTGCTAAAAGCAAGAATGTTTCATGGAGGCAAAAACTGTAAAAACAGGTATAAAGTTTATTGTTAAAGTCACAGTACAGCATGTGGAAGAGCACATAGAGAAAACGTTTATTTAAGTAAGAAGCAAAGAAGTAATACACATCCTAAAGAGGAGTATGGGCATCCCCCCGAGTGAGGAGAGCACCAGGGAGGTGATTTAAATCGCTTATATAGCACAGTTCTTCTGGGTTTTTGTTTACCTTTAGCCAATTATCTGACAGGACACAGGACCCTCCCCGATATGCGTACACATTTTTTGGCAAAGATGAATTCTAGCAAAGAGTGCCGGGATGGTATCTAGACTTATTATGGCCTGGCACCGCTCCCTTTTGACCCCCTAGAAGTCTTCCTGCGCATGTGTAATTGGGAGGTCTCCTTGACCCCAGAAGTGATTGAAGTGGTCATCTTATCTTTTTACTCCAGCAGAGCTCAGCTCCTGCAATTAACTTTTTCCTTGAAGTGTCAAAGAGAAACTAGGACCAATTTACTTGGCCTAACAAGTCCCAGCTGTTCTCAGCCCAGGGGCCCATCTACTTCTTACCTCAGCCTCACTCAGTGTGGTTAAGGACCTGGCATGGCCATAAGCTGCCGAGAAGGTTGGCAGATGCTGCTGCAATCCGTTATTAAATACATACATACATACATACATACATACATACATACTTGGTCTTAGTTTACATACAATTCATTTTTTGATGTAAAGTTCTTTGAGTGCAAGAAAGAATATTTAGTTTATTTCTCTAATAGGAATATCTTTTAATCCTGGATTGCCTCTTGGTATTTCGTCTGTTAATTTTTAGTATCATTATCAGTAATAACATGAATGCAGTTCAGTGGGCGAAGTGCTTATGTTTATCCAAATAAAACTATGTTTATCTAAATAAAACTGTGTAATGGATTACTACGGTAATAAGAAGGTAGGCAATGCAATTGCCTAGTATTTTTGAAGCCTAAGTCGTTTAGCCAAGATTCAGGAATAAAAGCCCACATGAGATACAGTGTGCACCAAAATTGGGAGCTTAACCAATCTCAAAGCCCTAAATTGCTCTTTCTGGAAACGGCAAAGGTGCATTTTCCATCATTTTCTCTCTGGCTTTAGACGATCTTGGGTGCTTCAAGCGCCCTCTTGGGCACTTTACAGCTGGGCCATCTGAGCGCCAACTTTACTGCGCATGTGCCTTGGTCAGACCGGGGAAATTGGGCTTGCGGCGCAGGTCTCCTGCGCAGGCGCACTGCCACTTTAGCGGCATGCGAGCAGCAGAGTAGATTTATAGTCGTCTTCCTTTCCAGTTTCAAATACCATTGACTCTGCGTAGAAAGTTTGGAGCTGCTTTCTGGTGAGTGGTGGTGGTGATGGGAATTGAGGTGGAAGACGCTCACATGGTTCAAGAAATTGTTGACGAGAGCCGTTTTTTAAATGCTGTAAAGGCCTCTTTTAATTTTAGTATTTTGTGATCCTCTTTCACATCAGGCATTGCTTAAAAGTGCCAGCTTTGGAGTTTTATATGTGCAGTGGCTGCATGTCAGTGCAATGATCACAAGGCATTTCGTTAAATGCTTCATTGCATATGGTGCTGGGCTAGGTGCTGAAGAGAGAGAATAGCACTTATGTTTCCTTCCTCAGGTTATTTATTAATAGTATGTGAGATGAATAAGAAGTCCGAATGCACAGAATTAGAAGAAAAAGTGAGTAAGGTAGATAGCGTTTTGCTTTTATTTCACTGAAATGTGTCTGGGGAGGCTTGGTTAATTCCACCCTAAGGTGGAATGGTTAAAACTGTTGAAGATACAAACCTTCTCAAGTCATCCACCTGAAAGCTGGAATTCATGAATGTAGATGCCGTCTGTACAGCAAGGAATCTGTCTGTCTGTTTGTCTGTCTGTTTCTCTGTTTTGCTTTTAAACCCAGATCTTCTCTGACTGGATGGTTGAAAACAATGGAAATTATTAGAGCTCCTCATAATTGATCGCTCCTGTCAAACCAGGTTGATAGATGTGGTTGGGATTTAGGAGGAAAAAAAAAAAAACATAGTTCACATGACTGAAAATAAAAATAAATGTGCTGTTGAGATGCTGAAAATATATCATTAAATAGCCTAAGAGACATAGGAAATAATTTATGTATATCTTAAGGTGGTCAGTTTGTGATTTGTATTTAAATAGTCTCTTCTCTCAAGTCAAAGTGCCTTAGGCTTCTGGCGGTTTAAAAATATTTTGTATTCATGAATACTTTTTATAATTTATGGGGATGTTTGCCTGTGGCCAAACTCTAATTCGTAAGCTGGAAAGTTCATTTATTTATTCATTCCACATCTATTATGTATTTACTGTGTGCCAGATATGATGATAGTGATTGGTTTTAAAGTTAATTTTAAAGCATACTTAAAGTTTTGTGAGCTCTTTTTACCTCAGTTCCAAGAAATCTTGTATGGAAAACAATCAAGGCAAGACCAAGTGGGCCTGTTACGTTTTGTCTAGATCTGTATTGTAGCACCTATCATCTTTTATTTTTTTACATTAATTTTGCCTGCTGGAATGAGAGTAGAGCATGGTCTGAATTTGATCATCATTGTGTTCTCAGCATCTGTCACAAAAGTGCAACATAATAGAGACCCAATAAGGGAGGTTTGGATGAATAAAGCACCACGTAGACATACATTGCTCTTTCTAAAGACATTTTTATTCTCATTGGGTTTTAAGGCCATTTCACACCCTTGGATATCTTCCTTTAGGAAAAGGCAAAATCTTTTCATAAAAGCCCTTGTTATTTAAATGTTTCTTCAAGAATTTGACTGAATACTGATCTGAAGTACTTTGACTTTGAATTTGATCTAAAGCATTGATTCCATTTTAGTGAAATCTGATTAAAATCATTTTGTAATTATTAAGACCTTCAGGTTCTAAAGGACTATTTGCTTGACATTTATGGTACCAACTATTTTATATATATATATATATATTTTTTTTTTTTTTGCCTTTTTGCCTTTATGTGGAGCCGCACCCACGGCATATGGAGGTTCCCAGGCTAGGGGTCTAACAGGAGCTGTAGCTGCCGGCCTTCGCCATAGCCACAGCAACGTGGTATCTGAGCCGCATCTGCAACCTACACCACAGCTCACGGCAACGGCGGATCCTTAACCCACTGAGCAAGGCCAGGGATCGAACCCGCAACCTCATGGTTCTTAGTCGGATTCGTTAACCACTGAGCCACGAAGGGAACTCCCCAACTATTTTATATTAAACTTAAGAATGTTTTTTGGAGTTCCTGTCGTGGCTCAGTGGTTAATGAACCTGACTAGGATCCATGAGGATGTGGGTTCGATCCCTGGCCTTGCTCAGTGGGTTAAGGATCCGGCATTGCCTTGAGCTGTGGTGTAGGTCGCAGATGTGGCTTGGATCCTGAGTTGTTGAGGCTGTGGTGTAGGCTGGCAGCTACAGCTCCGATTGGACCCCTAGCCTGGGAACCTCCATATGCTGTGAGTGCAACCCTAAAAAGACCAAAAAAAAAAAAAAAGAATATTTTTCAACAACAACAAGAAGAGGAAGAATATTTCTTGTTTGGGAGATGCTGATGATAGACTTTCTGTGAAACCTTTCTTATTTATCCAGTATTTGTTGCCTTCTGTGTATTCAGTGGGTTTATGTAGACATAAATGTGCTTTATAAGTGCTTTGAATATGGAACAGTGCTGAAAAGAGACAGCGGTCATAGGCAGTCAGAGGGTTTTGTAATTCATGTGAAATTCTTGATGATACCCAGTTAGGGTGGGAGTCAATGGTAGTACCTTGGGGTAAAATCGTTGGTGCTGTATTTATTAGACCTTACGTGGGATTGATGCGCTTGTCCTTTACGGTTGAGTAAATTGCTCACTGTACAGAGAAACCCTTCTAAGGTGCACACTATTTATATCATAGACTTATCAACTTGAGTATTATCAATTTGAGTATTTATTGAGACGGTTTTATGGTAAAGGCAGTAAGATGTCTTGTTCTAATAAAATTAGTATATTATGATACATTTTCTGACAAATGGAAGTAAAATGTCTTGAGGAAGATGTACCTTTTTTATTTTTTTAATTGCGCAAATGTTCTGAATGGGCTAGTGGTGGCCTGAACTTGGACAAGTTATGTAAATGCTTTGGCCTTCAAATGGAGATATTAATACCTATGTTACTAAATTGGTTGACAGTACTAGGCATGTCTAGCATACAATCAGCATTCAATAACTGCTTTTGAATGAATATCAAAGCACTGAGCTTAATGTTTGTGGTAAATATTTGATAAATTGCAGTTCACTTTTGCCTTGAACAAGGGGAATCTTAGAGGGATTAAGTGAATGTGTAAAAATGTATATTTGAATCTTTGAACTTAGGTGTTTCACATTTTTGCATGAACATTTTCAGGGACAATGCACAACTACTGACTTAATTTTTAGGAATCTCTTATGATTATTCAAAATTTATCTTATAACTTTCACTTATTGATGTTGGCTTACTCTTTGTGGCACAAAAAAATAAGTCTGATTCTGTAATAGAAAGTTCTTTCTTGGAGTTCCCTTCGTGGCTCAGTGGTTAACGAATCCAACTAAGAACTATGAGGTTGCGGGTACGATCCCTGGCCTTGCTCAGTGGGTTAAGGATCCGGTGTTGCCGTGAGCTGTGGTGTAGGTCGCAGACGCGGCTCGGATCCCGCGTTGCTGTGGCTGTGGCGAAGGCCGGCGGCTACAGCTCCTGTTAGACCCCTAGCCTGGGAACCTCCATATGCTGCGGGTGGGGCTCTACATAAAGGCAAAAAGACAAAAAAAAAAAGAAAGTTCTTTCTTACTTCTTAATGTACCTAGTTTTTTGAAACTCCTGCTCTTCAAGTTAAATATCACTGTATTCTTTTGTTGCTTCTCAAGCCTCTCTCCTTCTTACCTACTCCTGTGAATGCCTTCCAGTTCATATACTTACTCTAAATGTGTGGTACCCACTCTGTGTTCGGGGCTCCAGATGTAGCCAGACCATCACAGGGTGCAGCAGTGTGATCACTTCCTGCACTCCAGATTCTGACCCTCAAATCTCTCTGAGTGATCAATGTGTACTGTATTAAAAGTACTGTATTTATTTTGCACAAGTTATTATATAAGATTTTTGGGGAAAGGGTACATGACCTTCTTAATTCCATGAGGAGCTTTTCATCTACTGTATACGACATTCCAAATGGGCTAAAATGAGACAACTTTGCTAGATCTTTGGGTTATTGAATTACAATTTGGAAGTCACTTTTGGTACAGTTGGTTACAATCACTGTAATTCATACCTTTTTCTGACAGCTTAGAGGTGACTGACTTAGCCAAGGATGTCTATAGATTTGCATGATCTGTTTTTATAAGTTACCGTCTCACTTAATATTTTTTATGTGCAAAGACTATGACAGGGAAAGAATTGTTCTACTTATAACTCAAAGCACTTATTAAAAAAATGTAATGTCTTCTCAATACTTTTGTTTGTTAAATGTGTGAAACTCTCTTTAAACCAGATTTATTCTGACTCAGTGTTTGAGCTAAGTAGCCCTGCCTAACAGAATGCCAGAAGATGCCAGTTATAAATTAGTCACAATTTATAGACGTGTACAGTGCTTTGCTTTGTTCCTTTCAGTGGAAGGAAAGGACAAAGAGATGCAGTAATTATTCGGAAGATGGGGAAAGGGAAGAGACCTCTACTTAAATAAAGGGGGAGTGTTTGGAAGCAGTGTGAGTTAGAAATTGGATGTGTAGTGTGTTAGTTCCCTCGAGCTGCCATAGCAAATTACTGCAAACTTTATGGCTTAAAACAACAGAAATTTGTTCTCTCTTTGTCAGAGGCCAGAAGTCCAAAATCAAGGTGTCAGCAAGGCCGTGCTCCCTTTGACGAAAATCTTTCCTTGCCTCCTTCCAGGTTTGGTGGCTCCTGGCAATTCTTGGCATTCCTTGGCTTGTAGATGCATCATCCGAGTCTGTGTTTTCACATGGCTTTCTTTCCTGTATCTCTCTATGTCTCTTTGTCCAAATCGCTCTCTCCTTTTTCTTATAAAGGCACCAGTCCTTGCATTGGTGCCCAATCTAATCCAGCACAACTCCGTCTTAACTTCATTATACCTGTAAAGATGCTATTTCCAAAAAAGTCATATTTATAGGTACTAAGGGTTAGGCTATTTTGGGGGGAATGCAATTTAACCAACAACAGGTGAGATGGAACTAAATAATGGAACACTTTAAAGGACAGGTAGAAGAGTGTGGGTTTTAGCCAGGAGAATCAGTGGAAACTTTAAGCAAAGGTACTAATAAGATAGTTATTACAGGAAGGTCTGGTAGCAATCAGTATACTTCAGGTATGCTGAAATGAAGATGAAGTTTAGAGGCTAGAATATTAATTAAGAGTATGTTGCAATGTTTTGGGATTAACATGAAGGAAAGTTTGTAAAGGAAGATGGGGAAGAGTGTATTTTCCAAAGACGGCTCCAGCAGTGTCTCTCACACCACTTGCTCTCCTGCAACAAGACCTCCCCCACTGGTAGCTGGGGTCTGTATCTCTACCCATGAACTCTTAGGCAGAGCCAGTGACTGCTTTGACCAATAGATTAGGGTGAAAGTGATATCACACTAGTTATATGCAAGATCCTTCTTGGCCCAGCAGCTTTAACTGTCTTACCTCTTGGAAGATAGCCTGGATGTAGGAGGTAGGGCTCCCCTGAGACCTCCATGCTGTGGTGTATCTCAATTTGTAGTGTTTCTAAGCAATGTGGAGAGGCCCTAAAGGTAGGGTTAGGCCTGGGGTGAGGCAAGTGGGTTTTTTAGGATGCAAAACATAAGGATGCACTTGTTCTTAGATGTGCTTTCATAGTACAAAGAGAGTGAGCCCCTCCTTAAATTTTGCACTCTGGGAGATTCACTCTTAAGACACTCATTCTCAGGGGTAAGTACTAGGGCAGCACTTGGAAATGAGTACTTCCTTAAATTTTGGGGAGCAAGGCACTTCTTCTTGCCTTATCCTAGTCCTCACCCTTTTGGGGGATGATACACCTTGCTATACCTTGTAGGGGGAGAGAAAGAGAAAGAGAGTGAGAGAAAGTGGGGGGAGTGGGGAGAGAGAGGAAGAGAGAGAGATAAAATGAAGCCCCAGAGAGGTGCAAGACATTTAAGTGAGGAAATCATCTTGAATATTGATACCCTGATCTCGGCTACCAGCTGGCACCATGTGGATGAGATGAACCACCCAGCTGAGCCCTCTTTAATTCCTGATCCACAAAATCATAAGTGAAACAAAATAGCTGTTTGAGGCACAAATATTGGCATGGTTTATTAAGCAGCAGTATGTTACCCCAAACACCCCCAAGTCTTGCCATTATAATGTGGGGCTGGTAGTCAACTGGGAAATAACAGGGAGCTGTATATTTACTTAGCTGTGATGGAGTAGAATATATTTGATTGCTACCTAGGGAGAAGGGTGGAAAAAAGTGATGGAGAGAGGTTATAGTCACTGGCAGCCTAAGAAATAGATTTTAAATCCTTGCTTCTTCAAGCTCACTGCTTAAGCTGCATAGCCATACAACGTTTAATTTTTGAAGTTGGCTAGGAGAAAAAGATATACACGCTTACAGTTTGAGTCTTTATAGAAACAAAATCCATGTCTGTTTTGATCTGTGGAATGCAGAGTGTTGTGAAATTCTCATTTAAAGCAGATGGTCTGAATTCTGGTGCTAAATGAATAAAATTGTCCTTGGAGCTCATTAGCCCTCATGTGTGTTGGAGGGAAGTCCATATAGCTATTTCTTCTGGGCTTTGTCTGAGAAAATCAAGCTTTGAATGAAAAGTTTATTTTTACAAGGCTGAATTGACTAATTTTTTATTGAGTACCTCTGTTTCGTGGTCATTTACACTTTCTTCCAAATGTTTGTTGGCACATTTATTTATTTTCCTTTGAGGCATTTTCTCATTACTTATAAACAAGGCTGAGAAAAAAGCAAATTTGGGGAAAAAAAGTTAAGGAAGGTACTGTTTGGTAGAGGAGGTATATTACACATAAAATTAAATATGATGGATATTTTTAAAAGCCTTCAGTTCATTTTATAGGTTTCTCTGCTTGCTCCTACAAGTGGGCTGTGAGTAAAGAGTTCCTGAATCATTATTCATTTCAATAGGGTGTTAGACATTTTTATGACCTCCTCAAGTACTTTAATCTGTACTATACAATTTAGCACCCAATTATATTCTATCTTGTATTGTTCATTATTATATCATTGTATGATTTTTGTCCCCTCAAGTAGCTTATATGATCTTAAAAGGCAGGGACCATATCTTATACTTCTGTATTTGCTTTCCATCTAGTGTAGTGCTGAGCACAGTATCCACTTGGGAAAAATTTAATTGATAGAACTATATAAGTACTTCTAGTCCTTCAAACTTCAGTGAATGTGTCTCTGGAGCATTTCTCATGGCTCTGGACTTAAGAGCACAAAGATAAGCAAGTTACTTTTTCTTTCCTGTAGGAATTTATCATCAAGTGGAAATACCAGGGTGAAGAATTGCTTTGACTGGTGAAGTGACTTCTTCTCCTTTTTTCCTTTAGCATTAGACCAGGGCAGTTGAAAAGCAGAGAGGCATGCGCCATTGTGCTACCAGTAGCATTTTGATGTAGATGATGGTTGACATTTTTTCCTCTTCATTTCTCCAGTTGGACAAGCCAGCTAATGGCGTCGGACCTGGGGAGGCAGGGGTGTTTCTTTTGGCCAAGTGGGTTGGCAAGCTTTACCTTTCTCTTGTTTTGACTGAGCATAACTGTTTCTCTGGGCTTGATCTACATGATTATTATTTTTTCCCATGGTAAAACATAGATAACATGACATTTACCATTTTAACCATTCTTAAGTATACAGTTAAGTGGCATGAAGTATATTCACATCTTTGAGCAACTGTCACTTAACATCTATCTCTAGAACTTTTTTATCGTCTCAAATAGAAGCTCTGAACCCATTAAACAATAGGCCCCCATTCTCCTTTCCCCAAGCCCATGTCAACTACCATTCTACTTTCTGTCTCTATGAATTGGATAACTGTAGGAACCTCATATAAGTGGAATCATAGTGTTAATTTGTTTATTTGCCCTTTTGTGTTTGGCTTATTTCACTTAACACATTATATCTTTAAGGTTCATCTATATTATGGCATTAATAAGAATTCTATTCCGGGAGTTCCAGTCGTGGCTCAGTGGTTAACGAAACAACTAGGAACCATGAGGTTGCGGGTTCGATCCCTGGCCTTGCTCAGTGGGTTAAGGATCTGGCATTGCCGTGAGCTGTGGTGTAGGCTGCATATGCGGCTCGGATCCCGCGTTGCTGTGGTTGTGGCAAAGGCCTGCAGCTATAGCTCCTGTTAGACCCCTAGCCTGGGAACCTCCATATGCCTTGGGTGCGGCCCTAGATAAGCCAAAAAAAAAAAAAAAAAAAAAAGAATTCCATTCCTTTTTAGGGTTCAGTAGTATTCCACTGTATGTATGTTATCACATTTGTTTATCCATTCATCTATTGGTGCACATTTGAGTTGTTGCTACCTTTTGGCTAGTATTTCTATGAATAATGCCGCTATGAACATGGGTGTATAAATACAGATCATATTATTATGAATATCATGAGTGATTTAATGCTCATGTTAAACAAAATGCCCTTATCAGCCATTAAACCTATCTGGAAGAATCATCATGTCCTTGAATTTCATAACTTGAATTCAGAGACTTAAGTACTCAGTAGAAAAATGTAGCCTGACGATACTTTTTAGATTAGGACTGTGACCAATACTTGCATCCAGTGAATATGTCTTATTTATTTATCCTTAAAAATGCTTCTTGTATCCATCTTTCTGCTTGTCACTGCTCTAAGGTATGTCCTCATTGCCATGCAGCAAGAGTACTGCAGTCACATCCTAGCTGGTTTGTCTCCCCCGTTCCAGTTTTTCTTATAAAGCACTGCTTTGGTCATTTTACTTTAATGAGCAGAAACTTTCGGTCCTCATCACGTATAGGACAAAGTTCAAACTCGTTTGAAGGACTTTTGTAATCTAGCACCAAATTACTTTTCAAGTTCTGCTTCTTTCAGTTCCTTATACAAACTTGGCTCTGAGTCAAAATTATCTTCTCATTACCCCCCAACAAATCATCATTATTTCGACTTTTCTATTCCTGTTCATTTCACCATGTAAAATCTTTTTTGTACTGCCTTCAAATGTTAGCTGAAACCCGTGTCTCTGCTAAATCTTTAAAAAATAGCCACACTTGAAAATGGTTCCTTGCTTTTTTTGAGTATTTGTACACTTCCTGTAAGATTAATCATGTTAATGATGTTTTTATAATAGCTAATGTTTTAGGCTTGGCCTAAGTGCTTTGATTGCATTATTTCATCTTTACAGGAACATGTGAAGTATATGCTATTAGTGTCTATTATACAGACGATAAACTTGAGGCTTTAAGATACTAACTTGTCTCAAATCACTAGTAAGTGGTAAGGGCTTGATCATAAGTTTTCTGCTGCTAAAGCATCATTTAAAATGTATAATTATTATCTTAATTAGATTATAAGCTTGTGAGTGAATAGGGTGTTTGCTGCTAATGGTATCTTCCATAGGGACTGCTTGTGGGGGTCAGTGTCAGAAAAAGACTGCCCATTGAATGGAAACTGTTTTTTTTTCCTTCTTAATTAGCTCACTGTGGATGAACTTGGCATGGTTTTTCAACTAGTTGCTTCATACTGTTTAAGACCAGGAAAGCTTCATGAATGAGTCACATCTGATGAGGCACTTCCTTCTGTCAGAGGATGGACCACAGTGATTGTATTTTTCTGTTACCTGTTTGTTTCCTCAACAGCATCTTTGCTTGAATTCCTAATACCTAGAATGATATCCTGCAGATATATATAGTAAATGCTTACTAAATGAGTTAACTGCATCTGTGGCCATTATCCGTCCTAAGAGTCTGTTTCTAAATGTATTGCTGTTATAGAGGTGAGTAGTACCTAAGTCCAATAAAGTTGAACAGGGTGTATCCTCAAGGAGGCATAATGGAAATATAAATGAAAACTATAATTTACTTAATTGTACTGCAGTTTATATTACACAGTATAATGGTATTTGTGGTCACTTTTAACAAATGTTGTTTAATTGGAAGGAGTTGACATCTGTATTCAAAGAAGAGAGATCCTGAGTTTTAAAGGCATGGGTATATTTGATCTGTTGGTAATTTGGAAGCAGACATGGTTCAGCATTTTGTACAATCTTCTTTAAAATTAACCAGTTCTATTTCTGGATATGTGCTGTACACACAACTTTATGATTAATAATTAGATTTCTCAGATACTTTGATACTCAAAAACCATTGCCACAGTAAATAGATACTAATATTTTGGTCAGTGGAAAAAATATGTACCCCACAAAGTATCATATTTTTTAAGTTTAATTATTTATGAGTTTGATAACTGTATCTTAAAAATTGAATCCAAAAAGCATAATAGGACCTGACTTAGACAATGATGATGTTCCTAAAAAAGTTTCCCCAGAGTTCTTGCCTGAGAAGCCAATAAAACTCTTCATCTGCCTACAATGCTTTGCGAACAGTATACCTGTAACAAATACTTTTTTTTTGTCTTTCGTCTTTTTAGGGCTGTACCTGTGGCATATGGAGGTTCCCAGGCCAGGGGTCGAATCAGAGCTATAGCTGCTGGCCTGCACCACAGCCACAGCAACATGGGATCCGGCCTACACCATAGCTCACAGATCCTTAGCCCACTGAACAAGGTCGGGGATCAAACCTGCATCCTCACTGATACTAGTCGGGTTCGTTAACCACTGAGCCATGACAGGAACTCCCAAATACTTCTTGATTTTGTCATTTTAGTAGAAAATAGTAGCCTAAGGCATGATTTGTCTATCATTTTCCCTTTGTGACATGCACAGAGGTTGCTTCAACCTTCTAATATATTTCTTTATGTCTACTCAAGGTCGTTTCATGTATACCAGCTGTAACTGCACATTCTTCCCATTCTGGAAACACATGGAATGTACATAAGAATACATTACAATAGTAGTAATAATAATAAAAATCATGGTAATGATGATAGTAGTAATGATACAACCAGAGTAGTAATAATGACATAGCCAGACATCATTCTGATCACTATTTTGTTTATAAACTTTCAGTGGCTTCTTGTTGCCCAGGTTCAGACCCTAAGCTTTAGGACACAGGGCTCAGCATGGATGCAGATTCTCTTTGGTTAAAGCCTCCAGGCCTCACTACATTTCATACCACAGGACTGTCTGAAAAATACTGAAGAGAAGTGGGAAACAACTCCATATTCAATATGAGCTCAGCTTGCTTCCTAGTCAGACAGTGAGTATATATAGATTCCTGGGCACCCAGGGGTGAACTGCTCCAGGGAAATCACAACGAGGCAGTTTGATATGAAACACTTCCATCTCGGGACCTTCCTGAAGGTTTGTTAAAAAATGGAAGGACAGAAATACTTTGTCCTACTGTGAGGTTTAAGGGAACTCTCAACAAGGATAGACTTAACTTTGATGATTTTATTTTTGACTATCACACTGCCACTTCCCAGTTCTTTGGCAATTTAATTCTGGGAAAAAAACCTCAGTTTTTGTACATAACAGAATTTTAATTTCCACTGGATTTGAGGCATTAAATTTTTTTTTGTGCCTTATAAACTAGTTTATGAAGGATTCCCAAGGCAATTTGGAGCACTTGAGTCGATGATGGGCTATCCTTTAATATCCTTAAGGCTAAAGGAGTAATTATTAATCGATTTTTTTTGTACTCACATTATGGTATAATGGAGAGAGAGACTAGTGTCAAATCCTGGTTCTACAATTTACATGCTGTAGGACATTGGGCAATGCAGTTCATTCATTTATTTATTCAGCAGATTATAGAGTTCTTACATTGTGCCAGACACAGTGTTAAATCTTTGAGAAGTCAACTAGAGTTGAACTCTGTACTCTCAGAGATTTTAGTATATGACGGGAGACTGGCAAGTAAGCCAGCCATGCCCGTAGTATACCATGGAACTATGTAGAAAGGTAGTGTCATGTAGAACTAAAACCAAGGCAGGTGTGAACTGGGAATGGGGGAGGGCATCAGGGAAGGCTTCTAAGGGGAAGCCATGCTTAAGCTGAGTCTTAAAGCTAAGTACAATTTAGTGGAATATAGATATAGAAAGAATATTCCAGCAGCCTGAGCAAAGATAGCAGAGAAACACAAAATAATGGGATAGATTTACAGATCAGTATCTACTGTTCTGTATTACTGATATGGGAATTTTATCTTGAGACAAAGGAGGTACATCTAGACAAATGTGTTCATGTCCTTTTCTCTAAAATGAAAATAAATTTATCTGCTTGTTGTATTTGCTGTAAGCACTCAGTAAAATAGCATATGCAGAGTACCTAGCTCAAAAATCTTAGCATCCCCCTCACCAACCCACCACCCCCAAGTCCCCCACCCCCACCCCCCCTGCCCCACCCTTCCCTGCCCTCTCTCACTTCTGATTTTCCTAAATGGGGAAAAAAAAAAAGCTAATGATGGTTATCAGTTTGGAAATTATGGCTGTGTTTGGGAAAGTGGAGGAAGGGTCAAGAGGTTTAGAACTCTGTTCTTTTTTCCGACCTGGATTGATTGCAGCATGTTGAATTGAATGGGGGCAGTTCTTGGCAGCAACAGTACTTTATTCTGACACCGCAGCTTCCTGTGTCATCACCATTGGTATGCGAGGAGGGCACTGGTTCCCAAAGGGCACTGTATTCTTGGTCTGTCTATTTGATTTGCGGAGTTCACTGCTGAGCACAGGTCATGTGCATTGAGGTGCCTGTAAAAAACCTGGGAACGATACTGATACTGTTGTGTATGTTTTCTTTTCTTTTACCATTTCAAAGTCTCTGCATTTGGATGTGTTGCAAGGAGCCCAGTTTTTAAATATGCCTTTTTTCTAGATAGCAGGTCCCTAACTCCTACAATCCAGTAAATATTAAGGACCGCTACTTTCGGGGTTTTTTTGGTCTGCATTTTGATTTTTTTTGCTCAGGATTTTGTTAAATGTTCGTAGGACATAACTCCTTTTTTTTTTTCTTTTTAGGGCCGCACCTGCAGCATATGGAAGTTCCCAGGCTAGAGGTCGAATCAGGCTACAGCTGCCAGCCTGTGCCACAGCCACAGCAGTGCGGGGCCCAAACTGTGTCTGTGACCTAAACCACAGCTCATGGCAATGCCGGGTCCTTAACCCACTGAGCAAGGCCAGGGGTCGAACACACATCCTCATGGATCCCAGTCGTGTTTGTTTCTGCTGCGCCACGATGGGAACTCCTTGGTCTACATTTTGATAGTTCTTCCAAGGAGCTTTGCCTTAAGTGCTGGATCAGGTTCTGATAAGAGTTACCTAATCTGGAGAGATTTTATTCATTTTACCACTTATTGTTCATAGGAAGTTGATGTTTATGCTCAAATGTAGTTTTCCCCAATTTTTGTCATTTGCAAATATCTTTCATGACTTTTGTCATATCTAGATATCTTTTGTTCTATAATTTACTTAATATTTTCTTTAAATTTCCAACCTTGTAAAAACTTACATAAATTTGTCCTCATTCTAAGCAATGCTACTTACCAGTTCATAGACTTAATATGCTAGTTATAATTTTCCAGTACATGTTTAGGTAAGTGTTAACATAAAAAAAAAAAATAATCCAATCTACCAGCTAATACTGGGATCAACAAACACAGTCAAGCCTGTTCATTTATTAATTGTTTACGACTCCTTTTGACCTACAATAAGCAGAAAACTTGAGACATAGACAGGATGGCTTACAGTGAATAGTGTATTTATTGTTTGGCTCTTTAAGAAAAAATTTACCAACCTCTGACCTAAAATTATCTACATGCAATAGATAGAACACATAGCACACTCTGTAAAGCATTGCTGTATCACAGTTTTGCCGAGAGTATGCATTAAATCTTTAATCACATTTTTTTCAGAATCAGAACATTACCTTTTAATTCTTGAACTGAAATATTTAATTATAAATAATTTATGTTCTGAGAACCTTGGGGTCAATTCTGTTTGAGACCCAAAGAAAAATATAGACATTAAGGATAATTTGTTTATTTTTAAATAGAGGAAATATTTGCCTATAAAATTATATAGTGGTTCAAAAATGCATAAAATAAAACATAAAAATGTCCCTGCAATTAAACTCCAATCTCACCCACTAAAAACAACATTCCTTGTATTTCTTTCTATTCATCTTCTGTGCATATTCAAGATTAAATACCTTTTTTTCATTTTTTAAAATATAGCTCACTTTTTAAAATAAAAAACAGGATATCAATATTGCAACCTACTTTTTATAACTTACATATATTTCTACTTAGAAATCTAAGTAATATGGCTAAAATTATAAATTTATAATTATAAAATTATTCTTCAAAGTGTTTCTTAAGAGCTTTATTGACGTAATGTACATATTGTGAAATTCACTCATTTTAAGTGTACCCCTCAATGATTTTTAATAACTTTGCAGAGTTGTACATCCATCAGCATAGTCCAATTTTAGAACATTTCCATCATCCCCAAAGGTTCCTCACGTCCATTTGCAGTCAGTTTGTTCCTACCCCCAGGCCCAGGCAACCACTAATCTACTTTCTGTTTGTATACATATGTCTTTTCTGGACATTTCACAT
Source organism: Catagonus wagneri (assembly GCA_004024745.2). Taxonomy (NCBI): domain Eukaryota; kingdom Metazoa; phylum Chordata; class Mammalia; order Artiodactyla; family Tayassuidae; genus Catagonus; species Catagonus wagneri. Next base: position 3,796,004 of record PVHT021183695.1, read on the forward strand.
AAATGGAATCATGTATGATCTTTTGTGTCTGGCTTCTTTCACTTAGCATTTCAAAGTGACTTTTAGGTAGAAGATGAAGGAAGGATTCAAATAGCCCCAGGTATCTTTATTCTCTTGCATAGGATGCTCTACTTACAGTCAATATTTTGGTTTTCTTTTCTTTTGGAAATTAGTCTTTGAGGACGGCAATGATACGAGTACCAGGTTAATTTTAGCAGTTCCTGAAATTCACAGCTTCCCAAACTTCTATGCATAAATGGAACGGTGGCTATTTGTATAGGATTCTGGAGTGAACAGAGACTGCTTACTGCAGATAGCAGCGGATCTAGGGGTCTCTTTGCTCTGACTGGCCACTTCGAAGGGAGCAAGATCTTGGCACAGCTGTATCAAATATACATACCCCAATGTGCTATGTCAGGTGAGCCAGGAAGTTCTCCTACAAGTGTTGGGCTTTGATGAATGAAAACTTCAGAGTTTCTATGAATCTGCTACATGGACCCAGCCCTGTTCCTGTGTAGTATGATGGCTTAAAGCCAAGTAATAGCCAAAATCAGTGAGAAACTGAATTATTTTTCTCTATCATATCTGCAGATATAGATTTACCTATTTAGCTTTAACAGATGCCAGTGCTTTGATATCATAACTTATTTAGTCAGTTTATTATTTAGTTTTTTTCTCTTCTATTATTACAAGTGGTGGTAAATGTCACTTTGCGATTTGCGTATTTTTGTCTTCTTTGCCAATATTAGTTGGATAAAATTATGCAAGAGGACTTGCTGGATCACAGGCTGTGCTCATTTCAAATGACTGGTTCCCTAGCGACATCCTGACCACATCCTCTTATGGTATCACGGGTAGGCAATAGCTATGAGAGCAATGGTTCTTAATGGGGGTGCATGTGAGTGAGGATGAGTGCATTACAGAGTGTCCTGGGGGTGGGTGTGAGCTTGAGTAATTTGACCAAACCCTCCACGTGATTCTGATGTGGGCACCACTGTACTAGAGTTTGTTTCTGTGTTTCCTACCCGAAAGTGTGAATGCTCCTGTGAGAGCTGTTTTTTGATACGAGCTCATCAGGGTTGTCCTAATGAGCACCATGGTTTTGGGATTTGTTCTGCTCAAGAACTCTAAGGAAGGTAGCCAGTAGAGCAGAAGACCCTATACACTGATGCTGAAAATGTCTCTGGTCTTTGGGGAGAAAACACACATAAACTCTTCATAGCCTCTCTTAAAGAGAGCTACCTTTGCTACCTATCAAATGTTCAGACCAGATTGACCTTTGCTGCTGGACATTTTTCTCTTTCAGTCTGTACTCACTGCTTATTTTAATTTACTGAAACAAGGGCGGGATGGAAGAGAGGAAGCCATACACATAGCTCTGCTTGTGTGTTGTGCACCATTAAATAACAAGTGGCAGCTTCCGGATCTCTGGAAATTACTTTTGCATTGTAATAAAATAATCCCAGGATATAGTTTCAAGTTATGGGACAATGATACTCTGAGTTTCAAGGAGGGAAAGAAATGAAAAAGGATATTTCTAAGTGGGTGTAGAAAAATTTGCAAAATTAAATAGTAATGAATTAAGCTCTTTGAATACCAGTGTACTGTGGGAGCAGGAAGCAATTGTGGGTCAACTTCAAAATTCTGGTGTTTTCATCCTTTTTGGAATTTCTTGGCAGTGACTCCCACTTAAAGGTTTATAGTGAATATAATATACTGTTTCTACTGATCAAAGAAAGTTACTTGGTGTTGGAAAGCAACTTGGGAGCCAGAGTGTTTACTGGGTAATTTTTTAATGAGTTCTGGCTCATGGTTCTCATCGTTTTAAGAGGGAGGAATGTAACTCGGAATGTGGAGTCCAACTATGAACATTTTGGCAGATGTGGAGATGCAGCACAGCTGGAGAAAAACTCCCTTCTTTGAAATCTCATATCTCAAGTGCTACATCAATTTTTAAGCATGTTCCACTGCCAGTTCAGGTTTTAATATGAATAGGAATTGGGGAATGTTTATGGATATAGTCAAGGGAACAGACCAGAATCTTTACTTGTTGCCCTCTTTTGTCTCCACAAATAATTTGTGAGAACTACAGTGAGGGAGGGGAATAAGGTACTCTGTTGTTGCTTGATTGGCAGGACGCTGGGCAGCCAGGACAGCTGAGATAGTCCTTTATCTTATGGCATGATCTTCACTTCCTGAATCAGTAGCCCTCTGGTTAATCAGGGGAACACCAGGCACTGATAATTATTCTTTTAAAAATGCTCTTTAAGAGTTCCCGCTGTGGCACAGCGGGTTAATGATCTGGTTTGTCTCTGTGGAGGTTCCAGGTCCAGTCCCTGGCCTGGCACAGTGGATTAAGGATCCAGTGTGCTGCAGCACTGGCCCAAGTCCCAAGTGCAACTCAGATTTGATCCCTGGCTCTGGGAACTTCCATAATGCTGTGTGTGGTGCAGATGAAAAAGAAAAAAAAATGCTTTCTATTTTTCCTTATAAAGTTATTCATAAAATATGGGAGGTAAAGGAAAAATTGGTGAAGGTGTTGCTTTGTGGACCTGCTAGCTTTCTGTCTTTAATATGTCATTGTTCTTCTGGTTCAGTGGGACTTGAAATAAAGACCTCATTTCTTGCAAGCAACACAAACTAGTTAGTAGGAGTCCACAAACTGTTTAATCAAATTGCACACACTAAATAAGGAACTGGAGTAGTGCTGAAAATACAAAGTGGACAGAGATTTAATTCCTGATACACAGATCCTAATGGGTAGTGTAAATAATGAACAAGTAAACTAGTTGATTAAGGCTGAGAAATTAACAGTATAACGGGAGGCTCGATGAGTCTGTATGAATAAGAGAAAAGGAGTACAAGAGGTGTGGTCACTCACTGGTTGGCCTGGTGTGTTCTTCTCCAAGCCTGGGATTCTCTCTGTGAAATGAAGGGGTTGGGCCAGATGATATGTGACGTGAACAGCGTGTTCCTGTCCTGAGACTTTCCCAGTTTCAGCACTGGAAGTCCCATGTCCCAGGAACTCTTCAGTCCCAATTTAAAAACTGAAAGTCCTTTGGCCTGGTCACCCCAAAGTCCTGGAAAAAGGGAGAGTTGGTTGATCTACTTATAGAATTGCTTCTCATATTCTGTTATTTGTTAAAAAACAAAATTCAACTGAATACATTTTCAAGATCTTATTGACTTTATTCAACAGTTCATGAATTGGGTAGCATCACATCTAGTGGATAGAAAGGAGCTCTGAGGAGCTGTAGAAAATGAAGGCTTTTATAGACAGAAAGGAGCAGGGACAAAGAGGTTACACTAAACAAAAAAGCGGGTTAGTTGTTGCAAGAATACTTTCTTCAGGGGATGGCAGGAGTCTACCAGTTACTGGTAGTGCCGACCAGGTGATTCCTGATTGACTGGTTTAAGGTTCCATATCCGCGAGGGCCAAAGCTGTATTAAATCCCAGTTTGGTGCCTTGGGACATAACATAAGCAACTCCATATTGGGCCTGTTGCCTGGTTTTTAACAGATTGTATATTGAGCAGGAATATTTGACAAGTTTTATGACATGACCATGTGATAAGATGCTTAGATTGAGGTACTGTATGTACATTAACAATACTACTGTTTATGGGAAAAGGGTTTTATTCTTTTAAGAAAATATCTCACAAATAAGAATCTGCAAATGCTTCGCAGAGTCAGTTTTCTGCAAGCTTCTGCCTTAGATATGATTCTCATTCGGATCCTCTAGGGGGTTTGGTGTTTGCAAAGAGCATGGGCTTTGCAGTCGGGCAATTTTGTTCTTTTGTTTACTAGCCATGAGAGCTGGAGAAAACAACTGCTCTGTGATGTAGTTTCTTCTTTTATAATCTATGAGTAATAATAGCTATCTTGTAAGGTTGTTAGGAAGAATCACAAAGTATGTTAGTAAGTAGTCAGTGCTCCACAAATGTTTTTGTTTTCCCAAACAGTTTGCTTTCTGTGTTTTTAAATGAAAGGGAGCTGGATCTTAATTAGGACACAAGAAGGAGATCCTGATGTGGCTCAGTGGAAACAAATCTGACTAGCATCCAGGAGGACGCAGGTTCGATCCCTGGCATCACTCAGTGGGTTAAGGATCCAGCAATCCTATGAGCTCTGGTTTAGGTCGCAGATGTGGCTTGGATCTCGAGTTGCTGTGGCTGTGGTGTAGGCCAGCAGCTACAGCTGTGATTTGACCCCTAGCTTGGGAACCTTCATATACTGCAGGTGTGGCCCTAAAAATGTCCATAAATAAATAAAATAAGGGCACAAGAAAGATGCTTTTTATAGGAGCTCACCGTAAAACAAATTGTAAATATAAATGAATATATATGTGTTTACATATGAATACCTATATATATATATAAATTATAGAGCTGTGTATATATGTGAATATATACATATGTATATATAAATAAATATTTTTCATTCATGTTGTCCAGGAAAGCCAAAGCATGTCCTAAGTGTTATTACTGAAAATTAGGATCCAGCCTAGGCCATAGACTCTTACAAATCTCATATAACTGTTGAAACTAACTATTGCAATGAAGTAAAAGCTGATTTGACTTGTTCAATGTCCATTAAGCCTAATGATTTACCTGTATTTTAATACCAAAAAAAGAAAGTTGAAATTTTATAGGCAATACCTTATTGAATGCTGATGCATAGGTGACTCTCATACAGATAATTTTTAATTTAAAATAAATATTTAAAGTTAGAATTCTTAAATGTATACCATAGGTGATGTCTAATACTTGATAATTTAATTCTTTTAAATTAGCTTTTAATTTATTCTAGTGTGTATATATTAGAAAAACTACTGTGAGAAATAATGGCCTAGGGCAAAGACGAGGCACAAATAAAGAAAAAAAAGCTGAAAACAGAAAGGTTTTTATACAGGTTCACAGGTGATTTTGAGGGCAAGGGGGCCCAGCTCCTTGAGCTGGATAATTATTCAATAACAATTCAGAATGTTATTAGCCTGTGTATTAGACAGTGAAGAATATAATTCCTCCCCTCAGCTTTGCATGTACATATTTCTTAGCTAAAGGAGAAGTGTCAGTATGTATTTTATAGCCCAAACTATTTTGTGTCTCCACTTTCATTTGTCTGTATAGACAAAAGTGTTAGCTGCCCAAGACGTAGTCTTAAATATTGCATGACCTAGTTCATGTTCAAAATGCAGTTGTCCACCCGCTGTGTGCATGGGGGCTGTGCTAGGCACTGTGAGGAGTGCTGATAGTAAGTTAACTCACTAATTAGCAAACAAACAAGATTCTGGTGAGGCAGAGATTTCTGTCATGAACACTATAACGATGGCATTTCTTGCCCTTGAAGAGTTAACAGTTTTGCTGGGGAGGCACAGTTTCACAAAACAAAACACACAGTTTAATTAAAATTATTCAGATATGAGTTTTTGACGTGTTTCCCACTCAAAATAAAAAACAGCAACGAAAACAACATAGGATCGGTGTCAGAGTGGCCAGTTCCAAAGTGATGTTCTAAAACTTTAGAAGTTTCCTTGGAGCAGCAAAAACTTTTCAGGAAGTGAACCAGTTTATAAATAGTTTCAGATCTTTGTGGAAATATACTGAGAAACTGACAGAAAATGAATCCATGGAATCTTGACACCTAAGCAAAACCCACCTAAGCAAGATCTAAAAATAAAATCAAATTGAATTGTCCATGGATTGTCTATCTGTTATCAGAGACATTCACACAAAACTATAGGTTAGTTTTGGAGACAGGCAGGATTGTAAGCATGAGAAAAATGAGATACAGTTTGTGAAATTCTAAAGTGCTCTCTTAGGCTCAATCAGCTTTAAGAAAGAACCCTCCGTTTTTTGATAACAGACGAAGAAAGGCTATGGAGGAGACAGATTCTGGTAAGGCAGAGATGGTAACAAACACCATCAAGATGACATTTCTAATTTGTGGGCATGGGCTTTATTTGGCAGTGTTACAACTGTTTTTGGATCCAAGTGGGTTGTGCAGGATTTGTGATATAATAAGCATCAGTGGAAAAGGTTTGGGGATTTTATTAGAGAGCTGTACCTTCACCATGTCTCAACAGTGTGATTTGAGGGCTTTCAGGGAAGGCTTCCCATGTCTAATTAACTCACACACTTAGGCATCAAATGTCCCATTTGTTAGCAATTTCTATGTGGTGAACACCATTCTTTCCTTTTGTCTCTTTCTGAAGGTGTAAGAATTGCCAAGAACGGCACCATTTTCTTTCCTTCACACTTTAGATCAATGCTTATTAGATCACGTTCCTGTTTGATAAGAGAGATGGGAAAACTTGACAAGGAAAGTGAAGAGGATGGGGAGAGCAGAGGCTGCACAAATGGAGTCACGGTCCTGGAAGACAGTGGTGCTGATTTACCAATATTTTCTGGGCTTTACTGAATGCAACATGAATTTGTTACAATGACGTGAGAGCTAAGGAATCTTTATGTAGGAAATAACCTTCTGTCCCATGTCGTTGGGATGTTGGTAGGAAAGAAGTAATAATGAAATAATAATAATAATAAAAACCAGCTTTTAAAGTCCTCTGAGCATTGCTGGAGAATATGATTATAATATTGTGATAGTGGACAAGTTGTCAATATCAACTTGCATGTAAATCTGGGTCAAAGAAAATTTAACCGCAGGGTGAAACAAATAAATCCATGAGACTGCCTTTAGCAAGGTCACAGAGCAAAATACTTTCCAGCCCTGAGAACCCGCAATTTCCTTCCTGTTTCTTTTCATGTTTATCCGTTCTATAGTCTACTATTTTCTTGCTAATGTCCCTTCCTGCACCCTTTGCCTTTCACAGTAAGGACGTTTTCTGTTTGAGACCTGAGGATATTGTCACTGTTTTGGTTATTGCTTTTGCACTTGTGTAGCAGCTTTTAAATTCCCATCTTTTTTAGCAGCTGCAGCCAAACATATGAGTCAGTGGGAGGGGTTTGGAGGAACTGGCTCAGTTCTCCAGGGAGCAGTAACCTTTTGGCAGTCCAACAAACAGACATTTAAAGTCCAGTGACTGCAAAAGCTCTCTCTGTACATGTGATAGCAACTGCAGTTTTCCCAAGGTCTACCAAGAGTTTTTTCAGAGGGAATCAGGTTTCTGCCTTATAGAGAGACACATTCCTGAAGGCTTAACTCTGACCTCATAACTAAAATCTGGAGACAGCTGGGAAGTGATAAAGAGGAAGGAGGAAGAAATTTGGTGATATGAAAGTGAAAAGGTCTTCTAAATGTTCTCATTAGATGTTGTTGCCTGTATACCCTGCATTCCAAATAGCAAAGCAAAGCTGATCTTTTTTTTTTTTTCAATAGTTCAGGGTACCACGATATTTCTCTTTACAGTGTTCACATAAGTGATTCTCAAAGTGTGATTTTGGATCTGGTTATCCTTGAGGGCCCCTGGAGGGGTGGACATTTTCAATTCAATCTTTTTCACCTGTTTATGCTCCAGCAATGACGGTGTCCACAGGCTAAGATGTTACTATGATTGAAGCTTCTACTTTGCTAATTGATGATATTTGATTACTTATTTATTTAGTCTTTTTAGGGCTGCACCCCTAGCATATGGAGGTTCCTAGACTAGGGGTCGAATCAGAGCTGTAGCTTCCAGCCTGTACCACAGCCATAGCACCATGAGATCTGAGCCATGTCTGCGACCTACACTACAGCTCACGGCAACGCTTAACCCACTGAGCGAGGCCAGGGATCGAACTTGCATCCTCATGGATGCCAGTCAGATTTATTTCCACTGAGCCATGATGAGAACTCCTGATTTTTTTTTATTAATGCCAATTTGATCAACCTAATATTAAGAATAAAACAGAGCTAGGAGTGAGTTGTTGACTCCTACAAGAAACCAAAAAATGATTTCTTAGTTCTCTGTTTGCTAATGTCGGTCTTTCTTGTATCTTTTGCTTTCTTCTTGATTATCATAACATGAAAAGAATAGGAGGATCTTGTGTGGCAGGGATGAATCATGGAAGATTTTTTCTTTGTGGCAAGAGGGAACAATTGGTTCTTTTGCTAAGTGAAAACTCAGACAATACTTTCCTTGATAATGCATTCTGCTAAGATAAAGTTTCACAGTAAAGTCTGTTTATACTGAAAAAGGCATCAAAATAGTATCTTAGTTAACACAGAAGAAAGTAGTGATTTGGGGCCAGCTGGAAAGCCAGAGCCACAGTCTCAATGAGACTGGAAAGTTTTACTTGATGACCCAAGGTACCAGTTGGGGTTCTTGGTTTCAAATAACAGAGAACCTCTGTCTAACAGAGGCAGAAAAATACTTTGTTGGGAGGATATTGGATTACTCACAAATTGGCTAAAGCGCTAGGAATTGGATTCAGAAAGAGATTGGGAACCACGGGAGGCTGAGCAGCTGAGGACATAGCTGAGATCCCTCCACTGCTTAGAACCTGTCACTGTTCCTGTCACCATTGACATCAGTGCCCCTGGACACTTACCACCAGACCACTGGCCACTGCCCTCTGCTATGGGGGCAGGAATATTCCTTGACTATTTGAGCAACTTGTCATCTCCCTCTTTCAAGCATCAAAGGGCCAGTCAGGAGCACCTGATTGGCAAATTCCAGATCATGTGTGTTTATCCAAACATCTAGGGATGGTACCTGAATGGGGAGAGGAGCAGAATAGAGGTGGGCCTTTTCATTTGCAACTCAATTTTATTGTCTATCTATTCAGCTCCCAACAACGACAAGAAGCCTTACTTAACCTGTTGCAGGTGAGGCCATCCATCTTTCTTGTACTCTTGCAGTACTTTGTATATTGGTCTTACTGCATTGTTCTATTTATAATTTACATGTCTGTTTTCCCCCGCTAGTCTGAATTTATGGAGGAGGAGGATTGGGTTATGTCTTTAGCCTTATCATCTATAGTGCCTAACGAGTATTAGGTGTTTAAAATTTATTGAATAAATTAAGTTCAGTGATGATATCATAGGGAAGGCTAATATGATGATAACATAAAATAATAATAGCAAATAAGGACTGATGGAACACTTGGTATGTACTGACCATTTTCTCATTTCACCCTTTTAACAATCCTATGAAGCCGGTTCTGTTCTTGTCTTCATTTTATGCATGAGTGACTAAGGCTCAGGTTAAGTAACTTGTCCTAGTTTATGTAGCTGAAAGTGACAGAGCGGGGTTTTCAGTGCAGACTGACTCCAGAGCCCTTCATCAGAACTGTACTGCCCCCTGGAGGTAAAGAAGAGAAGAGCGATCACTAGTTTGCTGTTCGTTTTTGTTTGTTTGTTTGTCTTTTTAAGGCCGCATCCGCAGCATATGGAGGTTCCCAGGTTTGGGGGTCCAATTGGAGATGTAGCCATGGGCCTATCCTACAGCCACAGCAATGCCAGATCTGAGCTGTGTTTGTGACCGACACTATAGCTCACGGCAACACCAGATCCTTAACCCACTGTACAAGGCCATGGATCAAATCTCCATTCTCATGGATGCTAGTCGGATTCATTAACCACTGAGCCATGCCGGGAACTCCTGTTCCTTTTTTTTTTTTTTTTTTTTTGGCTGATGATAAAGATCAACTGATTAATGATTTAATGACTATAATGACTAACTGTTTAGTATTGGAGATAACAATGTTTAAATCCAGTTTCACAAACTGGTTACAACAGGAGTTACAGGCCCCCTCTCCTGTCCCAAACTTTTTGAATGGTCCGCTTTCCCATACCTTTTCTTTTCTTAACGATTTTAATTTTTCCATTATAGTTGATTTACAGTGTTCTATCAATTTTTACTGTACATCAAAGTGACCAGTCATGTGTGTATGTGTGTGTGTGTGTATAAATATATATATATACACACACACACATATATATATATAGTTTTTCTCACATTATATTCACCTAGGATGGATAGTATTTATTTGATAGTAGACAAGCTAGGTGAGAGAGTCTTATGTTCACTGATATAAAGGAGATTTTTTTGAATTTGATATTATCCTAAAGGAACTGGTATTAGTAACTTGACTAATAAAGCATTGCTTATTTATAGCATTCTTAGCTCTGCGTTTACCTCATAATATAAGCAAATAAAAAGTATAAATAAATCCACATAAATGTAGAATATTCAAATCAGAATTTAAATATTTCATATCTCATATCAAAATCTTTGTTTTCTTTATTTAGTTCACTGAAGTCATATTTTACTGTAAAACCTAAGCATTTTGAGTATCTTCCCTTCTAATCTTTAGAAGTACATTTTTAGAGGATGTACTAAAACTGCAATTGTCTGCTTTTTTTTTTTTTTTGTCTTTTTGCACTTTTCATCTATGGCCGCACCCGCGGCATATGGAGGTTCCCAGGCTAGGGGTCTAAAGGAGCTGTAGTCGCCAGCCTTCGCCACAGCCACAGCAATGCGGGATCCGAGCCGCATCTGCAACCTACACCACAGCTCACGGCAACGCCGGATCCTTAACCCACTGAGCAAGGCCAGGGATCAAACCCGCAACCTCATGGTTCTTAGGCGGATTCGTTAACCACTGAGCCACGAAGGGAACTCCTGCAATTGTCTGCTTTTGAAAAGAATTCTTGCATATTAACTATGGGTAAGAAAATAACAGTAACCAGATATTTGTGTTAGCATAACCATATATTTTTATCTTTATGGTGAGTTGTTTCTGAGAGAGCATATACCTTCTTTTATCAGAAATGATGAAAACATGGGATTGGTCCTTGGGAAACATTTAAAGCAGGTTTTCTTCATGACAGTTAAGAAAACAGAATAGAGTGAATTTAAATGTGATTTCTTTGTATTTGGATAACCAGTTGCTAAAGCAAGGACATATTCCATTATATCATCATTTTATTCCTAGTACTGAAGAGAGAGGAAGGTGCATGCAGAATTCATATTTGTAGTTGCGTTTTTGTATGTAAGTCTTCTTGTATAGATAGCTCTGTTACTCCTGAAGCCTAATTACTAGTTATGGATTTACTCAACTTCTAAGTTTCAAGTAAATGGAAAAGTAGTAAATGTGGACATAGAGGATTTATTTATTTATTTATTTATTTATTTATTTATTTATTTATTTATTTATTTTGCTTTTTAGCGCCACACCCTCGGCATATGGAAGTTCCCAGACTAGGGGAACAATTAGAGACTAGTTGGATTCATTTCCACTGAGCCATGATCAGAACTCCATATAAAGGAAAATTTAAATTTAAGTAGGCTTGTGGGAAAGATTTTGAAGGTTATGAAAGACTGAGTATATTTGTAGTAGAGAAGAGAGAGCGAAATGGAAAGAATAAAGGTATGAAAAGGCAGGAGATTGTTTATGAGGATTGTTGACAAAAGAGTAGAAGAAAAGATCAGGTTAAGTAAAGGAGAAATTGGTGGTGAAAGTAATAGTAATATAGCCAGAGAAAGAAAGTGCAAAGATCTTAACCTTGTAGCGGGGGCAGTTCTAAGAGATGACGGGAAGCAAAGTGGTTGAAGTGGATCCCAGTTGTACTGTTTGACATTGAGAGAGTCATGAAAGATGAGATGGCAAATGTTGGGCTGAGGAAGATTTTCTCTTGGGTGCTAAACTTTTTAAGGAACTTGGGAATTTGTCCTGGAGGTCACCAGATGATGGTGATAAAAGATGTAGGAGAGTACATAAATGCTCAAGTGTGCCTTGGAAAGTGTGCTGAGAGCTTGTGATCGGCAGTTGTCAGGAAGCAGCAGTGGAGATCATGTGTGCCCACACCCTACTGAAATCGAAGGACTGGAAGAGAGCTACATCTTTTGGAGAGAAAAACAGGAGTGGACATCAGACAGGAAAATTGAGAATTGCAGTCAGGATAGGAGACAGTACCTTTTTGGCTTCGACTTTAATTATTAACACACTTATGAATTACAGCCACATGGTAGGCAGGCATCCTGCTGGATGTTTGGAATTTAGAGATTTAAAACAGTGGTGTCATCACGAAGAGGAAGGATTTTGAAGCTAGCTGCAAGTGACTTTCAAATCTGGCATCATCACCACTATCTCTGTGGTCCTATGGAGTTTTTAGCTACTCTGTAACTCTGTTTCCTCTTCTATAAAATAAAAACATTGATAAGTTATCTTGCATGTTGTTGTGAAGATAAGAAGTAAATAAAAGTTCTGTCATAGTGCTGCCTTGCAGTTGCTATTATTATTATTTTGGTTTCTAATCTTATTATTTTGTTTTAGAATTTAATTGGGTGGGACAGATCACATGCACATAACCATGAGCTGGCAGGGAAACTGAGGTTAAATAACCCCTGACAGCCTTATTTGGGCATTCTGGCACTTCATTAGAATTTAATGAGCCCTAGGCCAGATGCTTTTGTCATCAAGAATGAGAGAGGGAGGTAGAACATTCCTGGGCTGTATTAACAGCACTGCCATGTGGGTAGTGATCATGGGTGCTGTCTAGAATAAGACTTCGGGTCAGTGGTGGAAGAAGCACTTTCATCAGAAAACAGAGAAACCAGAAGTTCCCATCATGGCTCAGTGGTTAACGAACTTGACTAGTATCCATGAAGATGCAGGTTTGATCCCTGGCTTTGCTCAGTGGGTTACGGATCCAGTGTTGCTATGAGCTGTGGTGTAAGCTGGCAGCTGCAGCTCCAATTCGACCCCTAACCTGGGAACCTCCATATGCCATGGGTGTGGCCCTAAGAAGACAAGAGATAAAAAAGAAAGAAAAAAAAGGAAATCAGAGAAAACTGTCTGTCTGGGTTTCGATTTCTTTATTTTTTTGGAAATATAGACATCTTTTCCTTCTGTTTGGTGGTTGTGATGATAATGAGATAATATAAGTGAAAATGCTTTGACATCTCTGAGGCATGTGTCTATGAAAGTTAATATGTTTATGAATATTTGTGGGCAGAGTTTCTGGTGCCTGCTGTCCCTACCATCCTGATAAGACTTGGAAAAAATGGATATTGTTCACAGGAGATTTAACCTAAGAGTAAAAAATTTCTTTACTATAATTGAAACATTTTTGAATGATAAGATAGGGAAAGACAGAAAAATGTAGCATGTAAATGTTGAAAAATGTAGGAGAGAGCTTGCTTGGTAACTTCTGGAGTTATCTTGACAGTCATTAGAAAATGTTTTGCTTAGTAATCAATATTGTTATACAATGAAATATAACATTTTTATAAGCCATTCTTGGATCCTTAAAAGAAAAAAATACTTGCATTGTTTATTTGGAAGACTATCAGAAAGCAAGGATTTCTTGCCTACTAACATTCAGATTTGTGTGGCTCTTCTCTTTAACCAACCAGCTGTCTCTGTCCCTCGTTCTTTCTCCTCTCTGCCTATCTGTTGTCTGGATGGAGCAGGTTCTGCTTATTGGAGTCAGTTCTGTGTTTCATCTGGACTCCAAATGATTGGTTTGACCTAAAATTTTTAAGATCTATCCAGTTTAACCTATGGATGATAATAGGTGAAACTGAATACACATAAGGGATTGATTGCTCAGAAAATGTCATCCAGTTGACCAGTTGAAAGAGATTGGCATTCATAATAACAATGGCTAATATGTTGTGAATGCATCTTTTAGCCAGTTTAAAATCTCACAACACGATGAGCTTTGCTATTATTACTGGATTTTAAAGGTGAGGGCACTGAAATAGGAGAATAAAGCTACCTGCTCAAGGCCTCCATTTAATCCATGGCAGGATTGGGACTGGAAACCTGATAGTAAAGCTTTCACACTAGGATACACCATCTTTTTAGGTTTGAAAGACTTAGAGAAGACATGTTAAAATAGAAAAAAATCAGTCAATCAATCATCAAAGGCCTGGAAAGGATAATAGTTATCAAATTTTTAAAATGTGAGGAATAAGAACACTTCTTGAAATGTGAGAGATAAATTTAGCACAGTAATTGGAAGTGTGTTTGATAAATTTATGCAATTTAGTAACCTAAGAAATGATTTATAATGAAAACCTCCTTCCTTTTAAAAATTCTTTGAATATCTTTTCTCTTGGGTTTTGTATCTTCTAATTTTTAGGCTTTGAAATTTCAGGGAAAACATTAAACTATCTTTCATTCTTGTGGTGCTATTTACAGAACCATAGTACTGGGCTGTAGGAAACTTTCTATGTTCTGTTTTATGAAAACTTCCTCCTGTGGGTTTGACTTTATCCTCATGTCTTTGTCTTCACAGGGAACATTCTTCCCGTTTTTCAATTACTAGGTTTTTAAAATAAATTGCTCTGTCTTTTGCTTTAGAAGTTGAATTTTGGGTGATAACCGTACAACAATGAATGGAATGGTGACATGGTTTCTGGCAAGAGGCTCAGGTTTCCAATAGTTTGTGTAATAATTGAATTTATTGTAATTTATGAAATACTCTAAAGAGGAACTTTTTGTTATGAAATTAACAAGGTAAATTTTCAGGTCCTTCAATTTATCTTTGAAAAAATTATCCTGCTATAATTTGTTGATATGTGGCCTTTGATCTTTCACTCAGAAGTAAAAGTACTGTCTTGGTATTATTTGCACTTGTGAATTTTTATGAAATACTCATTTGAGACTTAAATGGAATGATTGCTTCTTTTTTTAACTTTTGTTTTTTTAAAGGTTATTTCAGTTTATTTTCTATAAATGTTTTAAAGAAACTTAAGATTTAAAAATCTATTTTCAGAGCTAGAGCTATGATGTATTATTATTTTGTTAAATATTTTAGCAAAAAAAAAAGAGATAAGGAATATGATCGTTAAGTAGACTTGGAGAGACATGGAGAATGGTTAACTCTCAGTGCAGTTACTCCTGTGACTTTCCTGCCCTATTTATCATTAATAAGAGTTGAGTTTTTTGATCATATGGTTTAAAATAACAAATTATTCTACATAGTGTTTATTGAGATATACTATGTGAGATCCATGGTGACCTGAAAGTTGAGATGTTCCAGGGGTGGTTGGGCATTTCCTAGGTGCCTTGTGGGGAAGTGGGATAATGTGGTGACTGGATGATGGTTTCCAGAGACCAGAGGTAGTTGGGGACTTGTGGCCTGGCCCAAGGGAAATATCTTGGCATTTTGGTCACAGTTCTCTCACCCTCTGGGTTTTTCAGATGCATCCTTTTGGGCACATTTCATGCTCACATGAGAGGGAAACACCTTTACTAGCACATTAAGGCACCAAGAGGCTTTCACAAATACTGTTTCTGCCGGATTCTGAAGGAGCTTTTCAGCTGTCACCATGACCCTTACTGGACTAAACATATGCTGAAAACATGTGGAGGAATGGTCAGGTTTGGAGGCTCTGTTGCTGCTCAGTATTATTCCTGGCTCTGTTTTCCACTTGACTTGCCAACATTCTGATTGTGTGGGGCTTGCAGCTGCCACAGTCATGCTAATTTCAGTTTGGTGTTTCCGAACTCCTGAAGATTCCACCATTTCTGCAAGAAGCTCTCCCAGTTGTCACCACCCTGATTGCTTTCAAGTTCAGAATCAAAGCTGAGGAGTCAGGCTCTCTCTTTCTTGCTCTCTTGCTTTAGATCATGCTGTAGCTTTTTCTTATTTACGTACTGTGCATCCATGAAGGATAGCTCTATTACTTTTGCTTGTATGTAGCCTTCACAGGGCTCTGTGCAGAAGAGCATTTTATAGATGGCTTAAATATCACTTACTTATGTCTTTTCAGTCCCCTCTGTTGTTTCTTGCTATAAGGGTGTCTGGGTTAACTTAAATGCTTCTATTAATCAGGAGGTCTTTCCCTTGTAGCAATACAGTTACTAACTGATCATAAGTAGAATAGTTGTTGTGTTTAATTCTGGTGACTTTTCATAAAAGATATACCATGTTTATTCAAATGATCCCCTCAATTTCCTGCTGTCTTTGGCACCTAAATGCAAGAGTCCAGACTGATCAGGGTAAAATAAAATAATGGATATGCCAAATATTTCAGCTGGTCTGAATGAAATTTCATTATAGAGTTCTGTAATATAGTTGATTCTGATGTTTTTGAGTAGCAGCACTGAAGGGAAGGGGAGAAATGGGTGTTGGAAGACAGCTAGCAATTATTTCCCCCAGGAGCTGTGATTAGATATTTGTAAGCATTTTCCCATTTAATGCTTTCATCTAGTTGTTTCACTCCTATTTAAAAAAAATGGGGAAATTGAGTCCTAGAGGGTTAAATATCATATTCTAGGATACATGTATATATGGTGAGTGGTAGAAATAATTTCATTTTGAGAAGTTTGATACCAGAGTCAGTGTTCTTTCCATTGAGTATACTTCCCCCAGATTAGTCCACATTTACTTTAGTATGTGTATAAATGTATATGTGTTGATTTTGTAAGGCTCCTTACCTGTCCTGTTACCATCTGCCAAGACTGCTGGCCAAAATTATTATCTACGTTATGAGGTGTAAATGCAAATTAATGAGATTCATTTTAAAAATGCCCTTTCCCTATTTGTACTGAGTGGAAGCTGTCCCCTAACATCACATACCTCAGGAGACTATGAAATTATATCAAAACCTATTCTAGTTAGTGGCATTTTAGCATTTTTTCTTTGGAGATTGCTTTCAGAGCAGATTTTTTAAACTGTGCAGGACATGATACTTGTGCTGAAAGTTCAAGATGACTCAGTGTTCTCTCAAAGTAAGAAAAGACATTCCACATGGAATCCTGGACAAGCATGTTGGAGTCTTCTAAAAGCTGGCGTGGCTAGAGTGAGGGTACTAGAAATGGGTGGACTTGGATCAAGGAGGGAGGTTGTTTAGCACCATAGTGAAGAGCATGGGCCTGGGAGACAGTAGACAGTAGATTTGGGTGAACCCCATTACTGTCACTTTGTGGCTGTGAGTTCAAGTAATTATTTGGTTTCTCTGATTATCTCTTTCAAGTTTCATTATCTTTAAAATGGGGATAACAGTTGTATTAATCAGGGTTTTTCAGAGGTACCGAACCAACAGGAGATTGACTGATTGATTATGAAGAATCAGCTCATGCAATTGTGGAGGCAGAGAAGCCCCATGATCTGCCATGTGAAAGCTGGAGACCTGGGAAAGCCAGTGGTATTGTTGCACTCTCAGTCCAAAGGCCTGAGAACCAGGAGCACTGATGATGCAAGTCTGAGTCCAAGGACAGGAGAAGATCAGTGTTCCAGCTCAGCAGTCAGAGAGAAACACTTGCCTCTACTCAGTCTTTTTGTACTCTTCAGGTCCTCAGCGGATTGGGTGATGCTTACTCATGTTGGGGAGGGCAGTCTGCTTTACTCGGGCTATAAATTCAAATGCTGTTCTCTTCTAGAAACATCCATATAGACAAAGCCCAGAAAAATGTTTAACCAGATAGCTGAGCATCTCGTGGCCCAGTCAGATTGACACATAAAATTAGCCATCACAATAGTTCTACCTCTTTCCCTGCAGGTTATTGACAATAAATAAGGTGTTTTTAGTGTTAATATCTGGCACATAGTAAGCACTGATAAAGTGTAGCTGTCATTTATTAGGTTTTGCAATGAAAGGAGTTTGATATATCCATGACATCTTCATTAAACAATGTGATCAGTAAGCAATATGTTAGATTAATGTTTTTTTCAAATTAATATTTTGGAGGATGGGTTGGAAGGTTGTAAAATCAGACACAGCAAGTTTCAGGAACAAAATAAGAAATAACAAGATCCCGAAGGAGTGAAGAAGAAATGACAGATAATAAACATAAAGGAGATAAAAGTGACTGGTCACTGATTATCAGGCATGAGAAAGAAGGAACTAGGATAATTCTGTTTTTGGCTAAGATGACTGGGTGGTATCAACATCCAAGAAAAGAAATATAGAGGTAAGTGTTATTTAGGACAAAATACTATTTTTGAGACTTTAGGTTTGAGATACCTTTTGAAATAGCCAGGTGATAGTATATAACCTAACACAGCACCTAGCAGAAAGCCTGGTGCATAGAAGATGCTCAGGAAATACTTGGTGAATAAATGAGAGAATAAATCTGGGAACCACATATGGCAAATGAAGGCATAAAAGTTGATGATATTGTCCAAGAAGGATGAGAAGAGAACTAAGGATAGACCTCTGGTGGCCCACTAACTCTTAGGGGCTGAGGGAAATAGCAGAAACCTAGGGAAGAGATGGGGAAAGAATTGTCAGAAAGGAGGTAAAGGACCAAGAGAAGGTGGTATTTGAAAGTCCAAGGAAGAGTTCCAAGCAGAAAGGAGTCTTCTACAATATTAGCATTTATAGAAAGGACAAAAAGATGCACAATGGAAAGTATCTGTGGTATCTGATGATGGTATTAGTCATTTTTCACCCTTGCCAAAGCGAAAAATGGTTTAAGTAATTTGAAAGGAATTGCAGGTGAAGATACGGGTATAGTGAATGATGATTGAATATAATTGTTCTTTCAAGAAATACCACTGTCAAGAGTTGGGGGTGATGCATGGTAGGTAGAAAAGGGTTGAAATAGGGCTTTTCTACTTGACTGTGTTTGTGGAGGCAGGTCAAGAAGCAGAGAGGGAACATATGGGATAGTCTAACCTTTGCAGTAGAGGACTGAACAGACAGGAAAGGGTCAGCTCAAGAGCATATGTATTTTCTGGGCTTATATCTAGATCTTTAAGCCATTTTGAGTTTATTTTTGTGCATGGTGTTAGGAAGTGTTCTAATTTCATTTTTTTACGTGTGGCTGTCCAGTTTTCCCAGCACCACTTGTTGAACAGGCTATCTTTTCTCCCATGTATATTCTTGCCTCCTTTGTCATAGATTAGTTGATTGTAGGTGTGTGGGTTTAATTCTGGGCTTTCTATCCTGTTCCACTGATCTATATTTCTGTCATTGTGCCAGTACCATATGGTTTTAGTGACTGAAGCTTTGTAGTAGAGTCTGAAGTCAGGGAGCCTGACTTTTTCTTTTTCAGGATGTCTTTGGCTATTCTGGGTGTTTTGTGCTTCCAAACAAACTTTAAAATGTTTTGTTCTAGTTCTTTGAAAAACTCTTGGAGGAAAACATAGGCCAAATACTCCCTGACATAAATGAAAGCAACATCTTCTCAGATCCACCTGTTAGAGTAATGACAATAAAAAGAAAAAATAAATGGGACTTAATTAAACTTAAAAGTTTCTGCACAACAAAGGAAAAGCTAAACAAAACAAAAAAGACAGCCCACAGAATGGGAGAAAATATTTGCAAATGAATGGACTGACAAGAGATTAATCTCCAAAATTTACAAACAGCTCCTACAGCTCAATACCTAAAAAACAAACAACCCCATCAAAAAATGGGCAGAAGATCTAAACAGACAGTTCTCCAAAGAAGACATACAGACGGGCAAAAAATACATGAAAAGATGTTCAACGTCACTCATTATTAGAGAAATGCAAATCAAAACCATCATGAGGTACCACCTTACACCGGCCAGAATGGCCATCATCAAAAAGTCTATAAACAATAAGTGCTGGAGAGGGTGTGGAGAAAAAGGATCCCTATTACACTGTTGGTGGGAATGCAAATTGGTGCAACCGCTGTGGAAAACAGTATGGAGATTCCTTAGAAAATTAAAAATAGAATTACCGTTTGATCCAGCAATCCCACTCCTGGGCATCTATCCAGAAAAAACCATGACTCGAAAAGACACATGTACTCCAGTGTTCATTGCAGCAGTCTATACAATAGCCAAGTCATGGAAACAGCCTAAATGCCCATCAACAGAGTAGTGGATAGGGAAGATCTGGTACATAGACACAATGGAATATTATACAGCCATTACAAGGAATGAAATAACAACATTTATAGCAACATGGATGGACCTAGAAATTATCATGTGAAGTGAAACCAGTCAGACAATGAGACACCAACATCAACTGCTACTGCTTACATGTGGAAACTAAAAAAAAGGGACACAATAAACTGCTTTTCAGAACAGATACTGACTCACAGACTTTGGAAAACCTATGGTTTCCAACTGAGACAAGTTGGGGGGTGGGGGGGTGCACTGAGGGTTTGAGATGGAAATGCTATAAAAACTGAATTGTGATTTTTGTACACCTATAATTGTAATAAAATTCATTAAGTAATGGAAAAAAAAAGAGCATATGTAGTACAGTTAACCTTGAAGAGTGTAAAAGCCCACTTTCTCTCAGAGGTTTGAAGAAAGGAGATGAGATGGGCCAAAAATCTGAGAGACTTCATGTTTGCCAGCCTCAGTGTCTTTGTGCAGTAGCAGACAATGTTTTCTGTTGAGAACAGGATAGGTTACAGTGATATGGGGTCTTGAAGAGATGTTTGGACCGTCTGCTGTAGGGAATTAACCCATGTCACCTGGCAGTAGTGCTGAAGGTCTAGTCCATAATTCAGAGATAATGTGTTTGATTTATTCTAGGAGTGCTAGATGATAGGACTGATAAATGAGTAAGTATGGGAAAAGGAACCATGGCAGTGTGGATAATGGCAGAAGGTGGGTGAGATGAAGCACTCTGGGTTCTGGTTCTAGAAAAGAAACTAAAACCACAGGAGGGGTGTTGTTGAACAAGGAGATGCAATAAATGTCACAAATGATAAGTAGTGTGGGTATAAAGCAGACACTTAACAGGCATAGAGCTGGAAGAATGCCTGCCTCTAATCTGGTGCTGTGAGTATTTATGGTGGGGAGGGGGCAGGGGTCACCTGATCAAGTTGAGAGACTTCAAAACAGTATTTTTAAAAAGTTGTAGCTATTCTTTGTTTATAATTTTAGACTAATGTACAATACCTCTTTTACTACAATTAAAAATTCTATTAGTTCTAGTGATATTTTTTCATGATTAAAGCAAATAAAATCAATTTATAGCTAATTACAAAATTAATATTCAATTTCAGATATAGTGGTAAATTGAAATTGATGAAAACTCATGATCTGAGGCCTTCCAGATTTTTTTATTCCATAGGATCCAGGTCTGGAATCTCAGTTTTTAAGCTGAGAACAGAAATTGGTTTCCATATTCAGGGGTAGAACAGATGAAATTCTTTAGCTTAAGGAAGTTCAGCTTATAATCAAGTTTGTAATGACTATACATAGTCTAGGTAGGTGAAATGGGCCATAAATTTATCTTTTAAAAAACAATTAACTGCGTTTCCACTAGAGACAATTTAGAAGATAAACTAGCATGACATTTCATGAATAATGTCTTTATATAAGCTGAACCCTATGTACAATAGTGAAATCTTTTAGTATAAATTTATGACCAGTGTATTCTAGGTCAAAGATTTTCTAAATGTCACAAATTAGTTGTTAAGAAATATCATCATAGAAATTGCTTTTCACAAGAAGCTGCTCGCCTTTATTATTTCTACTGAGAAATTTATGTTTTGAAAATACATGTTAATTTTTGTGAAAAGTAATAATGTGATTTATTTGAGAGGTACATTTTTTCTGAGAATAAATCAATGCTTCTTAATCAGTTGTCTAATCTGCACGCATTGTAGGTATAAATCAGGTTACAAATTAAGTTAGAAATCTAAGTAAGACATGGAGTGATTTTGACAATTGCCTTCTAGTGAAATAGCCTGGACCCAATAAGATTCTCTCCATTGATTTCCAAAAACGGTATTTGAGATAGCCTGATGGTATTAATGTGATGGTCATGGCCTGGTATTTGTATTCAGCTATGGTAGTAGGACAGGTTTAAATTGATAAGATTGGATAAATAGCATTCTTCGGATGTTCTGGATGACAGCATATCTAATGTAATTGCATTTGTCTGCCAGATTCTGTGTGTTAGAGCATGAAAGATTTTGAACCATGAATAATTTTGATAGAGAAATTCAGTTCATTTCCTTCTATAATATACTACAAATTATAAATTTTCATTACAACTATTCAGTCACTTGAGAAAGGAATGCATTTTAAATCAGGTTCCATGCCAAATATCTCATTTATGGAGCTATGCTGCTTAAAATTGAACAAATTGATTACCTGGGTGAATATTGAAAATATTAGTTGGGAACATTCAAGCCGTCTTTATTAGTTCTCGGATCCAGTAATACTTGTATAATAAATATTAAGAGCTACTAACAGACTGGCTTTTAAAGTGAGAAAATAACCATTTGCCTAATTGTGGTGAATTGTTGGGATATGATTATGTAGGCCTGGGTGCTGAAACATGACTAAAACATTCATGAATGCTATCAGCTCCTTTAAGCAGCTAATAAATATGCCCATTAGAGAGTCCTGATCATAATGTTGATTTATGTCTGTGTAGGTACCTTATTATAAGAAGCCTTCCATGGAAGGCTATGTGGTCATTCACTAATTGATCTTCACAGTGCTTTTATGAGTGAAATGGCTGGTACATATATATTGTTCCTCCAGTATCTTGTCACAAGAGGATAACATTTCTATCAATCTCTTTTGGATCTAGTAACTTAGTAATTTGCATATATGATATGGAATTAAACTATTAACATCTAGAAACTCATTTATGTTCCACTTTATTTTTTTATGTTTTAGAAAAGTTCTATTGAAGTATAATTGACTTACAGTGTTGTGATAATTCTGCTATATGACAAATATATTCAGTTATGCATATACACATATCCATTCTTTTTCAGGTTCTTTTCCCATGTAGATGATCACAGAATATTGTGTAGACTTCCCTGTACTATATAACAGGTCCCCACTGGCCAACTATTCCACATACCGCACTGTGCATCTACCAGTCCCAAACCTTCAGTCTGTCCTCCTCCCTTCCTGTCTCCTTTGGTAACTGTAAGTTTGTTTTCAAAGTTTGTGTGTCTGTTTCTGTTCTGCAAATAAATTCATTTGTTTCTTCTTTTTTTTTTTTTTTTTTTTGCTTTCTAGGGCCTCACCCGCAGCATATGGAGTCTCCCAGGCTAGGGGTCTAATCGGAGCTGTAGCTGCTGGCCTAGGCCACAGCCACAGCAGCTTGAGATTCGAGCTGCGTCTGTGACCTACATCACAGCTCACGGCAATGCCGGATCCTTAACCCACTGAGCAAGGCCAGGGATCAAAACACAACCTCATGGTTCTTAGTTGGATTCAGTTCCGCTGTGCCATGAAGAGGACTCCCCATTTGTTTCTTCTTTATAGATTTCATATATATGTGATACCATATGATGTTTGTCTTTGTCTGATTTACTTTACTCAGTATGATAATCTCTTGGTCCATCCATGTTGCTGCAAATGGCATTATTTCATCCTTTTTTATGGCCGAATAATATTCCACTATATATACATGTACCCCGTCTTCTTTATCCATTTCTCTGTCAGTGGACATTTAGGTTGTTTCCCTGTCTTGACTGTTGTGAATAGTGTCACAATGAACATTGGAGTGCATATGTCTTTGTGAATTGGGGTTTTCTCCAGATAGATGTCCAGGAGTGGGACTGTTAGATCATATATTAGTTCTATTGTAGTCTTTTGGGAAACTCCATACTGTTTTCCGTAGTGGTTGTACCAATTTATATTCTCACCAACAGTGTAAGAGGGTTCCCTTTTCTCCACACCCTCTCTGGAATTTATTGTTTGTAGAATTTTTGATGATGACTGTTCTGGGTGGTGTAAGGTGGTACGTCATAGTAGTTTTGATTTGTATTTGTCTAATAATTAAAAGCTTGTTGTTCTCTGTGTACATAGTTGGGATCATTATTTCCTCTTAGTGGACTGATCCTTATATTCATTATGTAATATTTTTTTTTGTCCCTAGTAATTCCCCACTAATATTGCTTGTTCTGAAGCATATTTATCAGATATTAATATATCTACTTCTGATTTAAAAAAATCATATATCATTTTCTATTCTTTCATTTTCAGCCTACTTAATGCTGTTGAATTTTTTATGAACAGCATGTTGTTGTGTCATGTTTTTCTATCCACTCTGTCTGTCTATGCCTTTTAGCTGACGATTTTAGACCATTTACATTTTAGGTAATTATTAATATTTTGGGGCATAAGTCTGTCATTTAATGGTTTATTTTCTGTTTTTTCTTGCATTTCTCATGTTTATGTTTCGTTTTGACTGTTTAAACATATCCTAGAATTCTGTCTTGTTAATTTATAATGTTTTTTTTTTTTGTCTTTTTGCCTTTATCTAGAGCCGCACCTGCAGCATATGGAGGTTCCCAGGCTAGGGGTCTAACAGGAGCTGTAGCTGCCGGCCTTCACCACAGCCACAGCAACGCGGGATCCGAGCCATGTCTGCAACCTACACCACAGCTCACGGCAATGCCGGATCCTTAACCCTCTGAGCAAGCCCAGGGATCGAACCCGCAACCTCATGGTTCTTAGTCGGATTTGTTAACCACTGAGCCACGAAGGGAACTCCTATAATGTTTTTTAGTGTATTTCTTTTATATATTTTTTAGTGGTTTCTCTTTTTATTACAATATAGATATATTTATTATCACAGTGGTATTTACCAGTTTTTTTGAAGTTCATACCTTACTGCTTTTTAGGTCTCCTTATTTCCTCTATATATCTAAAGGATAGTTTCATTGATTAGAGAATCCGTAGTTGACAGTTCTTTTCTTTCAGCACTTGTCACTTTCCTCTGGCCTTCATGATTTCATATGAAAAGTCTGCTGTCTTTCAAATTGGTTTTCCCTGTATGTGAGTAGTTTCCCTCTGCTGCTTTTAAGATTTTGTTGTTGTTGTTTTTGCCTTTAGTTTTAAGAAATTTAATTATGATGTATCTTAGATTAAATTTCATTTGACTTATTTTATTTGGGGTTTGCTTAGCTTCTTGAATCTAGGTTTATATTCTTGGCCAAATTTGGGAAGTTTTTCTGTCATTATTTCTATAAGCACTTTTTCAGCCCTACTCTGTCTTGTTCTTCTGAGACTTTAATGATACAAGTGTTGGATATTTTGCTACTTATCCCTCAGGTCCCTGAGGTACTATTTTAATTTTGTTGATGCTATATTTTTCTCTGTTGTTCAGGTTGTGTAAATTCCGTTGATGACTGAGTCTGTTCTCTGTTATCTCCACAATACTATTGATCTCATTCACAATATTCCACCCTACCCCATTCCTCCATTATTATATTTCTTAGTTTATTTTTTTTTGATTATTATATTATTAATTTTAAGCATTCTGTTATTTTCTGAGACCTTCTAATTTTTCATTTGTTTTTAGAGAATTTGTAATTGCTTGTTGAAGTATTTTTTCCAGTCACTTTTGTTTTGGGCATTTATATATGCTTTATATTGTTTCTCTATACTCTTCTCTCTTTTTAAAAAAGTGTAGTTTGTTGATGTGTTTTTATGATGGCTGCTTTAAAATAATTGTCAGATAATTCCAACATCTAAATTATTATTTGTTACAGTTGATTTTTTTTTTTCTCATTCAATTTGTGATTTTCCTGGTTCTTGGTATGAGAAGTGATTTTCCTCCCTCCCTCCTTCCCTTTTGTCCTTCCTTTTTTTTCTTTTTTTTTTCCCTGTATTCTGAACGTTCATCTCCATTATTATGTTAGGAGCGTCTGGGTCGCAATTAAGTGTTTATTTTAGTAAGCAGTCATCCTCTTTAGATTTAGTTTGCAGGTCTTAGCCTGCTTTTGCTATTGTGGTATCCGTTCCTATTTTGCTATTGTGGTATCAGTGTAAGTTTAATTTTAAGACCTTTGCGATGATTTCTCCTTTTTAGTGTCTGGTGCTGCCTGAGGTTCCCTGGGTTTTCAGTGGTGCTGCCTGAAGCTACAAGGAGCATCTCTAGTCCAGAATTGATGGTACCTCTAGTTGAGAGAAGGGAGTCTGACTGATGAGGGTGACAAGCACTTCCTAGGCCAGGTACTTGTTGTTGCCCTGTTGGTACTACCTACAGAGAGAGAGAGATTCTGTAGCCTCTGGGACTAAGAGGCTTTTGAGGTGGGCCACTTGATGAAGTGGAATTCTACCTTGCTAGTGCTGTCTGGTTACTTTCAGTGGGGGAGGGTAGTCTCAGACCCAGCAGAGGAGAATGCTTTCTCTAACCTTTTATTGTTAGTGGGGTTTCTGACCAATCCTCTCTACCAGTTATTTCGGGGCTAACCTAGGGTTGTTGTTGGTACTCCTCTCTGATCTGGGGGAAAAAAATGAACCTATATAGGTCACTTTCTGTTGATGTTCATCCATTCATTAGTTGATGGGTATTTGAGTAGTTTCCACATTTTGGCTTTTTGCTGCTGTGGATATTATGTATAGGGTTTTCTGTGTATATATGTTTTAGATTTCTCAATTATGTACCTGGTGGAGTTACTGGGTCATCTGATAACTCTCTGTTTAGCTTTTTAAGTAACTAGCAAACTGTTTTCCAAAGAGGCTGCACTGTTTTACACTCTGCAGTGTATAAGGGTTCTGGTTTTTCTCTGTATCCTCACCAACACTTGTAATTTTTTATTATAGCTATCTTTGTGAGTGAAGTGGTGTATCACTGTGGTTTTGATTTGCATTTCCCTAATGACTTCAAGCTCACCTTCCATCTTTTCCAAATATATTAGGCTATTAATGCAGTACAAGCTTGTCTACCTTTGTCTTTTTTCAATCTTTTGTTTCTTATACCTAGAATGCCCTTATCTATACCTCTTTTTTCCAATACTTTTCATCCTCGGAGATTCATGGTTAAAGCCAGACTTTATCCATGAAATAACTACTTCATATAAAAGTGACCTTGCAATTATTTAAATCTCTGTAACATTTTATGCTTCTTTTATTATCATTATTTTATGATTTATCATGATTTTATAGTGGCATTATACCTCTGAATAACATATTTTAATTTATTTAAAATAAAGGGTAGTCTTTGTAATTTTGACTTTCTCTAAAATGAAAATATGTATTTTCTGTATCATAGAAAATCAGATATTAGTGAGTTGAACTGATTAGCCAGAGACTCTCTCCTTTCCTTTCCTGTTCCACAGTAGTTTGGGCTCTTAATGCTTCCTGTCTGTCCTAATTTGATAAAATCCTAACTGATTTACCTGTTTTCATTCTAAATCAATCTGCATATAGTGTGATGGTAATTTTACAAGCCAGGGCAACTCATGTCTTATTTTCCTCTTCTTTTCTCTTTTGTCTTTTTTTAGGGCCACACCCTCAGCATACAGAGGCTCCCAGGCTAGGGGTCCAGTTGGAGCTGTAGCCACTGGCCTACGGCACAGCCACTGCACCGCCAGATCTGAGCTGTGTCTGTGACCTATACCACAGCTCATGGCAATGCTGGATCCTTAACCCACTGAGTGAGGCCAGGGATTGAACCTGTGTCGTCATGGATGCTAGTCATATTCATTTCCACTGAGCCACAGTGGGAACTCCTTATTTTATTTATTTATTTATTTTTGCTTCAAACATACTATTGCCTTCTAAATAAGGTCTACTCTACCGAATATGGCACCCATGACCCCCCTCTTCTCCATATCTACTCAGTGCCTAAAGTCTATGCATTTATCTTGATTCTTTTTAGAAGCTCTTTGGTGTTATGGTGCACATAGGAGTAATGTTAGTAAGTCACAGTAGGGTAGCTGTACACAGCTACTTCTGAGAGTGGTAATTGGCCTGTGGTCTCTGGTTACTCCAGTGTTCATCCTGCTATCTTTTTTTTTTTTTGGCCTTTTTTTCCTTTTCTAGGGCTTCACTCACGGCATACGGAGGTTCCCAGGCTAGGTGTCTAATCAGAGCTATAGCCACCTGCCTACGCCACAGCCACAGCAACTCGGGATGCAAGCCACATCTGCAACGTACACCACAGCTCACGGCAGTGCCGGGTCCTTAACCCAGTGAGCGAGGCCAGGAATTGAACCCGCAACCTCATAGTTCCTAGTCGGATTTGTTAACCACTGAGCCACGATGGGAACTCCCACCCAGCTATCTTGAGAGTTGAGTAGACTGTATTTAATCACAACTACACCTGTTTATGACACACCTTGGAGGAAGCTTTGTAGCTACTTTTGTACACCTGAACTTTTTGCTCATGTTGTCTCCTCTCCTGGGAAACTTTATCCTTCACCAGTTCCATGGGTCCTCCAGCCCCTCCTCCCTACATATGGGCTTTATTGTCAAAAGGTATGCCTGTCTTTCAAAGCCTGTCTTTCATTGCCTCAAAATTTTTTCTGATTTCTTACTGTAAAATCTTTTTTTTTTTTTGCTTTACCCATAGCGTTTTATTTTCCATTTTCTATAAAACTACAGATAATCTCTCTGGTGTTAGTTAATTCTTGTTACTTTTTTCCCCTTCAACCTGGTAAGATTGAAATTTCTTTGATTTGCACTCCACTCACTTTAATCCATGCACATTTTAATCTTCCTTAACAGACAAGGTAAGTAGCCTACACATGCGGGACATGGAATAAACGTATTTTCAGTTGAATTGTTGGGTATCTCATAAGAATAATATATGTAGAATAAATATGTTGACAATGTTTCTAATCATTTCTTTTTAAAAAGAAATTAATCTGGATTTTCTTCATCATTTTTTCAAAATCATTAGGCCAGTGGTTCTCAAAGGTTAATGTACATAGAATAACCTGGAAGGCTTGTTAAAACAGATTGGTAGACCCCAGTCCCAGAGTTTCTGATTTAATAGGTGTGGAGTGGTATCCAAAATTAGCCTTTCTAACAAGTTAGCCTGTGATGATGATGCTCTTGATCAAGGGATTACATTTTGAAAAAAATACGCTTTAGGTTACAGATACACTTTTTGTGCTGCAAGAGGCCTTGTAAAAGTATGTCATTTTAGGAGGATATTTTTTGCATATGTGTAACAAGACAGAATTGTTGTAGGATACATTAAAACCAGTGGTTAGGCTCTCTGACCGCAACCATTCTTTGTTGGGCTTATTCATAGGAAATACTAATGTTCCTTTGAGATTTACTCTTTCCAGATATGCAGGAACTCTCAAACTAGAGAGGTACAGTGCTGTGCCGGGGAATGTTCTCCTTCTGACTCAGGGGTCAAGAAACATTCTTAGAGCCTCTGTATTTTGCTTATCATTCACTAGAAGCCAGAGGTCAGCAAGTCTATATTATTTGTGCTCAAATTCTAGAGGAGAGATAAGATAAGGGGCAGATTCATTGCCTGACCTTGTTGCCATCTTGAATATGGGTGCTTGCAGCAGATGTGTGGAATAGAGGAGGATGCAACTGTGCGTGAGAGAGAGAGTCTTGTTCCTGGTGCCGCATGTTTTCCATCTTATGTCCTGTGAAGAATATTTTCCCCATAAAGAATAGTCCATTATCAAAGGCAGTGCCATCTTATTTATGCTGTGAGTTTACCAGGGCTTTGTGGACAGTACTGTGAAGCTGGCCATCATTATACTGCTTCTGGGTTAATTCTGTTCCAAATAGCCAATTTGTGTTGTCATTTTTTTTTTTTTTTTGTCTTTCTGCCTTTATGTAGAGCCGCACCCACGGCATATGGAGAACACAGCCTATCTCCAAATTGGGCACTGTTTGTATTGCAGTTCCTGGAGAGTATGTGTTCTACTCATTTCCCCAAATGGTTCATTTGTATATAGCAGGGCAATAATATGTGCAAGTGTTTAGTATTTACAGAGGAATCAACAATTTTCTATAGTTAGATGTTGCTTATTCACATAGAGTGGAGACAATTATATAAAAACCTCCTTGTGGTAGTTTCAAATTTTTGTTCTGGATCAAAGAAAGACTAAAGGCTATATTTATATTAGGCAACACTCCAGTGTGGTAAGTATCCTAAAGCCATTAATTAATGGCCACTCTGCATGTGTTTGGCTGGTGGATAGGCTGAGGAAAACCCTTAGGAAGAAGGGACCAGGACCAAAGGATTATATTGGCTTTGACATGAAGCAGTTGTCCAAAAATAGTGGCCAATAGTGGTGCATGTTTATTTTACCAAATTTTATGTTAACGATGATTGCATAGTGTCAATAATAATAGCTAAGGAGTAGTTTTGAGCAAGGGATTGTGGTAACCTGTTGTCACCAAATTGGTTCTCCAAGAAGCCAACTCTGAGCCAGAGATCAGCACGTAGAATGTTTATGAGGGTAGGCCCTTAGGAGCAGCATCTATGGGAAAAATGTAGAGAAGCAGTGCTGAATTGAGGGAAAAGCTGGGCTGTAGTGCAGTTAGCATAAACCCTCCCTCGGCCAGCCCTGCTCTGAGGGTGGGATGACCTTTCAGAATTTCCTTGGCTTGGGCCAGTGGGACTGGCCTTTATACTCCTGCATTCACCAGTCTTTGGATATAGGCTGTCCCTCCAGAATAGGGTGTGGCTTTGACTAAGGAAATTCCCAGAGAGGGCTGAAAATGTCTATCATGAAGTGGGGGAAACAAATCCTTTGGTCCTGAAGAGGGGTCTGGGTGGCAAAGCAGGGCATCTATGACGTCCATTCAGTAGGAAGGAAAATGTGTGAGGAGTTGGTAATACAAGGAATACGCTCTCTGAGCACAAGTCCATGGTCTCATTTGAATAGGCTGTTACAAGGCTCTGGGCACTGTGGATAGACCTAGAATAATATAAGATGACCCTGATTTATTGATTTGTTGTTAACTCTTATAATAGCCCTAAAAGTAGACATTAATAACTCTACTTTACAGAAGGACCCTCATAAAAAAAAGTAGCTTCCCACAGCCAGATGGATGATAAATGCCTGAAGCTGAATCCAACACAGAGTTTCTTTCCAAAAAAGCTCCTGCTCTTTTGATTCTATTTCCCAAACACAGTCAAAAAACTGTCACACAGATTTTCAGAGCCGGGGCAGTTCCTGGAGTGGCCTTAGACTGGATGAGCAGAGACTGGTGGTGGTGGTGGTAGGGTGTGTGTCACTCCTGAGTGCCAGGCTTATGACAGGAAGGTTCCTAACAGTGGCAGAGGCCTTGGTTGGAGCTGAGCTCACAGATGAGCAGATCAGAGACCCAAAATTTGATGTTTTCACCTCAGAATGAGGGAGTCTTCTGACTGAAATGCTGTGATTTATTACAAGTGAAGCAGGCTTTTGAATTAAACTCCAGCTATGCTGAACTGTGTGAAGTAATGATAGCTTTATTTTCTCTGGATCTTCAAGAACCTCCTTCTATCTAGTTAGTGAGGGGGGGCGGAAGTAAAACACCAAATCTAGTTATTTTAATGCAATAATTTATACAGGCTCTTAAGGTAACTCAGAGTCTTTCAGTCTTTCAGATTTTTCTCTTCCCTTCACATTTTCTTCTGAAATGGTATTGGGGTGTGTGGAGGTGGATGTGACTTGGCCCGATGGTGCCAGGGAGGAATGGTGGGGGCCCAGGAGCCAGAAGCGGACCCAGGTACTGCTTCCTTTTCTCTGGCAGGAATTTCCCTTTCCTGCTGCTGAGGTCGGTTCAAGTCAAGTTGAGGCCTCTTCCTTCTGGCTCAGTCACGTCTCTGAGGACTTTTCCTGAAGACCCAGCCTCCCCTCGTCTTGATGGGCTTCCCTAAAATCTCCTTACAACTGATTTGATTCCCAGCCCTGCTTGCCCTTGCGGCTTCTAGCCTTTGGGCCATCCGACCTTTCGTGCCAGCCAAGATTGTCAGATATGTTCGGCGTCCCTCCACGCCGCATGTGGAAACCTCTGCCTATTGTTCATGCCCTCAGGAGCAAGGAGCCTCCAGACAGTTAGGTGCAGGCCTTCTGCCTCTGGATGACAAGCATGCCCCACCTCTCCCCTCTGCAGTGGCCACCCCAATGCCGATTTGAGAATGGCTGGTTAAATCATCATCTCACTGTCTCAGACAGACATAGAGTTCAAAGCACACTGACTTTTGGCTCAGCACTCAGTCTCTTTACCAGGCCTCCTGCGTTGGCTGAAAGGAAGGGCAGGGCAAACGCTTGCTCTGATCCTTTCTTCCTCTCATCATCTCCCCAGTATGGCAGTGCCAGGCTCTCTTGTGCTTTCTCCTACTCATGGGACTTCCTTTTTTTCATGTTCTTACTTTCAGAGCAATGATGGTGAAATTGCTATTGGGGAACAGGGAGAGGATCAAAAGCATATTAGTTTAACATTGCCAAATAGTCTTTTTCTATCAGCAGTGGCACATGTAATGAATCATTTTTGCATTCCTTTTTAGCACCCAGTTGTCTGTGCAGTGCCTCCCCACTGATATTTGCCTTAACATCTACTGACCTATAGCATTCAGAATTAAACAGTTTGCCAAAGTGGAGGGAAAAAAGCCTTTGTAAACCTTTGGATATAGTTAAATTGCCAAGTTCAATAATTTAGAGAATTCCTTGGTTGCTTGATTGTATGGTCAAGATTATTTAAAAAAAGCTGTAGTTAAATTCCTCAGAAATTGAAATATTCTTACACTAAGCCATTTCTTACGTAATTGTAATAGGTACTTTTAAGTACCTATGATCAGAAGTCTGAGAGGTCAGAGGAGCAATTTAAAGTCTTTAATATTAAAGACTTCTTCAAGGAGTTCCTGTCGTGGCTCAGTGGTTAACGAATCCGACTAAGAACCATGAGGTTGCTGGTTCGATCCCTGGCCTTGCTCAGTGGGTTAAGGATCCGGTGTTGCCGTGAGCTGTGGTGTACGTTGCAGATGCAGCTTGGATCCCGCGTTGCTGTGGCTGTGGCAAATGCCAGCAGCTACGGCTCCTGTTAGACTCCTAGCCTGGGAACCTCCATATGCCACGGGTGGGGCCCTAGATAAGGCAAAAAGACAGAAAAAAAAAAGCACTTCTTCAGTCATTCAGTTTCCTCTAAAAATCTCATCAGCATGTAGTTTACTCTCATTCCCTACTGAGAGACCATTTCTAATATTTGACAGTTTAACAGTGTTTTTACCAATTTCATATTCTGAAGTGCTGTGTGGTTGACAGTCTTGCTGCTCAGTGTCATCCGCGGACCAGCAGACCGGGCATCACCTGTAGCACACCCAGACCCACTGATTCAGAATCTGAAGTTGAACAAAGTCCTCAGGTGACTTGTATGCACATTTCAGTCTGAGACACACTCTGGTCAGCCACATTTGTGAAAACTCTCTAAAGAGACATCATAATTCACTTAGTGTGTTTTTTATAAACCATTTATAACAACTAATAAAGCAAAGTGGAATCAAACCATCCCTTTGCACTCTGGTTCTTAGAATATTATTTTTCAAATCTGTGCCCACTTTTTCCCCCTAAATGAAATAGAGACATCGATCCACTTGGTGCAGCTGGGTTATGCCTGGTCCGGGTTCAGTTAGGTGTCTATATCAGCCAGGCCAGCTGAGAGCAGCTGTGGCCTAGCTGCAAGTCTGCAGTTCTTCAGGCCACCTGTTACAACAAAGGACATTAGAACACTCCAGGCAATCTTGTCTCTAGTTCTTTCCTCCTCCATCTCCCAACAACAGCCCATAGTAATTGAAAGCAACATAAATTACTTGTCAAAAGTAAATCTCTATGAAGAAAAGCAGCTGTGTTATATGGAAGGAACCTAATTTTACTGAGTAGTTTCCTTCTTCCCCATTAGCTAAAACCACGGGAGAGAGAGTAGTGGGAGGATGTGTTATAAAATCCCCCCTACAACCCACCAGGAGAGCCCTCTCCAGCCAAAGAAAAATGAAGATCTAAACAAAGATCCTGCTAATGTAGGCCAAACCCAGAAGTGTCAGGATAATTGAGGATGAGAGATTCTTTGTTCTCCCTTCCCACTCCCTGCTATTTTCTTCTGCCTCATTCCTCCATGTAGCTTTATCCTCAACAATTGCTCTACCTTTTTAGCATTCCAAGAATACCTCTAAGCATCTCCCTCTTCCTGTGTACACCCACCCCTTCCTGCTCAAAAGTCTTTTGTGCCTTGGTTAACTCAGCAGACAGATTGATGTTAAGTCATGCCTACATCTCCGTTCTTCAATGACAGGGAACCAGAACCCATACACGGGCACCCTCCATGGTCCTCCATGGTATGGAGCAGAGTTTAGAGAGGAAAAAGGACAATGGGAACCGAGAATCCAGTGTGCCTGGTGATAGGTATAAGGTATTGGCCTTTATTAGGAAGGTCCAGCAATGATTATAAGGATGATAATAATGGCTGCATTGAATACCCATGTCATGTTTATTTACTTCTACAGAGCTTTGAGTCAGGTATTGTTATCACCGTCGTCACTGCTTTAGGAAACTAAGGCTCTAAGAAACTAAAAAACGAATGAATTCTGTAGTTAGTGAACTGCAGTCTCAGGATTCCCACTCAGGTTTGATTCCCAAGTAGCTTTTGCTACAACAGCCTGTTTCCTGTTTGGGTGTCTTAGCAAATGGGCATAGCGTGGACACAGACATGTCTGGCAACAAGATGATACATGAGTATGCAGCCAGGTAGCCATATGGTGGACATTAGGAAAGTCTGGTTGGAAGTAGTAGAACATCTGCTGTGGGCCTGGCGTTCATGGGAAGGATTTGAATGCTGAAAGTATGGTCCAAAGCCAAGTAGGGTCTAGTCTCAGGAGAGTGAAGGTTCTTGGCAGTTATCAATTGTAGGCTCTCTGTCTGAGTAGCAGTAATTATCTGGAATAGAACGTGGGGGCTGAATCCTAGAAGCTAGTTAATAAGAAGAGCTAGGGATAAGAATAAAGTGGGAACAAGGAAATGAGAAAAGTGTGTTTCATTTTCACTTGAGATGCACCTGTGAATGGTGGAATTTCCTCTGGTGAGTGGAGAACTGGTCTCAGACCGGGATGTAATAGACTCTGAAGATTGGGATTCAGACAGAGGGAATATTTTCTGCAGCTTCCCTTTGGGGTACTAGGAATTTCAGTGGAAACTATAAAAATAGGATGAGGTATAAAAAGGATCCTCTCAATCAGGACTCCATGATGGAACAGAATGTTGTATGAAGGCATCATGCTTCCTGTCTCTGGGACTTTTGAAAGCATCTCCCTGCTTACAGGGCATTTAATGGCTTTTGTTGCACTTCTTCACTTTTATAGTGGCCCCAGAGCCCTCTCTAATAGGCCCCCGTCTAGCTCTCTGACTCCTCTTTAACATTTTCTCTCTCAGTCACTCTTCTCTGTCAGGGTTGCTCAAAGGAAGTGCTGGTATTTTGGGTGGAAAATTTCTTTCTGGAACAGACTCTTTTAAATATTTAGCATCCTTGGCTGCTGTCCATGAAATAGCCGCAACACCCCCAGGCTGTCATGTGACACTCAAGTGCTCCCACACATTTACAACATTCCAGTGAAGACTCGCTCTGTGGTTTTCTGGCATGCCCTGGTGTTACCGTGCCAAGCTCGGTCCCATCTCAGGGCTCTCACATTCGCTTTGGATCTTCCCCCTATGACATTTCATATCCTCATTTTTCAGTCTCCCTATCACTTTCTCCAAGAGCATTTCCCAGCCTCCATTCTGAGCATTTACCATGATATGAAATTACTTTCCTTTGCTTCTTTCTCTTTTCCTTTCCTCTTATTGGAGTGAAATCTTCGTGAGAAGGGGGCCTTGTGCTTCATATTTACCATGTACTTTGGCACCCAGAAGCACCTGGGGCATAATATGTCCTCAGATTTTTTTTCTAACTTTATGAATTAAAACAATCTAGTTTTGAGTATTCTGAATGAAGGAACAGATGATCCTTTTCCAACATCCTGTGTAAGAAATTTCTGCATTGCATAGAAAACTGGGTTCCTTATCAGTTATAAGATTCTATTGCATTGTTTCCTGTAGCTTCTGGAGTGTTTGAAGGAGAAGAAATTCTCCTTGGTGGGCTTGTCATGGCCTCTTTGCATTTATTTACTGCAGGTAAATGTGACTGTATAGCGAACAGCATACTTAATCCTCCTCTTGGAAAAGACAGTTTAATGATAAAAGAGATTTTACCTCATCAAGATGAAACTGTAGAACATAGATTCATAAATATGACCCCCAAATGTCAAATATACCCAAGTGTTTCCAGGATGACTGGGAAGATAAATGGTATTAGTGGAAGTCCTGAGTAAGCTTCTTCTTCTTCTTTTTTTTTTGTCTTTATTTTTTGGGGGGTCTTTTTTTAGGATCTGCTATTGTCACTGCTGTGACTCTGGTCGCTGCTGTGACTCTGGTTTGATTGCTGGCCTAGGAACTTCTGCATATGCGGCTAAAAAAAAATAATGAAGCAGCACAGGACATGAGAGGAGGATCTGTCGTCAAAATCTTTGTTAACAGCTTAGTAGTGTCGGAAATCAAGGATGCCACAGAGCTGTCACCTGGGGGTATGGATTTGCTTTCCCTCACTCCCTTCATCTCCTCAGCAGATCAGTGAAACCAACTCAGTGATTTTTGTTTGCTTCTTGCCTTTAACCTCTCTTAGAATAGAATAGGAACCAATAGATAATTTTATTTTTACAATATTGTCTTTTCTTTCTTTTTTTCTTTTTTAGGGCCACCCTCATAGCATATAGCAGTTCCCAAGCTAGGGGTCAAATCAGAGCTATAGCTGCTGGTCTACGCCACAGTCATAGCAGATCTGAGCCGCATCTGCTCACAGCAATGCCAGATCCTTAACCTACTGAGCGAAGTCAGGGATCAAACCCGCGTCCTCATGGATACTAGTTGGGTGTGTTTCTGCTGACCCACAATGGGAACTCCCTGAGTAAGCTTCTTGATATTAAAAGAAAACTCAAGAAGTCGTTCATCCATGGAGTTCCCGTTGTGGCTCAGTGAGTTAGGGACTCAGTGTGGTCTCTGTGAGGATGCAGGTTCAATCCCTGGCCTTGCTCAGTGGGTTAAGGATCTGGCGTTGCTGCAAGCTGTGGAATAGGTTGCAGATGTGGCTTCGGTCTGGTATTGCTGTGGCTGTAGCTGCAGCTCCAATTTGACCGCTGGCCTGGGAACTTCCATATGCTGCATGTGCAGCCACTAAAGAAAGAAGTCATTCATCCATTTTCATTGCATATTCCCTTGATTCCTGGAATTCTCATGGGCTGGGGGATAGTAATTTAGGGGACTATTTCATCCAGCTGTCAGTGGAATCAAGAACGGCCTCAGAGGAGGCTTATTTGGTTCAAAAGCACTTTAATCCTCTTACAATCCAGGTGTAAAGGGAACTGGAGTCTGGTTGGTTCACTAATACTGTTGTTTCCAGGTATCACACAGCCTGTTTCCAACCCAGACCCCAAGAGTTCTTTGAGAGTAGATAGCTCCAGGCTTCTGTGAAGAGCATGGCTGAAGTTGCTTCATATTTGTTCACTATTTTCAGTTCATATATATGTCTCCTTCCTGGGTCAGACTGAACCTTGTATGACAAATTAACATTCATAGTCCTAGAATTTATACCTCTACTGTGCTAGTCTTTCTAGACACTTTTAGATCCATCCCTGCCCTTCCCTGCTCTCTTCTGTACTGAAGGGTTAATGCTTGCAAATGACATTTCCCAGTTAGCTTGCTTCAGTTAGATTAGGACAATGTGGGGCACTGGAGCAGACTTGAGAGCAGGAAGAGAGAGCAACTGGGGTGTTTTCTCTTCCTCCCTGTCTCAGTGCCTAGCACTAGCTGTGTCTCCTCTGTGGTTCTAGCTCTTATTGATGACCTCTCCCCTGATCTCCAGTAGCACCATCTGTGATGGTCAACTTTCTTTTAAATTTTTTTTTTTTGTCTTTTTGCCTTATCTAGGGCTGTACCCGCGGCATATGGAGTTTCCCAGGCTAGGGGTCTAACAGGAGCTGTAACCACCGGCCTACGCCACAGCCACAGCAACGCGGGATCCAAGCTGCGTCTGCAACCTACACCACAGCTCATGGCAACGCCTGATCCTTAACCCACTGAGCAAAGCCAGGGATCGAACCCACAACCTCATGGTTCCTAGTTGGATTCGTTAACCACTGAGCCACAATGGGAACTCCTGATGGTCAACTTTCGTTATCAACTTTCCTAGGCCTCGGTATCAAACACTAAATGTTGCAGTGAAGGTTTTTGTGGTTGTGATTAACTTTTACCATCATTTGATTTTAAGTAAAGCAGATGACGCTCCAAAATGTGAATGGGCCTCATTCAGTCAGTTGAAGGCTTTAAGAACAAAGACTGAGGTTTCCCAGAGAAGAAGCAATACTGCCTCAAGGCTACAACATCTTATCTCACCTCAATTTCCATATTCAGCCAACCTTACAAATGTCTGACTTGCTACAATCACAGCTCGCTCTCCCTCCCTTTCTCTCTCCCCTCCCCCCTTGCCTCCTCCCCCTTTCACTGGTTCTGTTTCCCTGGAGAACCCTGACTAATTCACCACTTCTTCCTCTTGTCTTTCCAGCCTTGAAGATGATAGTGACTTCTTATAATTGTTGTCTCTGGAATTGCCTCACTAGCCCCTAAAAGCTCTTTATTGCTTCCAGGTCCTTTGTGAACCAGTTCGCTGAATTCAGTTCTCTCTGTGGAACTAATGCACTGAGTGTTGTCTTTCCTATTTGAATTCAAATTTATCCCAAGGCAGATTTTTAAGTCATTCAGAACCTAAACTGCCCTTCTCTTAGGACAGGTAGGAGGCCTGTTCCTTTAGCACTTAAAAAGATAGTACTTGAGAAAATCTTATAAAAAGGAGGAGACTCTATTACTCTGCCATTCTCTTTCCTGTCTAGTTAGAAAGAACGGTTGTGGAAGAGAAAGCAGTTGTTGGGTGGAGTATCCCTGAGGCTGAGCAAGCCACCAGAGGAGTTGGTGGCTTTGGGTATGGATGTCAGCTGGGTCCCCGAGAGGAAAGTTAGGTGAGTGGGACTGAGTGTGAGAGAGGAGGAGGGGAGAGCTGAGTAGATGGGAGTCTGTGTGAAGGTGGAGAAGTGGGACTGGGTGTTTGTGTGAGTATGAGTGAGTAGGATTCAATTTGTGAGTCTGTGTGGAATTAGCCCTTGGCAGTGTGTATGTGTGTGTGTGTGTGTATCTAGGTGTGTATGCCCACGTACATGGGACTGTAATGAGTGTGGGTGAGTGCGTGTGATTGAGATTGGGTATTACTCTAGAGGAGTGCATGGGACTGAGTTGTGAGTGTGTGAGTGTACTTGGCTATAGACTGAATGTTTGCATCCCCCCAGAATTCATATGTTGAAACGGAACTCCCAGTGTGATGGTATCAGGAGGTAGGGCCTTTACAAGATGCTTATCTCCCATGAGATGAGTGAGATTAGTATCCTTATAAATAATAGTATCAGTGCCTTTATAATCTCATGAGTGGGATTAATGCCCTTAAAAAGAGACCCCGGAGAGCTATCTTGTCCTTTCATCATGTGAATATACAGCAAAAATATACCATCTGTGAATCAGGAAGAGGGCCCTCACCAGGCACCAGATCTGCCAGTGTCTTGATCTTTGACTTCCAGCCTACAGAGCTGTGAGAAAGAAATTGTTGACTAAAAAAAATACACAACCTGAAAGTTAAGTTTTATTCAGGGTGAAATTAGGACTTAAGCCGGTAGACAGTATGTCAGGTAGCCCCAAGAAACTGCTCAAAGGTGGTGAGGGAGGAGTAGGATATATATGGGTTTTTGTAACAAAGGACAGATAGCAGGAACAAAAGGGGTCTGGGCTTACTGAAATTGTTCCTTTGATATCAGCTATCAGGGCCAGTCTCCGGAGTTTTTCATAGCCTGCAGGACTCACTGGCTGGCATTCTTGGAGGTGACTGCATAGACAGATGACCTTGACATTCCTTATCCTTAACTGCAGACCAGGCTGAAATACCACCCAAGGAGAGAAAGGGGGGAACATCAGGATGTGATAAAGGTGAGGGGGAGGTGCATGCACCACACACACATTTTTACAAAACTTTGTTCCCGATCTCCTAAAGGTTACTGCCAGTCACAAGGAGCAGACATCACCATGAAGGATTTTAATGTTTTTCTAGATATGAGGAGATGCAAGAATTGGGCACATAAAATCTCCTAAAAATATCTGACTGTCTGAGGGCCTGTTCTTCCAGTTTTCCTAGATCACAGGGTCCCTCACTCCTGGTCTCCAACCTGAGCTCCACTCAGGGGGTGCTGTGGGTTTGTAGCTGCAGTGGTACATGTTTTACCCTGTGTAGAGGCTGATGGCAAGTGCCAAACTTCAGTTCACAAAATGTTTGTCATTATTGTCACCTAGTTTATGGTATTTCAAATATAGGTGTCTGAAGAGACTAAGACAACTTAAATGTGGGACAGGGAAGGTCTGTGTGAATGCTCTGTGAGAATGTAATTTTTGTAGAGTAAGTCAAAGAGAAGAAGAATAAAAAAGTCATGAGATAGGAAGGCAGGTTGGGAGAATAAGGTTAGTCTACACTAGCAGCATAGATGCATGGCTCCATCAGGCTAGAAACCAGACCCAGGGGTAGCAGACATGACATGCAAGCTATAGGGAGAGATCTTCTTGTTAGGTTTGCCAAGGGAGGAACACACAAAACCTAGTTGTTAAAGCAGAAGAGATTTATTAAGGCATCAGAGGGGGACGGGCTGAGCTCAGGATGGCGCCAGCCCTGACTGTGAGGAGGTGCTAGGCTTATAAAAGATCTGTGGTGGAAGTCTGTGGCTGGAGTTCATGGCGGGAACTTATGGCAGGAATGACGAAGAAGGAGGAGGGGGAGGGGAAGGCCAAGGGAGAGGTAGGTGGGGAGGCATAGGTGGCTGAGACCCATGGCAGAGGCAATTAATCCTTGTAGGTGGTTAATCTATGCTCCACATTCCGGGAAAGGGTATAGATCTTGTGCTGCGCCGTACCCACGTCTGCAGCAGGTCTTCAAGGTGAACAGCCACATTTGGGGGGTGAGAGTCTGTCTCCATCCTCCTGGGAACCTATCACGTCTTAGATGCTTCTTGAGAGAGTATGGTCCAGAGTGTAGACCCCTCAGTGCTCATTTGTGAAGACTGGGTATCTGATTATAGGCCCAGTGAGGGGCAGGGTGAAGTTATGACAATAGAATTAAATTTAGCTAAATGAGATTTTTGTTTTATCTCTTCTCACCTCCAGCATCCATCCAAGCTTGAAAACTTCTATCCATCACAGAGGTCCCAACACATACATCAAAGAGTTTTAATGAGGCAGGCTGGTCTTGGCAGTCTTGCCTTGCTTTCCATCTCTGAGCAGTGTGCATGCCTCCTCTGACCTGGTCTCTTTCTTTCAGGCTCACTTATGTTATTAAACTATTTCTTACAGTTAAAAATGAAGGAGAGGAGTTCCCATCACGGCTCAGTGTTAATGAACCTGACTAGTATTCATGAGGATGTGGGTTTGATCCCTGGCCTTGCTCAGTGAGTTAAGTATCTGGCGTTGCTGTGAGCTGTGGTGTAGGTTTCAGACGTGGCTCAGATCCTGTGTGGTTGTTGCTGTGGCTGTGGCTGTGGCTGTGGCCAGCAGCTGCAGTTGCAATTCTACCCCTAGCCTGGGAACTTCCATATGCTGTGGGTATAGCCCTCCCCCCAAAAAACAAAGAGATTATTGCTCATGATAAGTAAACAAATAAAGAGATTAAATTGAAAGTCTGGATCATACCTACATGTCAGGATTGTTTGTAGTAAGTTACATAAAGGCAATTTAGAGGGATGCTGTGTCTTTCATAAACAGTAAATAACCAAAATATTTATATGGCTGCTAGATAATGTTTCCATTGGAACCAGAAATATAATACAAAATAATCTCTACATGAGAAATCAAAAGTTTATTAGCTAAATTCCATGAACCAAGTTCTAAGAACCCCCTGGAATTATAGTCAAAAGTATGAATATGGATTTTTCTGGGTAGAGTACCCATAGTGTATATTAAAATCTCAAAGGAAGACTGTGACCTCCCAAGGTTATGAACCACTGTTTTAGAGATTACTTCCTCTCTGATGTCTAGTTCCTTGTGGGAATTCTGTCTTAGTGATTTCACTAAAGTTGCTCCTGCTGCTTTGGCTAATGCTGGTTTTGTCTGGGCCTTGACCTTCAGTGGGTTGCTGTTACTGAAACTTTTGACATTCTTAGAGTCAACATCAAAGGGAGAGAAAAGAAGAGGTAGTTTGCCATCTGTTCATGTTAAAATCAGTATAAATAAATTGAGTTTATCTGTATATGTAATAATATTTTGTTGTATCAGTTTCCATGGCAACTGGTTCTTTAAAATATTCTACTTTTTTAGGGAGTTCCCTTCGTGGCTCAGTGGTTAACGAATCCGACTAAGAACCATGAGGTTGCGGGTTCGATCCCTGGCCTTGCTCAGTGGGTTAAGGATCCGGCATTGCTGTGAGCTGTGGTGAAGGTTGCAGATGTGGCTCGGATCCCGCGTTGCTGTGGCTGTGGCGAAGGCTGGCAGCTACAGCTCCTGTTAGACCCCTAGCCTGGGAACTTCCATATGCTGCGGGTGCGGCTCCACATAAAGGCAAAAAGACAAAAATAATAATAATAATAATAATAATAATAATAATAAATAAAATAAAATATTCTACTTTTTTAGAACTTAGGTTTTGTTCATTCACTACCTTATTCCAGGTATTGGAGTACTGATAATTTTACAAATTTTAGGTAATATTCTTTCAAAATTGAGAAAAGCTTCTGTCTCTTTGACTCTTTCTTTTTTACATATACTATTAAAATAGGTGCAAACGGGAGTTGCATCTATTTTAATAGTGTATGTAGAGATAGATTTAGATTTTGGGAACCTCACACTTGTAAAATCTTGGCCTTTCTTTAGGAAAAGGAACAGATGTTATGCATATAGCCATGCTAGGAACAGAGCTATTTAACTTTTTTAATGTTGGGGTCAAGGTTAACTTAGGCCATTTGTTTAATTTGAATGGAAGTTCGCCCTTAGGAAGAGCTACCTGACCAAATCATTTATTCAGTGTTGGCTTGAGATTAGACTATGCCAGGAGTTCACAAGAGTCCAAGTGCCATTAGCATCTAGTACCAAACAGGCATTTCAGGGAGAGAGCTGGTTCAGTTTACAAGTTCAAAAGAAGAAAGAAAGCTAACTCTAGAGACTTGTTCCCTTGAGATGCTCAGAGAAGTGTCCTGGTTTAGAAAGAGAAAACACAGAAAGGAAGCTTTGTTCTGAAAGTCAGTTTTATCTTTGGGAAGAAGGTTGCTTCATACTCCTTGGCTCTGAATAAATTAGTAAGGAAAAAAACAGTGTCATCATGAAACTATCAGTGGGATTTAGCTATTTCAAAAGTGGTTGTGAAAGGGATGGGACAGAGAAAATGAGTGCACAAGAGAGATTGAAATGAATTACGTAGAAATGAAATTTTATATACAAACAAATGGCGTGAGCATACATGCAAAATTTTCAAATGTGCCATTAATAATTTCATTTTATAATTAATTCATAGGCTACTAAGGTTTTGATTTTTTTTTGCAGAAATATCTGATTGTACCAAAAAAAGAAAAAAAAAAGAAAAAGCTTGGTTGGTTTTG
Source organism: Catagonus wagneri (assembly GCA_004024745.2). Taxonomy (NCBI): domain Eukaryota; kingdom Metazoa; phylum Chordata; class Mammalia; order Artiodactyla; family Tayassuidae; genus Catagonus; species Catagonus wagneri. Next base: position 3,839,246 of record PVHT021183695.1, read on the forward strand.
GGAAGCAACAGGCTTAGAAGAAAAAAATGTAAAGTGATTCTTACTATAAGGTCAAGGTGAAAACATTGCATTTCTTCAACTGCTTCACTGCATAATCTAAAGATGTCTGGAAAAGAGCCAATCAATTAAAAATATAGCTAGAAGGAACTGTTCAGGGAGAGGGCGTGTGGCAGTAGCAGTTCATGAAAACATTCCCTTTCTCTCTCTCTTCCCAAATGAAAAATAAACCTTGATTATCCCTTTATCAAAGAATGGTACACATTTGCCAATGAAATGTGGAAATTGTGTCTCCTGAACAGCACAGTACCCAGTTATCCTCATAGAAAATAATTTTATTTTGCTATTATGTACTTTAAAAAGACATAATGTCTCCCTGGGTGTGATTGTTATTTTTGTGTGTGCAAGCAACTCTATATAGAGTAATATTTAAAACTCTGATGTGAATTTCTTGAGGGTTTCTGGTTTGATTGGGATTTTGAGTATATAATTAAAGTAAGATGTTAATAGAAAGAATGCCCAAAGGTGGTCCTCACTCAGGTCTTAAAAAACTTAAAAATATAGCATACATTTCTTATCACTATGTAGGCATACTTGTGGGCATGTATCTCTGTGTGTGTGTTTTTATAACACCTTGTGGGAAGATGGTGGTTTTATTTCTATGGTAATCATTAGCAAAATTCTCTCAATATATGTTTTTTCACCCTTTGGGCTCACAGTAGGATTGAATTCCATAATTCCATGGTCCCCTTACATTTATGTTTGGCTCCTGTGACTAGTTCCAGCTAAATATTTATGAGGAGAGTTGACATTTGTTACTCTGGCTGATTGCAAGTCTCACTGGATCTCTCTTTTGCTCTGTGATGTTTGAAATGGTGGCTGTTCTATGAGTCTGGGTTTCTGAATGACTAAGATGACCAGAACCCCTAGTTGACCTGTTAAGGACATATAACATGGGTACGAAAGAAAGCTTTCCTGTTTAAGTCAACAAAACTTGGGGTTCTTATTGCAGCATATACCAGAGAGACTATTGACTTGTACAATCTGATAACAGGGCACATCTGAGGAAAATTTACTGAAGGTATTATTCTGGTGACTCAGGTTGGAGAAAGCAAATCCCACTGTAGCTGCCATCTCCAGAAATAAAGGGTGATTACTTCAATGTTTACATATTCCAGTTTGATTTTTGACAATATTTTAGAAGTTTAAGTTGAATAAATCACGAAAAATCCATTTTTTTTTCCTAGAGTTGTTCATGGACTTTTTTCAATAGTAAAGATCAGTTCCTACTGTCTTGGATATACCATAAGCATTGCTGGTAAAGGTGAAACTTCAAGTGATCGTAATCTTGATTTATAATATACATTTATACAATACAGAGATTGATAATTTTGGGGGAAGGGGTTTCTCGTTAAGCACATTTTATTAATTGCAGAGTTTTACAGCCAACGTATTAGAAAGAATGTTGGTGGATGCCTAGAAATGCTGAGTTTGTTGGCAGTATCTGGTGAATCTTAATTTACAACAGAATGTCACTTTTTTTTTTTTTGAGGCAGGAGCCAACTGTTGTATTGTTTTTAGCCAAACTTCTTGAAAGACTAGCCTGTAATTTCTTTCCCTGTTTTCTGACATTTTTACTTACTGTCATAAACTTTTAGTCAGCATCTCATGCCAAACCGTGCTCTGGAAAAGGTCCCTGATTTACTTCAGATCACTCCAAAGAGACATTTCAGACTTACTGTTTTCATCTCTCTGCAGTCTTCGCAACTGATCATCTCTTGCTTCTTGAAACTCTTCCCTCCCTTGGTTCCTTGACACTACCCTGGCTTGGAGGTTCTCTTTGTTGCCCTCTTAAAGCTCAGGTATGAGCTGTAAGAACTGTCTGGAAAATATTCACCTTCTGCTGCTTTGTTTAAGATCCTCTTTGGGGTTCCTACATATAACAAATCAAACAGAATTCATGATCTTCCCCTTTCCAAGCATCTCCACCTCAAAGTCTCTTCTTTCTTTTGTATTTCCATTCCTGATAAATGAAACTGCCATCTGTTGAACTATTAAACCAGGAACATGAGATTCATTATTGATCCCTTTTATATGTGTTTAAATCCCATGGTTTCAACTGTCTACATATTTCTGAAATTTCACCTTTCCCTCTATCTCCTTGTTAAAGCTGTCATATTTCTCTTTGTCTTTTTTTTTCATGAATTAATATAGCAGCTTCCTAATCAGTTTACTTTCCCCTTGTCTTCACTTTCTAATTTATCATCCACAGGGAAGTCAGAATGATCTTTCCAAAGACAAATCAGAACATTTCATTCCTTTGAGCAAAACCCAACAGTGGTTTGCCATTGATATAAAATTATACTCCAAACTCTTTTTCGTACAGCACACAATGATCCTTAGAATGATTAGCTGCCTGAATTCCCGTTTATTCCTTATTTCCTGTATGTGTACTCCAGAACTCTGGAATTTTTTAGGTCTCTAACTACTTACCTCTTCTTTTGCCTTTCACCCAACATCATCCTTTTGCTTACAATAGACTGACCAGTTGCCTCAGTGTGCCTGACATTTACCTGATTCTAGCCCCAAAAGTCTTCCCCATCCCAGGCAACCCCTCTTTCCCCAGTGAACAAGGCTGGTTTATCACTCTTGCTCAGACTTTCTCTTTCCCTTTAGTCTTCCTGACTTGTTTTTTAAGAGTCTCCTTAAGTTGACTTCTTCTAAAAATCCTTTTCCAACCCAAGTTTTCCTCCAGGCTGAAGTGTATCTGTTTATGCTGCAAGAAAAGGAATGACCACATTCTCTGTTAATCTGGTCCTGCTACATTTTGTGCTCTTTGATGAGAGATGCTCTGTTTTGTTCATCTCTGCATCATTCCATGTCATTCTTATTAAGCATAGTGTTTAGCACATGGTATGCCATTGATAAATATTGTCGAGAAAAGAAAAGGATTTCCTGCGTGGCTCAGAGGAAACGAATCTGACTAGCATCCATGAGGATGGAAGTTTGATCCCTGGCCTTGCTCAGTGGGTTAAGGATCCAGTGTTGCTATGAGCTGTGGTGTAGGTCGCAGACACAGCTTGGATCCCTCATTGCTGTGGCTGTGGTGTAGGCCAGCTCCTACAGCTCCAATTAGACCCCTAGCCTGGGAACCTCCATATGCTACAGGTGTGACCCTTAAAAAAGATTAGTTGTAGAGTATTAGGAAAACACAGGACATCTATCTAAATGCTGTTCAACAAGTATCACAAGTAGTTTGCTGTTTAAATTAGTATAGTCTTTCCAAATGTTTCCAGAGTTTTCATCTTGAAATAAAATGTTTTATTTCTACTCATTTTACTGTTATTAACTCAAAAGTAGTGATTATTTTTCTTGTTCTTTTATTAAATACCTCATCACATTTAACACTCTTTTGCATATCTCCCAACTGTTTCTTCTGTCCTGAAAGATTTAGAGATGTTGGGATACCTTAAGATTATTTTCAAAAAGAATTTCTTTCATCACCCAGTTATGCCCCCAAATGTACCAGGTGCTGTGAAATGCTAGGTATCAGCCAAGAAAATTTGACTTCCACTTTCCAGAAGTTTACAGTCCAGGTGGTGAGGCAGGCATGTAAAAGTGAGTACAGAATATTTTCTTAAAGACTTCATTTGGCACATGGGCCTACAAACTAGAGTTCCAAATTAGATCTATCTGAACATCTCTACATCTAGATCTACAATCTAATGACCTGAGGATCTCTTCCTACAATGTATAAAGTGTGCAGTTGACAGAGTGGGTGTTTTTTTTTTTTTTTTTTTTTAGGAAAAACGCCCAGTCTACTTCCTATGTTTCTTCTTTCCTCCTACCCTGCTATTACACTCAAGACACTCTGGTCACAAAATGTGTGGGTTTTTCTCCCACCAGGCAGTAAATTCTCTGTGATGCTATCTGGGTGTCCTACGGTTTATTCAGTTTTTACACTCTCTATCTGGAGATAGCATCAGATCCCACAGGTTAGGAGCCTCATCCCACCAGACTGTTCCCACTTCAGATGCCAGTTGTAAATCCAAGTTGTCACCTATGTTTCTGACCCATAGGCTTGTAAATCAGAGGTTCCCACAACTTTCTTTTGGGGGGTTGATTAATTTGAACTGATTAGTTCACAGAACTTAGGTAAGCAGTTACTTAATGCTTACCAGTTTACTGAAGGCTGTGATCAAAATTACAGATGAACAGCCTGATGAAGAGATGAATAGTGTGAGGTCTGAGAGGGTCCCAAACACAAAAGCTTCTGTCCCCATGGAGTTGGGGTACATCACCCTCCAGGCCTGTGTTCAGTAACCTGGAAGCTCCCCGAACCCCATACCACTGGATTTTATGGAGGCTTCCTCACATAGTCATGATCAGTTATTAACTCCATTTCTAGCCCCTCTCCCCTCCTGAAGAATGAAGGGTGGAACTGAAAATTCCAAGTTTCTGATTATGGCCTGGTCTGTCCAGTGACCAGCCCACATCTGGGAGCCACTCAGGAGCCCATCCAGAGTCTCCTCGTTAGAACAAAAGACACCCCTTTCATGTAGGAAATTATAAGTTTTGGAAATCCTGTATCAGGAACCAGGGTGAAAGACCAAATATTAGAACAAGAGTTGCTCCTAATGTTTTTATTACCTAGGAAGTTACAAAGGGTTTTTCGGAGTTCTGTGCCAGGAACTGGGGCAGAGACCAGTATGTATATTTTCTGTTATCTCACAAGTATTCAACTTGTCAGTTGCCAAACAAAACCGAAAAAAGACAGTATTTGAAACATACAACAGAATCTTTCCCTTTCTCCTACTACTGATTTGTTTTAAAATTTAGCTGTCCTCGTTTTAATTTCAAAGAGCTTTTGTCTCCCATTGTTGCTTTTCAGTAGCACTCTGTTCTTTGTTATTGGTGTAGACGCCTTTCTCAGAGAATGTTACAATGATAGGTTTTTTTTTTTTTTTTTTTAATGCTTTGTTATACCCTGAGCCATTGCCTTTATTTCTTCTGTTTTCCTATTTTGTTCTGCTTGTTTTTTTTCCCATTAGGGGATTCTTTGAAACACCAGTGATACTTGGCTGTCCGCTCGTAAAAGAGTTAGGCAATGGAACGTTCATTGAAGCCTTGAGTAAGATAGATTAATATGCTGATGACTTACTATAGGGTAATCCAAGGGGCCTCTGCCTTTTCATTAAGAGCCTTCAAATTTGTGGTGTCTTTTCTTTGAGAGTATTTAACCTTTTTTTTTTTTTTTTCCTAGGGAAGAAACTTCCTATATCCTGCCCTGGAGTGGGGAATTAAGCCCAGCTCCCTGCATTCTAGAATCAATCAGGGAGGAGGAAACTCCACTTCTTCTTCTTCTTTTTTTTTTTTTTGTCTTTTTGTCTTTTCAGGGCCGCACCCGCGTCATATGGAGGTTCCCAGGCTAGGGGTCT
>PVHT021183695.1:3845680-3914640 GCA_004024745.2 Catagonus wagneri
TTTTTTTTTTTTTTTTTTGTCTTTTTGTCTTTTCAGGGCCGCACCCGCGTCATATGGAGGTTCCCAGGCTAGGGGTCTAATCGGAGCTATAGCCACCGGCCTTTGCCACAGCCACAGCAACGTGGGATCCAAGCCACACCTGAGACCTACACCACCCCTCACAGCAATGCTGGATCCTTAACCCACCGAACAATGCCAGGGATCGAATCTGCAACCTCACTGTTCCTAGTTGGATTCGTTAACCACTGAGCGAACAGGAACTCCAAACTCCACTTCTTCAGTCTCCTCTTTGCTCCATATTCCCATCATCTGCCTCCTAGTTATGTCTGGTATCTTAAGTCTGGGGCCTTCAGGTTCAGTTTCTCTGGAGAATAAACTTCTCACTTTTAGGGAGGTGGTAGTGGTGGGGTCATGGCAGGGGAAGGAATAACTACAAATCTGTGAAGGGTGGTTGGGAGAGGACTGTGGATCTATGCCTCTTTAGTCACTTTCAGTCACTTTAAGTTGGTAATATAAGGTATCACTCTATAAAATATAGCCCATGGCTGAACTCAAAACTAGCCTTCTTTAGAAAGACTAGAAAAATCACATTTAGCAAAAGTGCCTAATCACTTAAAAAATATTCTGTGCAAGAAATCTCTTTTTTACAACTTTTTAAAGGGTTATTTTCATGCAAAATAAAGATATGACAACCAAAGCCTTGACATTTTCAAAAGACCAATTTTCTACTAGATCCTGCCCTCTCTTCTTTGATGTCAGGTATTACTAAGGAGTGAGATCTTTATTTTTTTCTTTTCTCTCCATGTAGATATGAAAAACAAACGCTTTCAGTCTCCAAATTTTGTTGATTTTGTTTTTTCATTTTCTCACTTTCTATTTGCCTGCACTCTGACCAAACCATCTTCACTGCTCACTGATTCTAATGAAAATGGCAAATACTTTCCATTTCTTCACTGTAGCTTTTCTTGGCTTATTCTAGCCCATTCTCCACACTGCCACCATGATGCTATAAAAATAATCATAACCATAACCTTAGAGCAAAGATTCATAACCTGAAGTCATCCGTGGTTGATGACTTTAGAAGTCTGTGAGTCCCTTGAATTATAGACAAAGGACTGTGTTTATGATTATTTTATTTCAGGGGAGAAATGTCGGTATTTTATCATGTCCTTGAAAGAGGCTGTGATATCCCCCACTATTAGAAACCACTCCACAGAGAATTAAGAAGATGAGTAATGAGAACAACTGATGATCTCAAAACACACACCAACAAAGAGCCTCCATTATTTATCTGGAAATGTGGTTACTAGAAATCCAAATGGCATTTGTGATTGATTGCTATTCTTTTCTCCCCATACAATGGTGGCAAAAGAATGACTTGGTGAAGCATCTGTCAAAGTGAATCACAAGTATGTTCATTAGAAAACAGCCTGTTAAAATGGATCAGATGTAAATATATTTTGCTTATGACAAATTAAGGAAAGCTGTGGAAGAGCTAATAGCCATTTTTCAATTATATATGACCAATGTGGCATTTTTGATACCTTAGTCAGTAATTCAAAGGTCTGGAAATGCCATACCTGACTATGTAATTCGGGGTCACTACTTTTAATAGGCAGCGACTTTAGAAATTCGTACCCTGCTTAGAACAATCATGTTTTGACTTTTTTCCTGTTTGTGCAGTTGCCAAGATTGCACCTTATTGAACACTTTTATGTTTATGCACGTGCATATTTATTGGGAAATAGACCTGTGCATTAAGAAAAAAGTCATCCAGATTCTTTGACTTCATCGGGTTGTTTGTAGAGAGGTCATTGCACAAACACACAAGCTACAAATCAAAGGGATATGACACCTTTTTATATTATGAGGCAACATGGTGAAGAAAAAAATGAAATGGAGTTTGTGAACTTTATTACTCAGGGTGACAAGTTAATATGTGGGTGATGGTGTGCTGCTCCCAAATGGGATTTGTTGCATCCTCAGGACTGCTTAAATTGTCTAAAGAGAGAGGGAACTTTTCTTGCCATCGACAGACTCATTGACTCTCCTAAGGAAGTTAGATTGGAAACTTTATCCACAATCGTTCGCAGGCAATAAAGTGTGTGAAGTGGAGAGCTGGGAGATACTGTGTTTGCCTGAAGAATTTTAATGAGTTAAAGTTTCTTTTCTTCTTATTAATTTCAGCATAGGGAGGGCAGTGAGATAAGAAAGTCATCAGTCTTGCAGAAGTCTTTTTCCGCTACGAAAAGCAATGGTTGATTTGGTACAAGCATCGTAAAGCAGGAAACTGAAAAATAGAATCAAATCAAACATGATTTTATAGTTGTTATCATTCCTAAGAATATTTGTGCTCCCGTTGGTACATGTCTTAGGAGAATGCTATTGGAATTCCTGGTTTGTGCATGGAGGGCTGTTGGTCATTTGGAAAGGATGTGCTTATTGGATATGACAGACCTGCTCCCGGAAGCATCACCAAGTCTGCTCCCAGACTTACTTGTGATTCAAGGCTGTGAGTCGCCTCTTTGCACATAAGACAGGTGAGTTATATTACTTGCTCGGTAAAAAGGAGGGCAGGAGATGAGTTACCCGAAACCATGAGTCATCTGACTCATTATTATCCCTTCAATATTGACATAATGTCGGAGGAGGATCACTGAATCAGATAGAACTAAAGCATTCCTTTTAACCTGTATGTTGGGGGCTTTTCTGTCCTGCCATACTAGACTGTACAGGTGGAAACCTGATTAAGTCAAACCAATTGTCTGATTAAATGGACCAACTCTTTCAATCATAGCTCAAATAAATAGTGTTTCTGTGTCAGTTTCCATATACATACTTTGGAGTAAATTGTTATAATCTCATCTTGTGTTTTCATCTTGTGTTTTCTAGAGGAGACTTAGAAATGTCAGAAAACTGTTTTGCAATCCTTGTGAAAATCTAAGATAGGGGCTCATAATAGTTTTCCTCTTTATATGGGTATTTTCACTTTAAATGGTTTTGTATTTTCACTTTTTCTTTTAATAAATGTAAAATATTTTCTTCTCTTTGGGGGTGCTCAAATAGGATCATTGAAAGGATACTTATAATTGTCCACCTGGCCCAGAATTCCTGCCTTTTTCTGAGACAGCACTAAAACATTTGATCTAAAATAGTATTTCCCAGATTAGGGCCTTAGCCATTAAAAAAATACCTAGCAATGAAAAATCAGAACTTGTACTTGTTGTCTACCTTTCTCTTATTAAGTCAGTGAGCAAAATGGCTTTAAAAGGGACATTCACTTGAATCCAAAAAGACACTATTTGAGGACCTGTTATATGTCAAACCATATGGAAAGAGATTGGGGAGGAAAAGGCAAATAGTATACTGTTCATGAAAGTAAGTAAATATGTTAACAAACAATTCTAACACTATGTGGTAAGTGCTATGAAAGGGAATTTGGTTGTGTGATTTCAGTGTTAATAGATTTCCGATTCAATTAAAATACTTTTGTAGTGAGGGATTGTCACTTCTCTTTATCACTGGAAGTTACTATTTATTAAATTGTCATTTATTTGAATAATTTTTATCAGATGTTGCCTCACAGATGATATTGAGGTAGAATAAAACCATTTTCAGTAGACCCCCTTTGACTTATAAACTATGATACTTACAATATTTAGTGCATGGAGCATATATAGCCTCCTGTCCATCAGGTCTTTTGTTGAAGGACTAAATAATGCCTGTGGTTGCAAACATTTAGGACTAAAGCAAGTCCTCACTGTGATTAATTTTATTACTATCTTCCTTGGGCCATTTTTTTCCAAATGAGAATATTTACTGAATATGAACTTAATTGTTTCAGAGGTTTTTCAGAAAGGTATTACGGTCATGCCCTTGATTTTGCCGCTTATCCCAAGGCTGAGTTTTAATTGATCTTTTTTCCTCAGCGACTTCTTCAGTTTTATTTTTTATGACTTAGAAAAAAAAGAATCTGTGGCATGTTCCAATCCAGGAAGTCCCTGAATTTCAAAACTCTGAATGAAGAGCAGGAAGGGAAGAATTCGGGATTCCCTATGATCTTCTGTCTGTGTGTCTTATGTCTGACTTTTTCATGCCTGCTCTCGTCAGGAACTGGCACTTACACCCAAGGCCCTGTACAGTGACTTCCCCATAGTCACTGTCCTGTCACCCACAAGGAGTCTCCTTAGCTCTTCACCCTCTTGCTTTTACAGCTTGACTTCCCCTTGTCATTCTGCCCCATGAGGGTCTGACACCCTTAGTGCTGTCTGGAAACCCCACAGGGGCCTGATCTCTTTATCTTTCTCACTTGCACTGGCTCAGCTGTATCTCAGTCACTGTGAACACGAGTACCCTGCCCCCTTGCCAACTCCTTAATGAGTAACTGGAAACCAGTTTAAGTGCTAGCACCAGAAGCGATCATCAGAATATGTTGACCTAATGAAAAGAACATGTGAGTGGCCACAGTGCAGGAGGCATTGACTATAGAGAAGAAACTCACTTTGGGACTGGAAGCTTTCCGTGACTGGATACAACTTGTGTCCAGGGCACTTGGGGAAGGCTGGTGGATAACTTGAAATAATAAGAATTCTATGATCTTAATGAGTAATATTATTTAACTTGAATTTTTACACAGATTCCAGTTGCACTGTGTCTGTCTGAATTTTACAGCATGATTTCTCCCAAGTAAATTGCCTTATTCTGCTGAGCAGAAGCCAGCTAGCCTAGCTATGTTAACTGTGAAGAACTCAAGAGTTCTCTGTCTCCTTGGGGGATATTTAAAAATTCATAAAGCAAATCATGTCATCATCACTACACTCTAAGTTTAAAAGCATGCAGTCAGCCCCATCAAATTTTCTTTTGCCTTGGAAAATGGAATGAATATGAGTGCAGACAAAACGAGGTTTCTGTCACAGGCGGTTCTTGTGATTCTATCCTGGACTTTTGTTGAGTTCTTTTCAGTTTCTTAGAGAAGCTAAATTAAATTACTGCAATGAGACCAGAGGGGGGCACCAGATAATCATGATTGATAGAACCGTTAGGCTGAGCTGTTGTGGGAGGCTTGGGCATGAGGCCTGTGAAGCCTCGGTGCCTGTTTTGAACATTTTGGGCAGAAAGCATATTGAAGTCTCTGTGTTTACTGAATCATTGTCAAACCAGGAGTTGACACCCTGGTTTCAGTGGCCCAAAACATACTCAACTAATGAGGAAGCAGCAGTTGGCAGGATCTGTGGTTGCAAACATTCTGGGATGCCTCGGCACTCTTTATTTATTTATTTTTGTCTTCTTAGGGCCACACCCGTAACATATGGAAGTTCCCAAACTAGGGGTCAAATTCGAGCTGCAGCTGCCAGCCTATGTCACAGCCACAGCAAGGCCAGATCCAAGCCGCGTCTGTGACCTATGCCACAGCTCATGGCAACGCTGGATCGTTAATCCGCTGAGTGAGGCCAGGGATTGAACCCACATCCTCATGGGTACTAGTCGGGTTCGTTACCACTGAACCATGACAGGAACTCCCACCTCAGCACTCTTTTAGACTCTTTTCTTTTTTCACTAATCAGAGCTAAACTGTGTGAAGAATTGAGAAGCAAACTTTGCTGTGTCCATAAAAAACACCAGGATGAGTCTTTCTTAATCTTTCTTTCTGAGGTGGAGAAAACATTAGCAGTTTTCTAGCTTTAATTCTTGATGATAAATTGCGGAAACGTCTCTGTGGTCTTCAGGAAAGGGAGCTACATGATCACATTTTAAAATTCATCTCCTTTGGCTATTTGAGAAAAGCCTGCTTCCTTTTCTGTACTTCCTTAGGCAGGATTTCTAAATTGAAGACAACTTTCAAAAATACTCCATCACAGTTGTAATTTATCTCCTATGGAAAAGTCATGCTTCGTGTTGTTGGTACTTACTACCCTTTGTGATCTGTAGTTTGCTTACATGTTCTTATTTGCTGTGGATTATGTGAGGGCCGAGGGCTATGATGAGGGCAGAGAGGTTGGAATTTCCTCTGTCAAGTTGTGGCAGATATGGGGATGCCTACTGTGTTCTTTGCTGATACTTGATGGTCCCAATTCTTTTTTTTTTCTTTTTAGGGCTGTACCCACGGCATATGGAAGTTCCCAAGCTATGGGTCAAAATGGAGCTACAGCTGCCAGCTACAGCCACAGCCACAGCCACAGACACACAGGATCTGAGCCGTGTCTGTGACCTACACCACAGCTCATGGCAATGCCAGAACCTTAACCCGCTGAACGAGGCCAAGGATTGAACCCACAACTCATGGCTACTAGTTGGATTCATTTCCATTGTGCCACAGTGGGAACTCCAAGGTTCCAATTCTTCTTGCAAAATACGTTTGGAGACCAAAAATGATTAGTTATGATTGTGTGAACGTTAAGAGTCATTTAAACCCTGGACTTTGATTTATCGTTTCAGTTCTCCTTTTTGACTTTCTTTGTGGTTTAAAAGTATGTATTTCAAAGTGTCCTTTTACTCAGTGTCTCTGTAAGTTAAAATCTGTGCTTATTTTCCTTCCCAGTATGGGGGTACATAACAAGTAAACTGATGCACTCAAGACTATTCTGACTCCAGGAGACAGAGCTTGTGTGGATCCTTATGAGTGCTGGTCCCTTTATATGCCCGTATTTTAACTTAAGAGTTTAGGTACTTGGATTCTGGAGCAGACTGCCTGAATATGAATTTGGGCTTTGTCTCTTACTACCACAATGACCTTGGCAAGGTGCTTAACCTCTCCTTGCCTAAGTTTCCACACCTGTAAAGTGGAGTGATGATAGTATCATAGGGTTATTATGGAAACGAAATGATAATTAAATTATATATAAAGCAGTTAGAATAGAACCTCTTCTATAGTGTCTCATAAATACCTGCTAATTAAAGGCAATGTAAAACCAGAGTTCTTATTGTGGCTCAGTGGAAATGAACCCCACTAGTATCTGTGAGGATGCAAGTTTGATCCCTGGCCCTGCTTAGTGGGTTAAGGATCTGGCATTGCCATGAGCTGTGGTGTAGGCCTGCAGCTATAGCTGCAATTTGACCCCAGCCCAGGAACTTCCATATGCTGTGGGTGCGACCCTAAAAAGACCAGAAAAACAAAACAGACAAGCAAAAAAAGACTGTTATACTAGTCTTAGAGAATTTTTATTTCTCCAAAGAAATTTCCCATCAGGTGATTTTTATGTGGGCACATATTGACTTTCCTATAGCAGGTGCTTCCTGGCTGGAATTTTGGGACTCTCCCGCTATCTCTTATGCACATAGAAACTTTTGAGAAAGAAGAAATGGAATCACTAAAATCTTGTACAAAGATCATATTACAACTGACTTCTCAACATAATTTATTTAACAAACATTTATATAGCACTTACTATGTGCCACACACTGCTTTAAACACTGTCCAAATATTAACTCATTTAATCCTCATTATAAAGGAGAATACTTGTTGAATTTCAATTAAGTGATGTGGGAAAATCTGCTATCCCAGTGTCTGACATGATAATCCTTCAATAAATATTTATTGAGTGAATGAGTACCTGTGAGTGACTCGATCAATCAGTCTATCTTGTTTGCTCTCAAAAAGCAAACAATTCACCAGGATGTTATATTAAGTGGCTCAGCAGAGACTGGAAACAGTTGAGACTCTTCCAGAGCTGAATCCAGTTTGCACCGAAGGGACTAAAGTAGTCTAAAAGTTCCCGTTGCTTTCTCGATATTCATTTGCTTATTATTTTGGTGTTAAATTTAGCTATTTAGATATCATAGAATAGATACAGTCTTTGGTGACTATTACACTTACCTGTATCGACAGTTGACTGTACCTTTCTAAATTTTCATTTTAATTGTTATTTTAGTTTTTGAGTAGAAAGTATTATGGTTCTGTTTAAAACACTACCGTGCCGGTTTTCCGTCTTTGAATCGCATCCTTTATTTTTGTTCTAATCTGGGAAAACATACTTATATCGTACTAATTTGTCACTATCCTGGGATGATTAGGAAACATATTTAATATTTTATAACGCTTTATCGTAATGGAAAATGTACACATGTTAAGCCTGAGAAAAAAGTTACCTTAAAAATAAATATGTCAGATCTATTCAGACACCCATTTGGGAACACTTGAGAGGTAAATGCTAGTTTTTTTCTGAAGCAACAGTAAATGTTTTTATTCAACGTGTTATTGCTCCAGTCAATCGTAGACTCTTTATAGTCACAAATTAGTTGCCGTTAGCCTTAAATTGTACTTGTTGAAGCACAGTTAACATGACAGAAAAGAATCAATGTAATAACAACCTAAGACTTCAGTAAGCTCTTAGTCTTTCTCTTTTCTTTTGATCACTCTCTTGCTCTCTTCATCTCTGGCTACTAACTGAAATATTTATCTCTTTGTAACTATGACAAGCATCTGGTGAAGTGTAATTTAACTTTTTTTTTTTTATGGAACTATTGAGATATGGCAACTGAAGGGCATTTGGAAAAGTATGGGTAAATTTACATGAGGACTTTGGTGGTTATGTAGAAGTGGAGAAGAGAGATCAAATCTGTAGCCTTTTATATCTGAGTTGAAATGTTACTGATACTCCTGGGGCAAGATATGGGTAATTGTGGCCAGATCCTGGGTTAGGGGAAGTCTGTGAGTCTTCAGAAATCACTGTGTTGGAAAAAACAGCAGTTGGGGAGGGGACTGCTCTTGTATCTCCATACACGGGTCAGAGGTAGAAGGTGGGTTGAAGTTTATGAATTGACAGTAAAAACTGTCCCAGTCTTGACAAGTGATAGGCTTGAGCCAAGCGGTTTTTTGCATTACTGTAAAAATTCCATTTCAGTTTGGACATTCTTGTTTGTGTGTTCCTGGGATGAGGAGAGGGGGAAATCTCATTTCATGTTGAAAGTTTATTGAGGTGAGGGGCAGAGTGATGAAAAGAGGATATCATTGGAAAACCTAGATTTCAGCTCTGAACTGAAGCTTCACATTTCGCAATAGGGACAGTGGGCAGACCTTCAGACAGAAGCAACAGATTTCTGATAGGATTGGAGATTAGAATATTCCTGGACATCTCAGGATGATGGAATGGGGCTGGCTGCCTTGAGGAAAGAGGTTGGACTTGTTTATTTGGCTATCAGCCTATCTATGTAGGTATATTTTTTTGATAAAATTTTTATTTTTTTTTCTATTACAGGTCACTTACAATATACTGTCAATTTTGCTGTATAGCAAAGTGACCCAGTCACACGTATTTGTATATATATTCTTTTTCTCACGTTATCTTCCATCGGATTCCACCACAAGTGACTAGATACAGTTCCCTGTGCTATAGAGCCGGATCTCATTGCTTATCCACTCCAAATGCAATAGTTTACATCTATTAACCCCAAACTTCCTGTCCATCCCCCCTCTCTCTGCCTCCGCCTTGGCAACCACAAGTCTTTTCTCCAAGTTTGTTTCTTTTCTATAAAAAGGTTCATTTGTGCCATTTATAAGAGTCCAGATATAAGTGATATCATGTGTATTTGTCTTTCTCTTTCCAACTGCACTTACTATGAGAGTCTCTGGTTCCATCTTTGTGGTTGCAGTTGGTATTATTTTGTTCTTTTCTATGGCTGAGTAGTATTCTATTATGTATATGTACCATATCTTCTATGTAGATATTTAATAAAAATGTAGGTGGCTTGACAAATATTTGTGGAAAAAAATATTGAATGGAAATATAAGCTTGAGTATTATGCTTCGAAACACAATTGGTGGGGAAGCAAAGGGTTCCTCATTCTTCACCTACCAATACGTGAAGTAGGACTTTAAACTCTCAGTTTACAGGTCTATCCAACCTTCCTACATATACTCTCAAACATCCTATAAATCTTCATCTACCTTTTTCTGCCCTTTCGGCCTCCTGTCTTGGAAATGTCTGCTTCTCTAACCATGGAATTAAGATGTTGGCTGCCACTTGTCAGATTGATTCCCTGAGCCCCCCTGAACTTGCCTTGTTCGTCATGATTCCAAAATCTCATCATGCCATTTCTCTTACTTGGTCTTCCTCATCTTTTCCTTTTCACCTCTATCTACAAATATTGGGCACTCTTTAAGGCAGAATGAACCTTTTTGGCCCACCTTTCTTAAAGTTTTGCCCTTTCTCTAAACTTCTTCGACTTAGTCTATCCTAGTAGATTGAAAGCTTCTTAAGAGTAAGAGCCACAACTTTGTTATCTTCTATTTACTGCATTGTACTCTGGTGATGTGTAACCACAAACCAGCTACTTAAAAATCTTCATTTGCTTAATCTGCTTTGTAGTCCCTGAATAAACTCAACCTCTGGCCTCACAACTACAGATTACTTAAGATAAATTAGATTAAAAAAAAAATGGAACTAAGAGCCCCCTTTTGTTTTGTTATGTATTTGTCTCCTTCAAACTCTCCTTGACTCTAATTATGACAGAAAACTTGAAACAGTTGGAGGTTTTCTCTCTAGTAGACAAAGGTGCTCTTAGATAAGATGTTTTTAAAACATAACTTCAGTCATCAAGGCCATTATCCATATAGGTTTTCTAGTAGATTATTGAAGAATATTTATTTAAAGTCTTGTGAAAGGCTTTAATCTAAAACTGATTTGATTAATCAGATGCCTTTTTTTAAAGCTACGGTGCTCAAATTTATGATTCTAATAATAGTGAAATAATTTACTTTCACAGTATACTTTAAACCCTCTGGGACCTTAATGTCAAGCATATTTTTAGGCACACATAGCAAGTTCTCAATAAGTCCTTGGTGGAAAATGAATATATTTTAATATACAGTGTTTTGAGTGTGCTGTTGCATTTTGGCACATTGACAAGTATAATGTAATTGAATGGAAAATTCTGTAAAGTGCTCCTTTATGACCAAATTTAAAACCTCGTTGAGGTTAGTAGAGGTTCCTTTGTCTTCAAACAGCTTGGAAGACAATAAGCCATTTTTATACAGAGATTATATTTAGTTGTTTTCTTAGATTCACAATAATTCATTATTATAATTGTGTTTTAGCACAGACTGACAAACAAGACATAAGCACTATTATCTTTTCTCTTTCCAGTTTCAATTTTCCTTTCTTCTTCTTAACAGACTTCTTTTTCAAAACTATTCACAGGCATTTAAATTAAATGTATTCTTTAAACTGCATACGATATAAATTAATATTCTCTCTGGATAAGAGGTTGATGATTATTTTCATAGTTGCATTATGGACTTTGGTATTATTCAAAGAATACATAATTCAAATTCTGACAAGCTTTAAAAACATTTTCTTCTAAGTAATGCCTACAAATCAGTCCTTTACGTCCCTTCTTAGACTGGGACTGGGACTGAAATATCAGACAGGAATAGGATCATGAATTTCTGTTATAGCTAGACCTAGATCAACAGGAGGACCTGTGGGTGAGTGGAAGCATAGTTATGGATGGGTTCTTGCTGCTTGCTGACATAGGCTTGTGGCTGTGGACTTTGTAAGTTTAGTTTTTTTTAATATGCGGTCAACTAGCACAGTATCATAAATGGTGTAAGAAAATAAACATCTAGTCTTCTGAGGAAGGCTACATTGACCTGAACCTTTCTCTGAATAACTTGATAAAACATCTTTTTCTCTATGACATGAGAGAAGTATACCAGTTGCAATGTTTTGCTGTATAAAGTCTATTCTAGTTTAAACTAGTGGCATATAAAGCTATCATCTTGCTTGAACAAAAATCTTATTAAATCGAGCATGTTTTTATTCCACCAAATGAAATTAAATTTTTAGACAGTTATTTTTTTCAGTTAGAAATTTATTGAGTTAATAGAAAACAAGTTACACAGCCTTCCAAATAATTTATTACATGGTTTTGCATTTTGGTTTTCTTTGGCACGGTCTGATTTTAGAAAATCATGCAAGTTAAACATATTAGGGTAGAAATTGAAAGAAAAGAACCAGAGATATAGCAATGAGTTTGCAGATAAAGATTTCTGTTAAAAAGTCAACTGCAATATTATTTATATAAGTAATCTAGAACTGCTAAAGTCTCTAACAAATATATTGTTATAAAATCTGTGACATTTCCATTAGTGGATTATTACATAGACATTAAAAATATTTTTGATGAAGTTTTAAAAGCACAAGACTTTTTTTTAATGTAAGGATAAAGAACACAGCAACTAATTGAGAAATAGCAACTGTATATTTACAACGAATTTGGTTTGTAAAGACAAATACATAAAAGGACATAAAGCAAAAAGTATCACATTTAATCCTCACCAGGAGCACAATGAGATTGTTTAGGACAACTCAGAAAATTCCACCATCAAGGACTGATATCCTGGATGAATAGTTTTTGGAGATCATTTTTGAAGTTCAAAATCATAGGTCAACAATTTGGAATCTGTATAAACTGTGTATTGGAAGAAATTAAATGTACAAATGTAATGAATGTAATTGGTTCTAAGACTGTGTTTCTTTGGAGGGGGTGCAATAACTGTTGTTGTTCAGACTGGTTCTTGAAGTATAAACTGGCCAAGAGAGTTTAAGCATTAAAATCCCGTACAATGACCGGTTTGTTCTGTAGTCTTAGATCCTTTTTCATCTTAAAGCTCCCCTAAAATGAACTGCTTACTACAATCAAATGGAGCATTCTCTGTGAAAGAGCTTGCATTCTGGTCGTGGTGGTTTTCTCA
The DNA here is from genome assembly GCA_004024745.2 of Catagonus wagneri. Taxonomy (NCBI): domain Eukaryota; kingdom Metazoa; phylum Chordata; class Mammalia; order Artiodactyla; family Tayassuidae; genus Catagonus; species Catagonus wagneri. Next base: position 3,858,372 of record PVHT021183695.1, read on the forward strand.
TGAGGACTCTAAAGAAGATGTGATCTTCTCTACAGCAGAACTAAGAGGCCCAACATGTTTGGAGCCCAAGGTTTCTAGGATTTGCCATTTTTCTCCATTTATTGCTGTCCTCCTGTCCTCTATATTGACATCCAAAGGGTTAAAGAATGGTGTTTGTTGTGCCAACAATTTTCATTACGATTTTTAGGGACTGTGGTAAGTGCCAGCAATAAAGTGTTTGTGCTCAGGTGCCCGTTTTCTCCCAAGAATCATTATGTTATGGTGCCAGTGTATGCAATTTTTTTTTTTTTTAATGGCTGTACCTGTGGGATATAGAAGTTCCCAGGCTAGAGGTTGAATCATCAGCTGCAGCTGATGCCTGTGCCACAGCATGGCAACACTGGATCCAAGCCACATTTGCAACCTACACTGCAACTTAAGGCAACACTGGATCCTTAACCCACTGAATGAGGCCAGGGATCAAACCCTCATCCTTACAGAGGCAATGTTGAGTCCTTAACCTGATGAGGCACAATGGGAACTCCCAAATGTTTTTTTAATACAGAGGAGAACTGGTCTTTAGTTCTTTACTTAAGAATGATACCCAGCCGTGAGCTGTGGTATAGGTTGTAGATGCAGCTCAGTGGCTGTGGTGTAAGCCAGCAGCTGTGGCTCCAAGCCTGGGAACGTCTGTATGCGGCAGGTGCAGCCTAAAAAGCAAAAAAAAAAAGAAAAAATAAGGAAACCTAAACATTGATTGGTATCTTTATTTGGCATATGAGTAAAATTAAGACGTAATTTGCCTGTAGTCATACATCTACTATTGACAGAGTGAGGATTTCATCCAGCTCTGTCTAGTTATTTCAGTAGTGGCATCACAGTTTTTTTCCTTTTTCAAAAAATTTCCTATGTATTTTCTAAAGCTTGAGATGATATTGCTTTTATAATTTAGTAGTAAATATAAAAGAGGTAAAACATTTTTACATAATCTAAAAAAGTGGGAAAGAAGAGATTTTTTTTTCTGTTAATAAGAAACATGTCCTTGTTCTTTTTTCCATCTTGGACTGTTTGCTATGATTGCACGTCATACTATGCTTAAACGTCCTGAAGACAGATAGAAACAATGTGTTCTTCAAGCTTAGAAATATTTACCTCAACTTACGGTTTTTATTTTTATTTTTATTTTTTGCTTTTTGTTTTTTAGGACCACACCTGCGGCATATGGAGGTTCCCAGTCTAGGAGTCTAATTCAAGCTACAGTTGCAGGCCTACGCGACAGCCACGGCAATGTCAAATCCTTAACTCACTGAGTGAGGCCAGGGATCGAACCCGCACCCTCATGGTTCCTAATCAGATTTGTTTCCACTGCATCACAATGGGAACTTCTCTTTTTTTTTTGTCTTTTTGCCTTTATGTAGAGCCACACCCGCGGCATATGGAGGTTCCCAGGCTAGGGGTCTAATAGGAGCTGTAGCTGCCAGTCTTGGCCGCAGCCACAGCAACGTGGGATCAGAGCCGCGTCTGCAACCTTCACCACAGCTCATGGCAACGCTGGATCCTTAACCCACTGAGCGTGGCCAGGGATCGAACCCGCAACCTCATGGTTCTTAGTCAGATTCGTTAACCACTGAGCCGCGAAGGGAACTCCACAATGGGAACTTCTAATTTTAGTTTTTTTTCTTTTTTTTGCTACAACTTACAGTTTTATTTAATGCCTGTGTGATCAGATTGTACAGAAATTAGTGTATATTATTAGCTAAACTCATTAAAGTACTGATTCTTAATAAAAGTATAGAACAATAAAAACAGTTCACAAGATATTCTTCGTTACTTACTATTTGAATTCTTCAAATTCCAACAGGATTCTGTTTAGCCATAGAAACGACTATATATAAATCTGCATAGATATAATCTTTAGTCCTCTTTGAGCTAGGTGTGCTTGTCTTCCAGAAAGAAGCAAAAATTTTGGAATTCATTTTTATTCATGGAGGTGCTCTTTTTAGACTTCTGAGAATAAGAGCTGCTGGACAGGTAAGTTAAATATGTTACTCCTGTTTGACATGTCTGCCCATCAAGACTAGCTGATACAGTGCACTTTAATGACCCTTCTATAGGGTCATTTTGACTCTAACAAAAAGGATTTGGGACAAAAAACTGTTCACATCAGCTTCAGACTTCACCACAAGTTGTGCTTTTTTTTCTTTTTTCTTTCTTTCTTGCATTTTAGGGCCGCACCAACGGCATATGGAGGTTCCAAGGCTAGGGGTCAAATTGGAGCTGTAGCTTCTGGCCTACGCCACAGCCACGGCAACATGGGATCTGAGCCCCATCTGCAATCTAAACCACAACTTGTGGCAATGCTGGATCCTTCACCCACTGAGTGAGGCCAGGGATTGAACCTGCATCACTGTGATTACTATTCAGGTTCTAAACCCACTGAGACACAATGGGAACTCCACAAACTGTGCTTTTTGTGCTACTTGTTCTGCTTAAGCACCTATTTGTATCTATATAAATTAAATGTTCCTTTAATACTTAAGAACTTTATCCTGGGTTTGGGAGAGAACAATTTGGATCATTCTGTTTTGGCAAGTAAGCTCTTCCATAACTATATGGCTTAACCATTTAAGAGCTAAAAGTCACCAAATATGGAACTACCAAAATTTATAAATATCTGTTGAAATGTCTTCTTTTTGAGCCATATTTTAAATGAATTGAGGGATTTCAAAAACATGTACATCAAAAAAGTCATTTGATTCTGAAAACTATATAAAACTTCAAGTACTTAGTAAAAGACCCTAAAAATTGAAGATGAATATTGTTAACAGAAGACCAGGCAGTGAAAAAATAATTGGGAGTTGGAGGAATGGAGTGGTATTTAGAGATGCAACTAATGTAGACTGACTCCAGGGCAAGTCTTCAGTAATTGAAAATTCAAATGGACTTTTGAAGGATAGCCTGTTTTTGTTTGGGTCTGTATTATAGGATGCTCAGCTTTAAAGACTGTCTAAGAATATGGTTCCAAGGAACTTGAACGTCCACAGCTGCTATAAATCCTGGCCCAAGAGTTGATATCTAACTTTCAAAATGACAGGAATTCTTCTGAAACTAAGTTCTTTTCAAGGAATAGCAAAATGTGCAGTTTTGAGAATCTCTCACCAATGCCCATTAGTTTTAGAACAATAACTGGATGATAATTAGCTTAGTTTCTCACTTAGTAATTTTGTTTTTAGGTGATCAATGTCAATATACATTTGCATGGTTTCAGTTGTTTTGTGTGTATCTCCTTTGTACCAAACTGAGGCACCCCTGGCTGTTCGGACTGCTAGGGGGAGCAAGAATATTGGTCACTCCCATGACCTCAGTATCCCACGAAGAAGTGAATGAAACAGTTAAAGAGAAAATCTGTAGTGATTACATCTAGGGATTATTTAATGCTGGTAAATAGAATATTTCATAGAGATCTTAACTGATCAAGAAGGGTAACTTTTTTTCTGTGTGAATGCAGCCTGAAAATTCTACCAAAGCAAGAGTGAGATAAAAATCCTTCCACTGACACGGCTTATGGTAGATAAGGAGATGTAATACAGCAGAAAAGAAAAACAGGCTCACAGTGGAGATTATTCAGAGCTGAGAGAAATCTTCTCTGATAATAAACACTTGCAGACAGGATTTTGCAGGGTGTTTGAGAAGGAAACAATGCCACAGAAATTCATTTGCGGGAGACCCTGTTGAAATGATGAATTTTGACATCTCTAATAAAGAGATCAAAAGTTACTTTTGAATAGTATTGAAACCATTGATATTAAAAAATGACCATTCCAGTAGATATTTGTGGAAGGTATAATCAGTGTCAAATGTAGACAGGGTTTGCAGCTGAAAAGAACTAAATAGACTAACAGGGGCCAGAAACAGTGCTGAGTCGTTGCCTCTGGCTTGGGGATTCCCCAGGAAGGAGGCGCTGGATGCTTAGCCAGGCTGCAGGTGAGTTAGCAGAAGGTAAACGTGTTTGAGGGTGAATGAAGCTTAGCTTTAGTATCAGCTAACAGAGCATTTATTATTAAAAACAGACAAACAAACAAAAAACAAACCCTCCTGTTAAACTAATTAGGCAAGGAGGCCATTAAGCTGAAGTGGCTCCAATACCTCTACCCTTATATGCAAACTCTAGTCTAAGCCTGTAAATGCCCCAAGGTCACCATGTCAAAATACTAAGGACTGCTAACACCAGTAGCCAACTAGGCTTTAAGCTCAGGCCGTCAATTATTTCCTTTCTTTGTTTCTGAACTTTAAATGCATTTCCACTGGCTCCTGTCGGTAGAGCATCCTGAACCACTTCTTGTTTGATGTTGCTGGTTCCATTTGTGTCTGTGTGTTGAGATATGACATATCAAGCTTGACTTCAGGGATCATTTGGGAGGAGAGAAGGGAAGCCAAATCGGGTCCGGTCTCATTTGAGTTACAAGTGAATAAGCTGAACTTTAAATGTATACATTCATTTTTCCATAATCTGTAGGGCGTGTTTTTATCATTCTCAATCGTTATCTTTATAAAATACTTATTTAATCTTCCCCAGATGTTACCACACATAATTAACTGAATTGATGGGATTTCTGCTGAAAATTGCAGTCAGGATTCTGTGCCTAGAGGGTAGAGTGAATGAATAGCCATTTTTATAGAATGATTCCAAAAAAACTTTCATTTCTATTGACACGAGTTTGACATAATATGCCTACAAGTTATCATTATTTGCAGATTAATAAGATAGTTTATAAGCTCCTTATCAATTTCGTCAAGATATAATTCTTTATCCAACTAATGAGGGATTGTTAGCACATAAATAACATTCCAAGAGTGTATCTTGACTAGTTTAGTAAGTCAAACACTTATTCAATTGGCAATAAAAGCAGGATCTAAATTCAGGAGCACATTATGTCCTTCCTCAGTTGAAGGTATAATGCAAAGTAAATTAAGGTTCTGTATAATTTATTGGATTTTTAAAAGCTTTGTGCACTTTTCCTGAAAATGCCTTGAGGCATTAACAATAAAATTAATTTAAGCATGTGCATCTCCTTACTACAATAATGATATATTCAAAAGGAAATTAGGAGCATGCAAATCAAGCAAGATGCCTAGTTACCCTTGGAATATTGAAAGATGAATTAAAGATATATACTTATTTTAATAAGGAAGGGTGAAGATCTTTCTTATGTTCTCTTTTTACATACTCTTCACTTCTCTTGATAAAGCAACCAAGAAAACAAACAAATATTTGTCAGTGGTGTTATAGAAACTAAGGTTTAGGGGCTCCTCTGTGAAAAGTGGATGACCATGTCTTTCCTTCTCTCTCTGTTCCCTGCCATAACCCCTCCATCCTCAGACTGAGCAAGGGGCTGGCTCTGCAGGCCCGCATCTCTCTCTCTCACACACACACACACACACACACACACACACACACACACCAACCTTCGCCATGTGCCCACTGCCAGGAAGCTGCATGTCTCCATCATTTTGTACAGTGGTCTTTCAGTAGGCTGCTAGAGGATCCTTCACATTCATGCTTTCTTTATTTAAAAAAAAAAATCTAGGAGTTCCCTGGTGGCCTAGCAGTTAAGGACTTGGTATTGTCACTGCTGTCGTTCAAATTTGATTACTGGCCCAGGAATTTCTGCATGTCTTGGGTGCAGCCAAAAAAAAAAAAAAATCTAATATGTAAGGATGGAGACTAGAAGCATGTGATGCAACTCAAGTGGGGAAAAAATAGAGCTTTGAAATTTTTCTGTAACTGATTTATCTTGCACTGTGACCCCTTTTGTTCTAATGGGGTAAAAACTTATAATTAAGTCTCTTCTGACTAAAACAGCCTCTTTGAAATAAATATTCCTTCTGTTCAGAGTTCAAACTCACTATCAGGGCTGTTTCTTTTCTTTCAGGTGGTATCACCGCCTTCTCTTCCTTCCTAGGAAGGCAGGTTGCTGCAGGAGGACACTGTTCTCATGACGGTGGGTGGGAATTAGAGGACTGAGGATGGGAGGAGGCTCTGTCCAGCCTGCCCTCTGGGTCAGGTGTCTCGTCCTGCTTTTTTGTAAGCAGCGGATGCTGCCTTGCTGCTTCTGTCACTGACCCGAGTCTGCTCCTGTTCTCTCAACACCAGTAGTGCCGTGGGCTCTAGATTTTTGGGCTGCTCCTAATCATTTTTTTCTTCCCTACATCTGCTTTTCTGATGCTATGCATCTCTGAGGTTTGGCTATGACTCCCATTTAACCCCAGCTTGACAGCTGGCCCTTCTGCTCCCTTCCTCAGGATCACTGCTCCTTTAGCTGTGCTACCCCACCAGATGAACACCATAGATTATTTTATTTTTACAATATTCTTTTTTCTTTTTCCTTCCTTCCTTCCTTCCTTCCTTCCTCCCTCCCTCCCTTCCTTCCTTCCTTATTTTCTTTCTCCCTCCCTCCCTTCCTCTTTCTTTCTTTTTTAGGGCCACACTCCCGCATATGGAGGTTCCCAGGTTGAATCAGGGCTACAGCTGCCGGTCTACACCACAACCATGGCAATGTGGGATCCGAGCCATGTCTGCAACCTACACTATAGCTCACGGCAATGCTGGATACTTTAACCCACTGAGCAGGGCCAGGGATCGAACCCGAGTCCTCGTGGATACTAGTTGGATTTGTTTCTGCTAAGCCACAATGGGAACACCCTCTTTTTATAATATTCTTATGCAGCAGCAGTATTAATTTGCTAGGGCTGCCATAACAAATACCACAGACTGGGTGGCTTTAACAACAGAAATGTGTTTTCTCACAGGTCTGGAGGCTGAAAGTTCAAAATCAGGGTGTCCATAGATTTGTTATCTTCTGAGTACTTTCTTCTTGCCTTGCAGTTGGCCACCTTCTCCCTGTGTCTTTACAGGTCATTCCTTTGTGTACAGCATCCCTGATATTTCTTCCTGTCCTTATAAGGACACTAGTCATGGAGGATTAGGGCCCTGCCTTAATGATCTCAGTTTAAATTAATCTCCTCTTTAAAGACCTTATCTCTAAATACAGTTACATTCGGAAGTAATGGGAGTTGGGACCTCAGCATTTGAATTTTTAGCTGTAAACAATTCAGCCCATAAGAGCAACTATATTCTAGGGAATTGAAAATATTTTTAAGTTGTAATCATAAGTGAAACAAATGCTAATACTATCTCTGCTTTCAGACTATGACATGCGAGAACAGAGAATGGTTTATCAGAGGTTCCAAAACTCAGGAGAGAAAGTGAGAACTTGATTCAGTTCTCTTAGAATGAATGAAAAATATGCTTTTGCATTTTTATTTTATCCTTTTAATTACATAAATAATACTTCAAAATGTGGTTGGGGAAATTTTAAACTGCAGAAAAATGTAAAGAGTAGTCGACTTTATATCAATTTTTCTTAGATTTAAATATTGTTAGTATTTTAATATCTATTCATCCAGAAAAACAATGTTTATACACAAATACAATGTGCCGATTTTAAATTTTTGATTTTGTTTTTACTAAGTGGGATAATACTATATTGTTGTTTGACTTGCTTTTTTCAGTTAAAAAGGTAACTTGGAGTTCTTTCTATGTTAGTATAAGGCAAAGTTTCTCACCTTTGACATTACCATTTGGGACTGGATACTTTTTTTTTTTAATGCCCTGTACATTGTAGAATGTTTAGCAGCCCTTGACCTCTACTCACTAGATGCCAGTAGCACCCCTACCCCTGCTGTTTGTGTCAACCAAAAAATATCCCGGACATTCATCGCCAAAATTGTTCCCAGCCTGGAAACCATTGGTATAAAGAGATTGCCCTGGTTGTTAAAACCTGCTGTGCAGTATCCAGAGTATGGGCTACAGCGTAGTTTATTTACTTCTCTTCTTTTTGAAGGACATCTAGAATATTTCCACTTTATTATTATTAGGAGCAGCACTGCACTGACCATCCCTAAGTGTGACTTTTTGTTGCGTGTACTAACATTGTTTTAGATGAAAATACCTGGAAATTTAATTGCTGGGTCAAGGAAGATGAACATTTTATATTTTGATAGGTACTATCAAATTATCTTTCAAAAGCTTTATGCAATTTACTTTTCTACATTAGTTCATTTTTTTACAACCTTGCCAACACTGAATAGTATTTAACTTTCTAGGTTTTGCTAGTTAGTTTGACTAAAATTTTGTATCTTGTTATATTTCCCTAATGACTAGAAGTTGAGCATCTCTGTACTTTATTTCCATTTCTGTGATTTGTTCTTATTTTTCATGCCTTACCATTTTTATGGATGGTTTGAGTTGTAGGAGTTCTGCATATTTGTTCTGACTCCAAAACTGCTACATACATTGCAAGTATTTTCTCCTAATTTGTTATTTTCTAACTTTGTTAACGCAGCCTTTTATGATCATACATTTAAATTTTTATACAGTTAAACCTTTGAATCTGATATTGGAAAACCTTCCAAACCTCTGTTGCATAACATTGTATGTTTTTATTTTTCTTTATGTATGTTTACCTTGTTTCATATTTTACCACTTAAATCTTTAATTACCTCGAATCTGTTTTTTAGTAAATGTTTTTATACTGGAGTATTTCCATTCTCTTTCCCCTTCTTCCTCTTCTTCTCCTTTCCCCCCTCCTCCCCCTTTTCTTCTTTTTTTAGTGGCCACACACACAGCACAGGGAAGTTCCTGGGCCAGAGGTTGAATCTGAGCTGCACCTACGACCTGTGCAGCAGTTGTGGTAATGCTGGATCCTTTAACCCACTGTGCTGGGCAAGGATTGAATCCACACCTCTGCAGTGACCTGAGCCACTGCAGTTGGATTCTGAACCCACTACGCCACAGCAGGAACCCCCTATTTTCATTATTCTTGACCCAAGTATTTGTGTAAACAAGTTTGAAGCTGTATCCAATTTGCATGTGGATTGTTCTGTCCAATACAAATGTGATGATAGAACACAAATAAACTTTGCATTTCTATTCGTATTAAAAAATTGCCTATAGATATCTTGTCTCTCTTTTACATACAGAATTCATGACACTTAGGGCTAGTAAATTTCTAACTTGTTCCCATTGCCTTCCTATTCACTGTTTGGCAATAAGTAGATGGAATAGAGCAACCCTTGAGCGGGGAGCAGAGAGAAGGATTCTGACGAATCATAACTAGTGGCTCCTTTCCAGAGAGCAGAATCCACATGAAGCCTTTGAATTTCATCTCCGTTTTGGTCTGGGACAGCCCCCCTTTGACATGTGAGGCATGCAAGACATAGGTCTTTTTTTTATTTCCTGGGTTGGTTAGTCTGGCTGACTTCCAAAGGTGCAGGACCTTCATATGTCTGAGAACATATTGCTCTTAGATTGCAAACCAAGAGGAGGACCAGATGAGAGCCTGGGAGGGCCTTGGAGGCAGGGCTTTGAAAAGGGCTCTTGAAAAGAAGCAGCTCTGGGTATTAGCTGAAGAAGTCAGTGGTTTCTTTACATCTCATTACCAATTCTGCCCTCACGCTGGATGAGTTCAAACCCTTTCATATTCACTGCAGATTAATTAAACTTTGTACTCAGGAAGGAGAACAATGAAGGAAGCGAATAGAGTATGAAAGGATATAACACTAGTAAGACTGTGCACGAAAAAGGACAAAATAAAAATGTAAGTGGGCTGTGACATGTTTCCTCCTCTCTGACCCCATTTCCTACCACCACCCCCACCTTCTCACTCAGTTCCAGATCACCAGCGCCTCCTTGATGCTCTGCAGACGTGCTCGGTGTGCCAGTTTTGATGGAGCACTCTTCCCCCAGTATTCCCGGCCCCCTCACTCACTTTCTTCAGGCTTGGCCACAGGGGGCACACAGGGAGCCTATTAGTGAGATCTGTGAGCACTGTCTATAAAATGACCTCTCGGTGGTCACCTGACCTCAGTGTATTTTTCCCTGTAGCGGGTCATGCCTTCTGCTGTGCTGTATACTTAGTTACAGTGCCCACATTCACTTATGCACATGGACTACTGTCTGCTTCCCCACTGGAATGTAAACTCTACATCCGCAGTGCCTGGAACAGTACCTGGTACAGTATCTGGTACTCAGTGTATTTCTGTGCTGTAGGATTTGTACCTGGATTGAGATTATTCAACTAAGATATGTGGAAGGGAAGGCATCAAGTACCATCCTCTGCTTCCTGATTCTGTCCTTCTGAGGAGCCCTGAGGGATTGCATTTCTAAATGCATTTTATCTAAATGGTCAGATTTACTGGCACAAAGTTTTTAATAATATCCCTTTATTTTCCTTTTAGCAATATTCCATTTTTGGTACCTGGTATTGATAATTTACTGGGGGGTTTTCTCCTCTTTTACTTTTGATCTGTATCATTAGAGTTTTATTGATTTTTCTTAATCTTTTTGAAAAACTAGCTTTTGGCTTTTGTTTCTTTGGTAGTTTTCTCCATTCTTTGTCCATTTTATCATTTATTGGTTTTTGCTCTTGAGAAATAAAATACTGCCTGCCATATCAGAAACAAAAGATGTCACAGTCATAATTAATTGCAGCCACCTCCAGGTGTGAGCCAGTGAGCTCTGAGGGAACTCAGGAAGGAAACAAAGAATACCTGCCATCTAGCAGCCTCTTCCATGGTGAGCCCTCAGGAAACTCAGGATGTGAAACACAGGATACTGGCTCCAGCTTTCTGAGGTACATATCAAAGGAATGATTTCAGTGAGCCCGGCCTTGGCCTTATGACCTTGCATCTTCCCATACATAGAAAAACACTAAATTCCTTAACTGGAGATTTCTGGCTTTCTGTTATTAACCATAATCTTTTGTTCCTACTGCCTGCCCTTTGCTGCAAAACGCCTGTACATCCTAGCTCCCTCCTGACCTCCTAGAGTGAGTTTTCTCAGGGTTGCTTGAGATGTTGCCTCCCGGGTTTAAGTCCTCAGTTTTGTCCGCCAAGTAAAACGTAACTCTCTACTTTTAAGTTGTGCATATTTTTTTTAGTCGACTCTCTTTCTTAATTGTTTTTAAGTTTGGGTTTAACTTGCTCTTGTTTTTCTGCTTTCTTAAGAAGGAAACTTAGATCATTAATTTTAAAACTTTTGTCTTACCTAACATAAGCAGTTAACTACACATTTTCCTCTAAGTAACATATTAGCTGCGTTCTGCAAATTTTGACAGATTGCATTTTCATTATCATTCAGTTTGAAATATTTTCTAATTTCTTCTGGTTTACTCTTAAAATTGTTGGTTCATTCTTAAAACCGTGGATTATTTATTGGTGTATTATTGATGCTGCAGTTCCAGGCTGAGCTGATCTAATTTGTAGTTGAGTTTGGATTTGTTGTGCTGCATTTAAATTCTAGTCACCAGTAGTTTCACATATTTCAATGGCAATATCAGGAATTGTGATTTGAACACAAGCAATGCTTCAAAGTTCTCTCTGTGCCTTATAGTTTATCCACCAGCTTTTAAGACCTCTGTGGAGTCCCTTTGTTCTCCTCAGTGTGCCATTACCTTGAGATCAGTAAATCACTGGCATGCCAAAGGGATTTCTCTCAGCTCTCCTGCCTTACTTCCAGCCTTTAGCACACTACAAAAGTGGTGTGCATGTGCCCTAAATGCTGCAAGGACACTATGTGTCTCTGGGGAGTTTCTTATCTCTCCTACCTTGTCCCCAGCCTTCAGCATGCTGCTTCTGTACTCTCAGAGACAAGAACTGAAGGGCAGATGCAGCTTTGGTCTCTGACTAGGCCTACTTGGAATGTAAGCCAACAAACCAACCGATATGCATGGTTAAATGTTTATTAAAAGTTTTTCTGGAGTTCCCATTGTGGCTCAGTGGTTAACGAATCCGACTAGGAAAAATGAGGTTGCAGATTCGATCCCTGGCCTCGCTCAGTGGGTTAAGGATCTGGCGTTGCCGTGAGCTGTGGTGTAGTTTGCAAATGTAACTCGGACCCTGCATTGCTGTGGCTGTGGCGTAGGCTGGCGGCTATAGCTCTGATTAGACCCCTAGCCTGGGAGCCTCCATATGCCATGGGTGTGGCCCTAGAAAAGGCAAAAAGACAAAAAAAAAAAAAAAGTTTGTCTGATTTCTTCCTCTCCAGTTTGAAGTGGGTTGGCGCCTTTTTCTGCTTTTCCTCAGGGAAAAGAGCAGCCCTGGGTCCTTCTTTGCTAAAAAGGATCATGATCCCTTTCCAGACTCTAATTCACTTGTGATTCTTTAGCTCTTTGTTATTAGAGCTTATTGGATTATTCTCATTCTATACTTGGGACCGATGGTTTTTCTTAACTTTCTACCTCAAAATGGAAAGCAGAAGTCCTTGTATTTCAATGTATTTAAAGTCCATACCCTTTTCACTCAACAGATTGGGGCATAAATGATCCCTTAGTACTTGCTAATTTCTTTGCCACTTATTAGTCTGTACAATTAGAGTGATTGATGCCCCCCTCTGGTCTAGTTTATAAGCCAGTTTTCATCCAGAGCAATAGATAAATCAGCAACCTTACTGCCTTGGCTACCAGCCTCTAGTTGTATGTACAGGGTTGTGATGGGTGCTTGAGGGCTAGAGTCTGTTTATGGGATTAGCCAGGCTAACTGTACATTAGTACACCAGCGGTTCTCCAGTCACAAGGATTTTCCTTGATGTATCATATTGTTTCCATTTATATGACAACTCTGACTTGTTTCCCATCTGACATATCAATGATATGAAATTAGTACCACACCTTGAGCTCCATCCTATGTGGCCAGGAAAGTGATCCTACCTAAATTTTGCCAGCCACCCTCTCTTCCACCTCCACCAATAACTTGTCAACACCTTGCTGTTAAAAAAAATGGTCTCCTGAAAACATAATGCTCTACTTACCTGCTTTTAAGCATCACTCACCCTCACCCGCATTTTGCTGCAGAATTTATTTATGTATGTATGTATGTATGTATGTATGTATGTATGTATGTATGTCATTTGTGTTTTTAGGCCCGCACCCTCAGCACATGGAGGTTCCCAGGCCAGAGGCTGAATTGGAGCTACAGCTGCCGGCCCACGCCACAGCCACAGTGAAGCGAGATCTGAGCCACGTCTGTGGCCTACACAACAGCTCACGGCAGTGCTGGATCTTCAGCCCACTGAGTGAGGCCAGGGATTGAACTGATGTTCTCATGAATACTTGTCAGGTTCATTAACTACTGAGCCATGACAAGAACTCCTTGCTCTAGAATTTTGTATAAAACTTGTGAATTTTTTTATTACTGTATGCCAAGCATAGTTTATGCCACAAACTATTCATTCAATAAATACCTATTATTATTTAGCTAGAGCTATTACTGGTTGAAATTTCTATCTACATTTCAGGTAAAGTAGGCCATGGAGGGTAGATGAAGGAAGATAGTTCACAAGGGACTCTTACCCGCTTCACCTGCAGAACTGGTTGTCCTTATAATGGTCTAGAGTGTATTTCCCCCTCTGTATACTACTCCAAGACATGATTCAGTGGTTAGACTTCTGGTTCAAATTCTGTTGTTTAGGGAGTTCCCTTTGTGGCTCAGTGGTTAACGAATCCGACTAAGAACCATGAGGTTGCGGGTTTGATCCCTGGCCTTGCTCAGTGGGTTAAGGATCCGGCGTTGCCGTGAGCTGTGGTGTAGATTGCAGACGCGGCTCGGATCCCACATTGCTGTGGCTGTGGCGAAGGCTGGCAGCTACAGCTGCTGTTAGACTCCTAGCCTGGGAACCTCCATATGCCGCGGGTGCAGCTCTACATAAAAGGCAAAAAGACAAAAAAAAAATTCTGTTGTTTAAAATTTAATGTGAAATTGGATGAGGTGAGATGTCACTATATGTATATTGACTGTCAAGGGCTGAGTGGAGTTGAGCTGAGCTCCCAGGGGCTAGTGGTCAATTAAGATAACAAGCCAAAAATGAAACAGTCAAGCCTTTAATCGTTCACTGTGACAAGCAAGCAAGAGGTCAAATAGGAGAAAGTGCTAGCTCTCTCGCTATACCACTTTTCCCCTTGGGTCAGCCCCAGGTCAGGGTCAGGTGGATAAGTCCAAATGGGGCGTCATCTCACTGCCAAGAGAGTCCCAAATAAAAGACTCTTGAGGTTTTTATGGACCTGAGGGCCAGAAAGGGGAGGGGGGAGAAGAAGGGCTAAGGGGGGGATGGAAAAGTTCTAAGTATTGGGTCAGATGGAGAAAAAGGTCTTCAGGCTTTTTCCCCCTCTCCTAGAAAAGGCAGTCTCTGAAGAGGTGCCTGAGAAAGGCTTCTGCAAGGGCCACCAGTGAAGAGGGCTCTGAATGGAGGCAGCTGGGCCAGGAACACAGACATGCTTGAGAACATGGCCAGCCAGGGGTCTGCTGTCCACTGCAGCAGTTGCCTCCAGATGCTGCAGTACATTAGCTGTGCACCAAGCCTGGTGTGAGGAGGGAAGCTTTGCCTGGCAGGCTTTGTCATTTCCCATGTTTTGGTCTAAAAATAGCACAAGAGAGGTTTCTGGCTGGAGCTGGGCTCCTCATCTACCACCAACAATAAGTAGGCATTGAGGCGGGAGGAAACCTAGAGACTCAGCAGGCCCACCAGGTCACACAGCCTGAGAGCCTGGTCTGCTGAAGGGGGCCGGAGGATATCCAGCACTTTGAGAAGTTCTTTTCTAGGTAAACCCTTGCCAAGCTCTGTCTTGTCTCTAAACACTGAGCCTGGTGGGCCTCTGCCCACACATACAGGAACTAATCAGGGCAAAGGGGGAAGTTCCGAGACAGCCTGTGAAATTCTCTACAAGGAAGGAGGATCTTCAAGATTGAAAGGACTGGTGTTGTCATGATTCTCAAAATAAATTATAATGAAAGAAAATCCAGAGTCATCTTCATTACATTTAGCATCCCTCAGTACTTTGCCTCCATGGATGTTAAATACTCTAAATTTAAATGGTACCTTTAAAAGATGTAGCTCCAGTCCTGAAACAGTGTACATTCTGTAGACTCACTTGTGCTTGGAAGGGATGGGGGTGGGGGTTAGGAGGAAGCCTGAGAGAAAGTAGCTGTGCTGGTTAATGCCAACGATAATAAAATAATGTTCGACAGGAGCCCCTATTAAAGGCAGCCTCACGTAAAATTTTAGTTTCTTTTAAAGACTCCATAGGCATTCTTTTACTATGATATGTACACAGATTTTGGACAGTAGGGGCTTAGTTTTGTTTGATAGATCAGAAAAGAAAGCTATGGAGTGGTTTATAATATCAGCTTTGAGTAGCGATTCTGGATTATGTATGGGGTACTTGAAACAATAAATCACATTTTAATGGGATTTGTAATGAAAATGCCACGGAAGGATAATAGTCTAAGGGTCTCTGTCATACTGTGTAACTAACAGTAGTAATTGCTGGTGATTATTTCTAGAGTCAATGCCCTATAAAAGCATGACATGAAGAAAGAAGTGTGTGATTCAAATATTGTCCTTGGTAATAGGCTGGTATTCAATACCATGGCCCTGGCAGAGGGAAGAGCAAGTGAATGAATATTTAGATAGGAAAGAGAAAGAGAAAAGCATTCCCGTTTCAAAGTCCCTCTTTCCTGTATCTCTTTTCAGAAATAAATGCTTATGCTGTACTGCTTATCCAAATACCTAGTTGCTGCTGGTGAGGGAGGAAGGCAGGAACGTTGCCTTGAAAGCGACCACCACATAAGGAATGTAAGTTGGGCTTTGCTGGAAAGTTTCTTTCTTTTTTTTTTTTTTAGTTTTTCTTCAAAGGAAATTTTATTTTTCTAAGTTTTATGGGTACTGTTTTCTGCAAATATCATTCCCAGCCCTGGCTTTCCTCTAACATTCACTGGAAACCATTTCCACTTCATTTCGCAGTCATCAGCAAATGAGTGGTGACTTCTGGATCCACCAAGTTGCAATGCCGTTATGTCTAAGGATTCCCACTGAATTGCAGGGCTCTCAATTGAATGTCCAGAAGGATCTCATTTGGTCAGTAAAGCTGTTAAACAGATGAGATTTAGGCTGAACAAAAGAGCCACAGCATTACAAATCCCACTTGAGATAAAGTTTCCAAAAAAACATCCCTTAACCTAGTTCAGAGTAACATCGCTGCAGAAGAAAACCCGTAGCTGATGATTCTGTCATAACTGATATTAAGGCAAACACTGAACTGTTAAAAAAATAGGCAGAATAGTTCAGGAAAAAATATAAACAACTTTCAGTCTTAGAGATGAGACCATTTGTTAAATAATGCAAGTAAATTCTTAGTTTACTCTTTATTATATCGTTTAATAATAAGAGTAGGTAGTCATGGAATGGAACAGTTCTAGCAATCATATTTCCAGTGAGTCTATAAGCTGGAAACTTTAGATTTTTTCATAAAGCTTAAAAATTCAATTTACTAATTTTAATAATTGCATTGTTCACTCAACAGAAAATTTCTATTCATTTGTCTCTCTGCATATGTTTGCCCTCCTTTTGTGCCATCACTCTGCAGTGAGAACTCTTAGCAAAATCATGATGCTTAAGTACAGGAATTGAGCATTTGACTTTGCTCACTATTTTTCCTTTTGTGATTTCCCCCATGTATCCAGATACTTATTTTAGTGCTTTTTTACCAGAATCTTTTGAGGGCAAAGGACAGTCTCATTTCTCAGCATTTAGTAATATAGTTTGATAAATGTTAAACTATATTCCCCATTCTAAATAAACACTCATGGTGTCTTAAATACCACCAAATGAAAAAAAAAATCCCATTTTATTTTATTATGAAACTGACGTTTTCAACATTTATTTGAAAATTTTAAAAGTCTTATCCCAACTTCAGTTATAAATTTTAAAATAACAATCTCATAGGCCAAATGGGACATGAATACAGTTTATTAGACAACAAGTCAGCAAGTGTTTTCAGGAGAGTCCAAAATACTTCCTGTTTGAAGGTAGGAAAGCTCCAAACTGGTTGACAGGCTCAGTATAAGATAGGATTTGGAAATGAGTTTGATTTCGATATAATACTCTCTATTTACATCATTTTTTTTACTTTATATGGTAAAAAGATTTAAATGTCCTATCAAAATACGCAAAATAGGAAAGCAGGACTCAAAGGTTTTATTTGACCTTCTGCAGATATACAAAACTCATTAAAATTGTGTACAGCTGATTCTATTTTTCACATAACAGTATGTGATGGTGAAGAGAAAATATTCATAATTATTGGGAAACAGGTGCAATAGAAGGGAAAAGTATTATCTTGACCTAAATATGCACTCTGTTGGCTACTTGTTAGTTTTCCTTGAATCCTGCTAATCTTTTATCGATCCCATTATTCACAAAAGGATAAATCTCTGACTAAAAGTGCACCTTACTGAAATGAGCCTGAGATAGAAAGATCTGCATGGATGGCCTCAGAGAGAGGTGCAGGCTAGCCATGGGCCAGGGAAATCTATCATAGTAACACTGCCTCCCCTAGTTTCTGCTTTCTGATCTCACAAAACCCCAGAGTTACTGACAACAGCATTTATTTCAGTGCATTTAGCATGCCCTTTCAATTGCCACAAGTTAGATGCACAGTATGAGACACACACAAAATGCACATTGAAATCTTCTCCCCTCCCCTTTGCCTTTCTCTCTTTTTTTTTTTTCCTGTGGGGACAAACATCCTAGAACTCTGGTAAGCAAAAATTTCCATCTAATTAGATTTCAGTTCTTTAAGAAAGGTATACATTATCTAGTGTGTTCTGTTTCCTTAACTTATTTAACCACAGATATATTTACATGTATATCATATATATGTGTGTGTGTGTATATATATATGTATATATATAATTATTTTTTTTGAGGGGACATTTTGTGGAACTAGTTTTATATGGAAAAGAAATCAGGGCACTCTCTTTGAATAAATTCCATTCTCCTTTTTGCTTTTAAGATATTTTTCAATAATAAAGGCAAAGTAAATGCTCATTATAGATGACAATTTTACAAATGCCTGCCTAAAGTAATAAAGTTACAGTTCTCTTACATTTCACCTAAAGGTATACTCCATGAGGAGAGGGACCATGTCTGTCTGATTCACGATTATATCCTCTTGTCCAGCACAGTGTGGGTACTAAGTAGACCCTGAGTAAAGGCGTTGCATTTTCTAAACTAGTACAGACATATAAAGTATACCTATTAATTAGCATCCAAAATATGTTTACAGCAGTTCTGCATTTGCATGTCATATAGATTTTATTTAGTGACTCACAACTAATTTGTAGTTAATCTGTGTAACATGGAAGTCCCTGCCTAACAGCAGATATAATCTAAGGCTTTAGATTGAATTATCGTAAGAATTTATGAATATATTCTCAGATGGAGTGGGCTGCTCAGAATCCTCCTCCCCGTAAAATAAAACCCCTGATGTAGGGACCCAGGATTCTATTTTCTGCAACGGTCTTAAGTTCATCTGCTGTTTTTCTGCATCGTTCATGCTACAGGCAGTGGTAGCTGTTCTGTCATTCAGGAAAGAAAATATTAAGAGACTTTCAAACCACAGACCTAAATAATTGCTGTTCTGTCTGTAGAGGGAATTAGTGTTGACAGCTGCCTTCTGATTAAAAACCATATTACCCTGTATACTATCTGTGGCAGATCATAATTTAAATTTATTTTGATAACTAGTTCTTTAGATTTGAAAACAAATTCAAGGAAGTTATTAAATGTTCAAGCCTCATGGAAGAGACAATAAAAATACGTCTAGAGACCTCTTCCTGCCTAGCCCACCCTTTTCAGAGGCAAATACTTTAACAGTTTCCTGTGCTTCCTTCCAGGGTTTTGTTGATTACAAATTTTAGTTTGCAAGATTGCTTTTGGGGAGAGAGTTAAACAGAGACATATAGAGAAAACATGTAACAGAAGATCATTTTCCTAAAAAAGGAAAAAAAAAGAAGAGGGCCCTCTAGATTCCATATATCAGAATGGGAGATAGATTAAAACACACACACGTGGGCTCCCCCCGCCCCAACATGCGCATTTGTAACCCAGGCTGCCTGCTTCCCATATTCTCCTTGTGGTTGCTGAGAACCTTAGCCTATTTTTGTGAATAAGAACTCATGGAATGGATGATTTCTTGGCTATTTCCCTATTCTGCCATTTGATCACCCCTCCTGAGAAAGCAGCATATTAAAAAAAATTCCCTGCGGTACTGTTAACTGTATTTTTTCATATGGACAAAGATGTTTTTAATATGATAATGGCAGGTGGGGTGATACAGATTTATAACTGGGCAAGTATATGCGGCCTTTCACACGTGGGGGCAATTTGGACACCCTCCCGGGGGGGGCATTTGGTGATGTACCTGGAAACAGTGTTGATTGTCATAACCAGGGGTGGGTGAGTACTGCTGGCGGCATCTGGTGGGTAGAGAGAGGCCAAGGATGCTGCTAAACATCCTGCAAGGCACAGGGCACCCCCTCACAACAGAGTTACCTGGCCCAGAATGCAATATTGCGAAGGTTGAGGAACTCTATTTTAAAAAATAAGCTGTTTTGCCATTTATTCTTTGGGGGACATGGTTTTTCATTCAGAGAAACAATGCAAAGTTAGCAACAATGTCAACAGCAATAAAACCTTATGCAGTTTTCCACTGGGTTTGCAGTTCAGGCTCTTGAACCCCAGACCATAATGGAAGAGTTTGGTGTCTTACTAGTTCATCCAGAAAATAACTTTTTCATGGCATTATCTACCCTTAGCCTTTTCCCTTTTTTATAACCTTTCTGATTACATTGCCAGTGGATAAAGCCAACATATTGCAAGGAGATGAAAATTGAATAGCAAGGAATAATAGCAAAAAACTTTTATATTTGTCTGGCAAATACCGAAAAATAGACAGCAAGTCCCATGTTCATTTTCCTTTGCTAAGTTTTATTACTAGCTACTTTTTCCTCTAGTTCTGACCAGAATCTTTCCATAGGTACTATCTTTTAGTCAAAAAGTGCTACATAAATATCTTTCAGGGTGAAACCTGACAACTGTGTTCTGGTGGGTTAATTGTATTTAATCTGCTCATTTCTGAATGTCATCACAGATTAAAGCATGTGAAAAATTAAGTAATGTAAGATTGCATTGACTCTGGGTTAGAAAGACTCTTGACCCATAGCAAATCCTCTTTGCTTCATTTCTGAGCATTTCGTTGACCTAGGAGAAAATGTGGAATATTGAACATGTAAAGTTGTCCTAGTGAAGGGAATTAGATTGCTGGCTCTGCAATAAAGTAGTTTAGAGGGTGTAGAAATCACCTTCTTAAGTTGTGGCTGAGGAAGTAGAGACCTCCAGCAAGTGAGTGTCTGGCCCTGGGTCATAGGTGGCAGCCATCCTGGGGCTGGAGTCCACTTGCCCCCAGTCCCCACCCCCCAGTCTGGGGTCACTGCTCTTATGGCACCACTTCTGTGCAGCAGCTCATAAGTACCACGGTGTCCCACGGTGTGACCAGACCTGGCCAACATGCCAGGGTCAGACCATAATATCTTGGATATACTTTAGATGGTTCAAGTATACTTTCACGTATATTATCTCATATCAGAAACCTTATATACATAAATAGAATAAGAATTTTGTCTTATTTTATCATAAGAAATAGATAGAAATATTAAGTAACTTGTGTGAAGTTGCATAACAATAAAAATAGACCCAGATGTCTCAGGTCAGGACTGTCCTCCCCAGTTCCCTGCAGGTTTATTGTAGAGGCAAACAGTTCTGCACTGGTATAAAAACAGCTGCTCTCTATTGGTTGCTTACTGTGTGTCTGGTTTGGTGCAAAATGTATGTGTCAGACCATTTATCCTACACAATATCTCTACGAGTTGGGATGATTATTAATCTTATTGGCATCATGAATAAACTGAGGGTTAGTGAGGTTTGTAACCTTTTTGAGTTTACATCATTAATAAGTTTTGATTGAGGTCTGTTTCATTCCAAAGCCCATATAGTAACACTTATACTATATTACCAGCATTGTTCAGTCTGGTTTTTCTATGGCTGTTTTGTAGGCAGTATGATTTTCTGATTGGAATAGCCATTGCACATCTAATATTAGGCATTGATGTTCTGATTTTTTAAAAAAACTATTATACTTTTTCACCCCTATTTGTAGCTGATGTTTGGGGGGTGGAGACAACAGGTTGAAATGATTTTCTTTCTTCTCCACATTTACCCTATAGCTCCTTTCTGATTTTCCTCCCTTAACATACCTGTGTTTACACGTTCAATCTAACCTACCTACTGTAGATCGAGCAGGATTTCTGGGAAAGAAATCTGACTGTGTCACTATTTAGATGTCTTTTGATGGATTACCATAACTTAAAACACAAGATAGTCTAATATCTATTCCCTGCTTTTTTTTTAAATAATGATTTTTGTTTTTTCTATTATAGCTGGTGTACAGTGTTCTGTCAATTTTCTACTGTACAGCAAGGTGACCCAGTCACACATTCACATATACATTCCTTTTTCTCACATTATCACGCTCCATCATAAGTGACAAATGTAGTTCCCAGTGCTATACAGCAGGATCTCATTGCTTATTCATTCCAAAGGCAATTGTTTGCATCTCTTAACCTCAAATTGTTATTCCCTGCTTTATAATGCAATTTTATCTCCTGCTCATCTACCACAGATTTTGCTCTAGCCATGTGGAAAAAAACTTTTTTTTTTTTTTTTTTGGCTCTTAGGGCCTCACTTGCGGCATCTGGAAGTTCCCAGGCTGGGGGCTGAATCAGAGCTACAGCTGCTGGCCTACACCACAGCCACAGCAATGCAGGATCTGAGCCACGTCTGTGACCTACACGAAAGTTCATGGCAATACCAGATCCTTAGCCCACTGAGCAGGGCCAGGGTTTGAATCGGCATCCTCATGGATACTAGGTGGGTTCATTACCACTGAGCCACACCGGGAGCTCCTTCTCTACTCATTTTGAAATTTGGTAGTTTCCCAGTGACATCATGCAGCTTCATGTGTGTGCATTTTTATGTTCTTCAAATTATGTCTCTACACTACCCCAGCTTGGCCCTTATTTAATTAGTTTGTAATTTAAAACAACCTTCAAGATTATTGCTTCCAGCTCCACAAACACTCAGAACATAGTTCTGTCATGGCCTCTAACACTGTCTTTGATAACTGACTTTCCTTCCCAACTATGTTATGAGCTATTTGATAGAAGGCACCATTTCTTATATATTTTTATTTCCCCAATGCTCAGCTCAGTTTCTGGGATAGAGCAGCAAGTCAATAAAGTTGAATGAGTGTGGTAATATCACAAGAATTTGGGGATTGAGTAAATATGGAAAATGAAGGGGAGAGAGGAGTGAAAGATGGTTCTAGGATATCTCCTTTGGGTAACTGGGAAGATCTTTATGCTATTAATTGAAACAGGGGACTTAAGAGAATGATAATGAATCTGGTGAGAGAAGAAAAGTTGATAAATTTGGGTTTGCTCATGACCAAAGAATAGCAATCTTCGGAGTTCCTGTCATGGCTGAGTGGTTAATGAACCCGACTAGTATCCATGAGGACGCGGGTTCTATCCCTGGCCTCACTAGGTGGGTTAAGGATCCAGCGTTATCATGAGCTGTGTAGGTCGCAGACGCGGCTGGGATCCTACCTTGCTGTGTAGGCCGGCGGCTACAGCTCTGATTTGACCCCTAGCCTGGGAACCTCCATATGCTGCGGGTGTGGCCCTAAATAGACAAAAGACAAAAAAAGAAAAAAAGAACAGTAATCTTCAACCAACTAAATACATATGTATCTAGCAGAGTAGTTGGAAATTTAGGTTTCATGGACAAAAAAATTGAAAAGCTCTGTTATGCTTTGTAATTGTAAAATAAATACATCTTAAGTTCTTCTTTAATGTGTGTGTTTATGCAAATGAAAGGAAAGAGTGGGGCGACTTCTTTGCTCAGACTGCAGGTTTTCCTCCATTACCTTTTTGACATTGCTCATGCAGAAGTAGAAATTGACTCCACACTTTATGAGCAACTGATCTGCAGCAAGTGAATACACTTTATGAGCTGAAATGGAATGCTCTGTGCAAATGGAATGTTTTTTTTTTGCTAGCTAAGTGGCTCTTAATAACATTGTGTAAATATCATTCATTGAATTAGCAAACTAGGAATAGTTTGCTCTAAGATGCTTATGCCTTTGGTTTATAAGCCTTATTGTTTAAGCAGAAAATTTGTTGATGCAACTGGACTTTCTGTTCTCAAAGCGTGGGCTGTGGACCCAGTATAGAATGGAAACAAAGAACAGAGAACAGAGTCCTATGATGAATAAACTTGCTATATGAGAATTGTAGAGATAAAACGGAAGTGTGGATCTTATGTAGTTAACCATTTTGCTTTTTCTGGAATGGACTTCTCTGGTTATTTCACTACAGTTTTATTTCCTATATGCATGAATATCTCTTGACAAAATGTATCCACAATGATTTTTAGTTCCACAAGGATTTTGAAAGTACAGAATGCTGTTCTTAATTCTCTGGCAGAGGGACCAGTTAGCAGAGCTTAGAATTCTCTTAATAGAGAACTTTCTGTGAATGCAGTTTAGATCAAAGAAAGCTAAGCTCATTGTTGGGAAGTAGAACTCTGTCAGGCAAATGCTAGATTTGAACAATGTTTTTGCCTTGCCAGGTCTTCCTGGAAACAATTTAGTGAGAAACCAAATATGAGTGTCTGTTATGGGCTGAATTGTATCCCTCCCAAAAGTCATCTCTTGATGTCTTAACTTTTAAAGTGTGGCCATGTTTGAAGATAGGGTCTTTACAAAGGGAATTATGTTAAAATAATGTCATTAAGGTGGCTTTCATCCAATAAGAAGGTTGGATACAGACACGCATAGAAGGAAGATCATGTGACGATACAGGGTGAAGACAAGGAGAGGCTTAGGGCAGCCCCTATCTTTAGGGCCTTTCAAGGGAATCAAGCTGAAGACACTTTCAGCTTGGACTTCCAGCCTCCAGAACTGTGGGAAAATAAGTTTCTCTTGTTTAAGTCATGTGGTCCTTGGTCCCCTTGTTATGCGATCCCCAGCACACTAAAACAGTGTCTTCTCATCTTTGTATTTTCAGGCTTAGTGTGTGGCCTGGGATATAGCAAGTTATCATAAGCATTTTTGTACCAAAGGAGTAGAAAGGGATCATGTTGGTCTTTGTAGAAGGGTTAGCACAACTTGGGGGTATATGCACAATCCACAAAATATTATTTACCCATTTTTAAAAAACTTGCCTATCAACCAACAGTTACTATATAGCGTTAGATATTTGATCTTATAGAAGATTCTGCATGTGGGCTGCACTCAGAAGAGTGGGCATTGGTCCTGCTTTCAAAGAGCTCATTGCCTGAGTTTCTTCATCCTGGAAGAGCAAAGACGTAATGAAAGGTCTTAAGGTAGCCTCATCTGCAAAGGTGGTCCTCCCTCTTTATTCCTAGTCCTGTCTCTACCAGTAATGGCACTTTTTTTGGGGGGGGGGGTGTCATCAGTAATTTAAATTATAGCCTCATAAACACACATGTTCAAGTTTTGCTGCTAGTAGGTAGGGAAGTAGGCTGGCATAGTCAGGGATTATTTTTGGCCTGGGTTCCAGGCTAATGATCAGGTGATCATTAGAGTCTGCTGGGATTTAGATATCCACTATACATTTGCTGCCATCATTTTAGTGTTATTTAGACTTGCAGCAAAAGAGGATATTTATCCTCTGGATGAACTTTTTTTTTCTCTTTTTTTTGCCTGTGGCATGTTGAGTTCCTGGGCCAGGGATCAAAGCTGTACCACAGCAGCGACCCAGCTGCTGCAGTGACTGCTCCAGATCCTTAACCTGCTATACCAAGAGAACTCCTTCTGGATGAATTTTTAACTGAATTTTCGATGGAGTTGAATGGAGCGTAAAATACACAAGGCTGAATTTAAGCTGGACCAAATAATCTCTTCTCATTTTTTTTTTTTTTTCTTTTTCTGGCCACTCCGTGACATATGCAGTTCCCAGGGTAGGGATCAAATCCAAACTGGAGCTGTGACCTATACCGTAGCTGCTGCTGCAGTGCTGGATCCTTAACCCAGTGCGGCCTGTTTGGGGATTGAACCTCGATCCCTGCTGCTACAGAGATACTGTCAATCTTGTTGAGCCACAGCGGCAACTCCTTTCTCATTTGGAGAGCTGGTAAATACTTTTTAGCCATCCTGGGATATGTCAGCACTTCATTCTTGCTTTCTGGAATGAGAGTTATTCTTCAGAGCAACATTCTCTGTGTAGCACATATTTTGCTAACTCTTTATAGCTGCTGCAACAACCCTAGGCAGTGAACGTAATTGTCATATCCACTTTATTGGTGAGAAGATTGGGGAACACAGATGTTAAGATCATCTGACTAGGAGTTCCTGTTGTGGCACAGCAGAAACAAATCTGACAGGTATCCATGAGGATGCAGATTCAATCCCTGGACTTGCTCAGTGGGTCAGGGATCTGGCATTGCAGAGAGTTGTGGTGTAGGTTGAAGATGTGGCTTGGACACCTTGTTGCTGTGGCTGTGGTGCAGACCAGCAGCTGCAGCTCGCATTCAACCCCTATCCTGGAAAATTCCATATGCGACGGGTGTGGCCCTAAAAAGCAAAAAAAAAAAAAAAAAAGATAGATAGATCATCTGACCAGTCAGTGGCAAAGCCAAGGTTTAGAGAAGGTGGCCTGTCCCCACAGTTGGTGCCCCTTTGCTGGGCCATATTGCCTCCTTGTTTGTATCAGCGTTCCTCTTTTGAGCCACTGTCTCCCATTCTTTTCTTATAAACCTGGTGAGTGTAGTGGGTAGACATTGCGAGGGCTTGCAGCTTCTCAGTGGCTTTCTAGGTTCCCAACTTTCCTGCCTCTTTTCTTTTTGCTTTTTAAAATTTAATTTAATTGTATTTGGCTGTAGCCTGAAGCAGCCTGATGTGGGCTTAGTTCCCAGGCCCAGGATTGAACCCCGGCTGCAGTGGTAAAAGCATGGAATCCTAACCATGAGGCCACCAGGGAACTCCCTCCTGCTTTTTTTTTCTTAACTCTATTCTTTCTTTGTCTCTGTGATTCTTCTCCTAAGCATAGTCTCTGAAGGAGGTTCTCGGCTCCGCACCCTGCTGCCACGTGTCCTGGTACTGCTGCTTCCTCGCACTCTCTGCTGGCTCCATCTTGGGGAGTTTACCCTTTTCTTCTTCATCATCCATCTCCTTTCCTTGTATGCTCTAGCTCTCCTTTATTTTTTGTTGCCTGATACCACACTTTACATTCTCTAGACTTGCCTGCCCTCTAGCATATGATTTAACTCACTCTAGAGGCCTGGGCATTGAACAACTGGTTTTGTGTACTCTGTGGTCCCACTTCTTTACTTGTTTCCTTTATGAGTTGCCTTTTACTTAAGCACCTTCACTGTTGAAATGACAGCACCTGCTAGGAAAATTATCTTCTTAACCCATGAAACAAAACTTTCATTTTCTCGTTTTCAAGACTATCTGTGGCTGAGAGATATGAAATCACTCAGAAGATTAATCTAACTTGTTTCTAGAACTACATTTACCAATGTATGTTCCAAGAAACATTAATTCTGTAATATTCTCCTTAAAATTACAATCAGAGATAATCTCTTGCCATTTCGCTCCCTCATTCACTTCACTTCTGAATCCATGAGCACAGAGACTGTCCATCTTGTTCTGATGGATGCCTGGTACTAACACAGAGCCTGGTGATATGCAATAAAACTTCATTAAATGAAAATTCATAAATAAAGAAGTGAACAGTAGCCCTATGAAGTGCACAAGCTTTTCAGAGGCCGACATTATTTACTAATATCACATACTTTTTAAATGATGAGCCGACGAGAATTTAAGCCTTTGTGAATTTATTCTAGGGTTCAGTAATGTTCATTGATTGGCTGTTTCCCCTACCTGCTACACAGTTCTGTTGAGAAAATTACTAAGTAATGGGAGAAAATAGTCATGGAGCATGAAGGGCACACATAATAGATAAATTTGTTATTTTTTATACATGAAAAATGAGCTGACGAAATATAATATCTGAGACGTATGTAAAAACCAGACTGGAGATGGCCTTGAATGTCAGGGTAAAAAGTCCAGACTTTATTTGGGAGATAACGGGCAGCCTTTGAAGGTTTCAGAACAGAGAAACGGTATTTACAAAACAGAACTTTCTCCCCCTCCCCCTTTTTTATGTCTTTTTGTCTTTCTAGGGCCGCACCCACGGCATACGGAGATTCCCAGGCTAGGGGTCCAATGGGAGCTATAGTCGCCGGCCTACACCAGAGTTAGGTCAACATGGGATCCTTAACCCACTGAGCGAGGCCCGGGATCTGACCCGCATCCTCATGGATGCCCGTCGGGTTCGTTAACTACTGAGTCATGACAGGAACTCCCAAAACAGAACTTTTCAATGAAGAATATGAGAATGATGTATCAAAGGGGAGTGGAAGGGATGTCCACTAAGGAACACATTGCTGTTTGATTATTGGTTGGTCAAACCATATCCTTCTTGCACATGGTGTTAAAATGACAAAGGTAGGAGAGTCCAGAACCAGAGGAGCATGATTCCTCTTTTTCTAGTCCTCTCTCTAACCTCCTAAGGTTGTCTCATAATCTTTCTGGGTTTTTCCAACCATGCAAAAAACTGCTTGTATTAGACAGTCTCCAAGTTCCCAATTCTAGCTCTGATGAATGTTTTAAGCACATAGTACACACTAAACAAATATTTATTGTCAAAGGAATTAAAGAAGTGTATCTATGACTGCGACTTTATGTTACATCTTCCACCTTTTAATATCTATAGTCCCTTGTAGAAACCTTGGAATTTCAGAACAGTATGAAGAAGAAAACAAAAGTCACACATAAACCCATCCTTCTGAGACAACTATGATTAACATTCTCAGGCACCTCCCTTTCATCTCTTTTTTTCCATCTATTTTATTTTTTCCACTCCACCTTTATAAAAATGTTTGTCATGAATTCCTTGTGGAGTGATTAATATATTCTCGGTGTGAATCATTTGGAAACTTCAAGAAGAAAATAACTCCTTTTTTTTTTTTTTTTTGTCTTTTGAGGGCTGCACCTGTAGCATGTGGAGGTTCACAGGCTAGGGGTCTAATCGGAGCTGTAGCCACCAGCCTACGCCAGAGCCACAGCAACGCCAGATCTGAGCCGTGTCTGCAACCTACACCACAGCTCATGGCAACGCCGGATCATTAACCCAATGAGCAAGGCCAGGGATCGAACCTGCAACCTCATGGTTCCTAGTCGGATTCGTTTCCACTGCGCCACGATGTGAACTCCTGAAAATAACTCTTTAGTTTAAAATTATGTGCATAATCACGGTAACACCTTCCCTTTGCCAGCACCAGGATACTGGCGGTGGTGGAGTCAGTCACAGAGCTCTGTGTGCTCCCTGTGGAATCACCACTGCCCCTCGCTCTGGACCACATTCCTCACCTCTCCAGGGCAGGTGCCTGAAAGGCCCATTGAGGAAGCTGCAGATATACCTAATAACCTACCTTACCCTCAGGCGTCGCCAAGCCCCGCATCTTCAGTTTTCTCAATCACTTCAGGAAGCCCAAGCCTCCCAGCCCATCTTACAGCCTGAAGACTCTTATTCCCATGTCCTCAGGACGGCTGTGCACAATCTCTGATGAATCCCAGTCTCCCTTCCTTCCCAGATCTTCCACTGCACGTTCTGGGACATGGTATATGTACAAAGCAGGACACTAGGTTTTACTATGGTGACAAATCAAACACATACATGCCACCCCAGCACACTACTGGCCCTCACAAAATAAAAACTCATTTCTCACTTAATCCTTAAGGTCAACATTAGCAAGGAGTCCTTTCCCACATAGACACCCAGAGAGGGAGCTGACAGAGGCTTCACAGTCTCCTGTCAAAAACATCTGGAAATGAAGCCTTCTGGGTGGCCTCAGCAGAGTAAGAGTGAAATGGGAGAAATGCACATGGGCTTTTTACTGCGTCAGCCCAGAAGGAGCACGGGGTCATTTCTCACATTTCTTTGCCAGAAATATTCAGATGCTCCTGCCTAAGTAGAATGGGGTTGAGAATTTCTGTCTTCCCAGGTGGCTGAAAGGAGAGGTAAATGATATCTTTGATCACCAGTAAAATCCATCTGAGTCTTTCTTCTAAAAATATACCCTATCTCTAATCTCTCATCTAAAATTTCTCTTCTAGCCTTTCCTGGAGTTCCCACGTGGCTTGGCAGGTTAAGAACCTGACTAGTATCCATGAGGATGCGGATTCGATCCCTGGCCTTACTCAGTGGGTTAAGGATCCAGCCTTGCCACGAGGCTGTGGTGTAGGTCACAGATGCGGCTCAGATCCTGCATTGCTGTAGCTATGGTGTAGGCCAGCAACTGCAGCTCCAATTCGACCCCTAACCCAGGAACTTCCATATATTATAGGTGTGGTCCTAAAAAAGCAAACAAACAAAAAACACTGGCTTTTTCTAAGGCCACTGCTTTTCCTGCAGTCTCCAATTGCTTGTTCTTTTTCTTTTACATCCCATGTACTCCTGGACTTAGATAAAATAGTCTGTCCTTTGCTCACTATTTCTTCTTTAAAAATGTGGTTCTCCCTCGCTTTTACCCACAGATCTCAGTTCCTTTAAAACATGTGCCATCTGACTGGACCATCTGATATCCTTCCTTATTGCAGCCATCAGTCATCCTTCTGGTCACCTTGCCTCCCATACCACTGCCCCCACCTTTCATGGAAGATTTTAGCACTTTATTTACTTAGGTTTACTGTATTTTTCTTCTTTGTGTCTTCTGTCATCAATCTTGGTGACTTTTAAGTCCACAGAGATAATTCATCCCACACCTTATTCTTCACCTCTTCATCCCCAAATGTTTTGTCTTTTCCTTACCTCTGACATCTATTTTCTTGTTCATACTCTAGGTCTTTGCTTCCAAACCCTCAGTTTTTAGCATCTTGCTTACTGGCCATTGATTTCTGTTTTTCCATTTCATCCTTTTATTATGGGCTGAATTGTGCCCCCTAAAATTCTTACACTGAAGTCCTAATCATCAGTGCCTCAGAATGTGATTGTATTGGGAGATGGGTCTGCAGAGGTGATTACACAGGTGATTAAGTCTAAATGAGGTCATTAAGGTAGCACCTAGTTCAATAGAACGGTGTCCCTATAGGAAGAAGAAATTAGACATGCAGAGAGAAGATACGGGGAGAGAGGGTGACCATCTGTAAGTCAAAGAGAGAGACCTTAGTAGAAACCAATCTGCCAGCACTTGGATCTTGGACTTTTAGCAACAAGAATATGAGAAAATAAATTTCTGTTGTTCTAGTCACCCAGTCTGTGGTATTTTACTATGGTAGCCCAAGTTGACTAATACAGCCCTGTAATAACACCATGTTCTTACATCTTTCGTCAGATTTCATGGTCCAACATCATCATCATACCCTTCTGTACACCTTTGTCTTTCTGGGGCCTCATATTTCTGTTAGATGTTGTAAGTCCTGCCCGGCAAAACTTCCACTCTGATTAGATCCAACTTTCCACTTGGATAAAGCCTGCAGCCAAGTAGCTCATCACGGCTGAAGGAAAACAGAACTCATTCAGGACCTGTGGGAGCTCACCTGAAACATGTTTTCTAGTCATTTACTATCTTCCTTCTGGAAAGACTGTTGTACAGCATCTTGTTGGTGCTTAGATTTGCATTCCCCTTTACAGTCTCAGCCAAAGATCTGCCTCTTGCAGAACAGCTCTCCCCCATGAGGGTGACCTGGCGATTCAGGTCCATTGAGCTCATGAGGTCACCATCTGTACACATGGAGCTAGGGTCCCCATGGCCGGGAAGAGATGGGAAGGTGGCATACGCAGAGTTAGGAGAAAAAGTTTTGAAGAACATTTCAATTTTTTTCTCTGAAAATCTGCTTTAGAGATAAACACTTTAGGGAGTTCTCTTGTGGTGCAATGAGTTAGGATCTGGCATTGTTACTGCAGCAGCTTGGGTTGCTGCTGTGGCATGGGTTTGACCACTAGCCCAGGAACTTCCATGTGTCACAGGTCCACCAAAAAATAGAGCGAGAGAGAGAAACGTTTTAAAATCCAAGATATTTAAAATTTAACGCTTTACCGTCCACTATGTGGGATTTCACCTACTGCTGATAAAATAAGGATGTGGATATTTTTGCATGCTATGGACTATTAATGGAGTTTTTTCTTTCGTTGTGTGTGTGTGTGTGTGTGTGTGTGTGTGTGTGTGTGTACGCGCATGCTCCATAGAGTCCATAGCAGTATACTCATACTTAGAAGAGCAAAGGTGATTTCATTCACTACATATGCAATTAAGACGGAAGGATTGTTCATCTGGGTTAAATTTTCTTTTCAAATGCTATAGAATCTGGCATAAAAATCATCTGAATGCATATATGAAAGGATACTGTTTGCTGTCATGTTGTCAGGGTGAGGGCAATGTGCTTGTTTATGTTTGTGCTTACCTGCTTGGGGTTTTTAAGTTATTCCTGTCACTCCAGCCTAATTTTGGTTTTAAGAATTCAGCTGCATATTTACAAATATGTCCTTCAAAACTGACGGAGCTAACAAAGAAGCATTGGTATATGGTTTCCTTTTTTTACATAAGCCACTCCGGAACTTTCTGGCTTAAGACACTTAAGTTTATTTTGTTGGTGATTCTGTGGGTCTCTTTGTTCTTCTGGTCTTACTGGGCCAAGTCACGTGTCTGCAATCAGTTGTCTCTCTCAGCCACGCAGCTCTGCTTCTGAGGGTTGCCCGGCTATAGACTGAGTGACAGTGGAGGTGACTAAGCCAAGTGCCTCTCGTCTCTCTGCACTACAGTCCAGCAATCCAGGTGTGTTCACATGGAAGGTGGGCAGAATCCTAAGAAAGAGAGGAGAGGTATTCAGGGTACTTGAACTCAAGGCACGGAACCGATACCCTTTCAGCTCTACCACATTCTATTGACTAGACAAGGCACAATGTCAGGCCATATTCAAGGAGGGAAGGAATAGAGTCCAACTTTTTGTGATCAGAGCTGCAAAATCAGGTGCAAACAGATATAGGAAAAGGGAGAGATTTGATTTATGGCCACTTACCACATAGGACAGAGACTTGAGAAGTGTATCCTGAGAACTCTGAAATTGTTCTTTCACTAAATACTAGCCAGGGAAGGAAACAAAAGTCAGAAATAAGTTTTTGAAAACGAGGCTTACTAAATATTTCATCATTGCTTGCCCAGCTCTGCTGTCACTATTAAATACAGACTTTTAAGAAAATACTCATTCTTTCGAAACTAAAAGCTTCAGTTTTTGAGCTCATTTATTTTCCCATGGAAATAGTTTTTCTGAAGGAGGAAGTGTGTTGATTGCATTGAGAAGGACCAGCATCTTGTCCCCATGGTAACAGCATCTTGAATTCTCCCAGTGTTCACCACCTAGTGTTTTGAGGCCCCATAGCCATTTAGTACCGCATTATATAAGGTAATGAATCTATACACACTGCATGTACAAGGGCAGTAGGCCCCAGGTGCAATTTTTGTCAGATCAGAATTATGGCCTATGAAATAATAAGAATATGTTCAGATTTCTGGAAATAATATTAATGATAATAAAAGTAATCTTTCTTATAGGAGATACTTGGATAATTCTGCTACCCTAGAAATGTACTCTTTCCCACAATATAGGCATAAACTATGTTTTAATGCTTTTAAGTACACTGTAGGCATCAAGTTTACATGCACATGGGCAAATCCACAGGAACACAAATACACTTGTACATGCACATGATTGTTTAAACTCTGAATTTAAATAAAAGTGATAGCAACTGTAGCAGACCTGTTATTAGTTAACTGGAATATTTGAAATGGATGACTCTTGTCCTGACTGACTATATTCTCTTAAAGAAGAGGTTTAAGAAATGTAATGTCTAAGTCATAAGATATTTGTGTGGGTGGTTGCTTTTCCATGGAAATCATTCCCTCTCCCAAACCCTTATCTCAGTAGGTGTCACTAGAGCTTTTCAACATTAGAATTTAGATTCAATCAAGCTACATCTCTGTGCAGTGACTTTGGGTATATAAATGATAGATTTAATGTCTGTCTGTATCTATGACTTTTGTTAAGCTGCATAGGAACCATGAAAGAGCAGATCTCTGCTCACTCTGGTGGCTGAAAGCTTGCCATTGCTGCTGAAACTGTAAAGCAATCTTCTATTGTAAAACCCGTAGTAATTGAACTCAGGAAAGGTGGATTCCTGGGGGGATTTAGGAGGGGATGTGTGTGGGATATTTTTTAATGAATCACTCGGCAGGATTGTCGGCGTTCTTCAGACTGGAGATTTGAACCAGTGGGTTACTTGGAAAGGTGGACATGAGCTTTGAACTGAGAAAAGATAGGCCTTCCTGGATCATGGGAGGTATCTGGCACAAGGCAGAGAAGTTCCTGGGATAATGACATCTTCCAGAAAATTTGGAACCTAGATCCTGATACTAACTGCAAAGAGTAGGTAAAGACTTGCCTCTTACTGGTTGATGTAATGATTAAAGGTCAGTGGAGGCAACCTGTTTTAAAAGCTGTAAAGCAATGTGAAAAGCTCTTTCCTTTTCATCAGGGGCCCACAGAGGGAGGAGTGAGGTAGACGGTGGTGGAGTGTTAAAGAAAGACAACACTGTTTATTGTGTATCTCCCTTCCCCAAGATGCAGAAAAGCCCTTCAGTAAGGCTTGGAGATATGAATCTGAAGAAGGGATTACTGAGGAGAAGAAAGAAACAGGGGAGTCTGTGTACTTCTCAGTTTGCCTCTCAGATCACTTGGCAAGTGGATGCTGGTTATCTTAGGAGAGGGAGTTTATGCCCAGGAAAGATTTTCCATGTATTTGGGTTCCTTGATATTCCTTGGGTCCTCATTTATAAGCTATTCCACATAACTGTATGAGTTTCTGTCCTCTGTAAGTCATTTATACCTCATAATCACTCCAAAATGAATATATTTATGGGTCACCCATCCCATATCCAAAATTCCAGAATCTAGGAAGCTCTAGCTTTTTTTTTTTTTTTAATGGTTGCATTTTCTGCATACAGAAGTTCCCCAGCCAGGGACTGGGATTGAATCCCAACTGCAGCTGTGATCTATAGCTGCAGCAATGCCAGATCCACTGCACTGGGCTAAGGATCGACCCTTTTCCTCTGCGGTGACCTGAGCAGCTACAGTTCTCAACCCACTGCACCAGAGTGGGAAATTCCCATAAAGCTCTAAATTGGAAAGTTCTTTTGTAATTTTGGTGATAGCACCTAACTTGATCTGCCATAAAACTATTAATAAATTTTATTTTTCTCATCTAGTAGATTATTAACATTTCATTTTTCTGTAGGGATGTCAATATGTTTGTTTACTAAGTGCTATCCTGGACATTATGGGTATTATATAAATTAGGTGTATTTATTACATTACGTAATAAAAAAAATCTGAAGTCTAGTTCCAAGGATATCAGGTAAGAGGCTGGGAACATGTATTATCTCTAGATTAAAGATCAAACTGAGGTTCAGTAGGGTAAGTGCTTGGTTTAAAGTCACATAATAAGGAAACAATGGATTCTCACTCAGGTACGTTGGAGTGGTGGTTTCTTTTTCAAGAGAACTGTAACCAGTTTCAGTGATTTCTTTGTTTCTGAGTCAGGGAATGTTTTTGATGCACCACTTTCAAAGGAATAATGAAAGATATCTTTGAGAGCTGCAACCATAGGCAAGCACTCACTACCAATCCATCATTCACTCTGTAAAGACAGGGAAACTTTCTGTTCTTTTAGTTTTCAAGAGCGTGCTCATTCCATACACCTCTCTCTTTAGCATTAGGTCTGGATGACATGCTGGCTTCCTGTCATCTCAAGCAGGATGTCTTCTTAGCAACACAAATAAGACATGATGAGGACAAAACAAACACAATCCCTGGGCCATCTGTATGTGAAGCATGAACCCTGTAATCCTTGTCACTCTTTCCAGACCTCAGTTCTTCATCTCAATCCGTTTCTATATTCTTTTATTTTTTCCGTTCATACCCTTCACCAAAGAATGTTGTCTGATGCCATCTCTGCTGTTTAAGTGCTTGCTTTTAAAGGGCTGACTTTTCCTTTTCTCTCAGTCATGTGCCAGGCTTGGTGGATCAAGTGATATAGTTGATTTAGTGGTGCATAGTCAGAATTCCATGATTATGGGTCATATTTGTTTTAGAAATAGAGATGTGTCCAAGGCAGAACTCATCTGTCTTAGTTAGCCCGGGCTGCCGTAACAAAATACCATAGACTGTGTGATTTAAACCACAGACATTTCTCAGGGTTCTGGCTGCTGAGAAGGCCAAGTGCCAGCAGATTTTGTTCTTGGTGCCACTTTCTCACTGTGCTCATGTGGTGGAGAGAGGGAGTGCTCTTGTCTCTCCCTTTTCTTATAAGGACACAAATCCTGTCACGAGGGGCCCACCCTCGTGATATCATCTAAACCTAACTACCTCTGAGAACCCCACCTCCAAATACTATTACACCAGGACTTATGGCTTCAATATGAATTGGGGGAGGGGGGACAATTTAGTTCATAAAATCATCTGTTTATTATAATCATATTATTTTAATATTTAAAACTTCTACATAGAGGTATACATAGCACTGGATTTGTAATAAAAAATGTTCTGGTTCTTGCTTTGCTACGGGGAAAAAACACCTTTATCTCTTTCATTATATATTAAAGAATAAGGTGGAACTAAATGATCTCCAGATAAATCCCAATTTAATTTTGTCAATAGTCTTAACACTATGTTGCATGTATAACAGAGCAACACAGAAGTAATAATATCTCTAAAGTATACTGTCTCTAAAGACTTTTTTGTAATTTCACTTTTTCTCACTATTTATGATTTATCCATCTTAATTACTACAAGTAAACATTTTCCTAGTTTCACAGATTTTGGAATCTTTTTTTTCAACTTCTGCTCAATGGATATTTCCATCACAGATGATAATTGCCTTTTGATCTCTTTTTTAGTTTCTTTTTAGTGCTCTCATTTTCTTACTGTTCCCTTTTTAGGTAGCTCTGACTTTGCTCTTTTGGAGGAGAAATGACAGTGATAGCACAGTGGTTATAAGAAGTTAGTAGCAAGCAAGATGGAGATCCTATTTTTTTCAGAGTATAATTACTGTACAATTTATAGTTTCAAAATTAAACACTGACTTTTTTAAAACAAAAAAGTATAAAATTTCCATATTTTTAAAAATATGTTTTAAAAAAATTCATGATAGGTGAAAACCATACATGATATTTAAATTTTTTTTAAACTCTTCTAAAGTAGGTAGCCCTGTATATGTCATTTCAAAATGTATAAAAAATAAAACTGTCACCTATTCAGGTTGGGTGTGACTTTGTCCTTTGTCTTTTCTGTCACACTACCCTGCAGTTGTTTGCTTTAACTTGACCCGTTTCTTCAAGGATGTGATTGCGTGGGCTTCAGAGGGCTGTCAACTCTCCTTTCCCCAGATGCTCTGGGCCAGCTCTGGGCCTCCAGACACCTCTGACAGAGGCAAGTCCCCGAGTCGATAACTCTGAAGAGGCTGCTGATCCCAGGACAGATGACAAGATGTGCTGAGCCTTGGGACAGACGTGGCAGGATATTGCTATTAAAAGATATCCCTGCTGCTGAGGAAGGGGAGGGAAGCAGATGTGAGGGCACGATTCAGGTGACAATCTGGGCATTGCAAGATGAGGGATCTTATGGAGGAGGAAGAAAGTAAGTTGGCATTTGGCAGTATGTGCAGAGGCGAGATCCGAGTGTGGGCGGTGGAAATTGCAGCTTTCAAAGATTTCTGACCTTCTGCCTGCCAACTTGGAATTAGATTTCTTGATGGAGGGGGAGGAGGAGGGAAGGGGTGAAAAAGGCAGATGCCAAGAGACATTGTTGACCTGGCAACCAGACAAAAGGCTACTGTGGCTTGCACCCAAGGCAGAGAGGGGCAGAGTGGTGTAGCCTGTAGGTCTAACATACAAGGCTGAGTGCCAGAGCTTCAGCTGCTAGAGGGTAGCCTGAGGTGGCTTCTTCTGCAGGAAATAGTCTACAGAGAAATAAAAGGAAAAAAAAAAGTGGAATTTAATATCTCTGGGTAGATTTTTAGGGTTGGCATTCAAAAGAGTTTTCAGCTGCCTTTCTCCTATCTGAGAAGCATAACCTCTTATGTCCATATTGGTAATGCTTTTTTTTTTTTTTAATCCCAGGTTTACTGTTGCGACCTTTCTAATTTCCAGATGGATGTGGTGTGATTTGACTACCATTCCCCAGCAGTGAATACTAAATGACTTTTCCGAACTTTACTCAAAAAATATATCTTTTTGGGGGAGGCAGCACTCAGTGATTCCACTGGAATACGTAATTGTTGCCACATAAATCAGGAAACTTTTAAGTGTAGCTCCATGGTTCTCAGGTTTTGCTGTCCGGCTCTCACTCAACGTGTTTCACCTTCCTATATCATCATACACCACTAGATGTCACTGTTACTCGTTCCTTTGGGTGACAAGACCTGAGAACAGTCTGCCTGCCTTTTTGTGCAGGGGAAAAAAAATCTTCATAAGGGGAGGCTAATGTGTCCATGTGGATTTCAATTCAAACACCTCTTCACCTAGCATTTTCACTGAAAAACAGACACTCTGTATGTTGTGTTATTTAGTTGCTATTTCCCTTTCTGGTTTTGAGGGGGAGAAACTGAATTAAATGCATTTCTTCCCACCAATGCATTTTCCCTTACATCCTTACTAATTCTTAATTGTCCCTTAAAATGTAGCTTTCAGCTCTGTAAAATGAGGACTGTTGGTTTGCAGATTTGGAAAATTACTGTTCTATGGGTATTCAGAATCTATATATGGACTCCAAATGTTTCTGTTCTAATGTCTTGCAAAACGTAGAGAACTTCAAAATGAATTATCTGATTTCCTTAGGAAAAAATGATATAACACTAACCTCAACTAGGCAAAGAATCCTCTGAGAGTCAGAGTTAAGGATTCAGCCCTCATGACTACCCTTGGATACACCCTTGAACCCAAGAGACAGAAGTTGCCATTAGTTTCAAGTTGTTTGAGAGGTAGTGTTGAACACACGCATCATTTGTTTTCCTTCTAATGTTCTTTTCTTTGTATTAAATATTGGGTGCAGATATATCTTTGAGATGTGGTTTCTGGTTCATATATACCAGAGCATTACTTTAACATGAAATTAAATAAGATATCCAAACAATAATACATTTATAAAATTGCTTTTTGAAAATAGATTATTATAGCTTCTTAATTGAAATTGTCTCTATAAGATTTAATTATGCCAAATAATACCCGGTAATAACTAATAACAAAATAATATTAAAAGAAAAAAACCTGGCAAAATGTATCTTTTTTTTCTTTCTCTTTTTCCGTTTTTTGCTGCCCTACAGCACATGGAGTTCCCGGGCCAGGAATCAGATCCCAGTCACGGCCACAGTTGAATCCTT
The DNA here is from genome assembly GCA_004024745.2 of Catagonus wagneri. Classification (NCBI taxonomy): domain Eukaryota; kingdom Metazoa; phylum Chordata; class Mammalia; order Artiodactyla; family Tayassuidae; genus Catagonus; species Catagonus wagneri. The sequence goes on from PVHT021183695.1 coordinate 3,896,880, forward strand.
AACCCATTGTGCCAGTGCTCCAGAGATGCTGATCCTGTTGTGCTGCAGCAGGAACTCCCAAAATTTATCTTAAAAAAGCAAATTAAAGACCATGCTTGTGTTGCTGATGCAGAAATGAATCAAGTTGTTTTTCTTTGAACTTCACCTCTTACCATTTAATACTGTGTCTTTAACTATTGGCTGCTACCAACATTTACTAAACCAATCAACCTCCAAAGTAAGACTATGCCCATCGGTTTTCTTCTGGATGCCACAGAATTTATAGGTTATTGTTTGTTGTAATTTAATCTCCTAGAGCTAACTGTGAGCTGTGGGCCAAATGGCATCTCACTTTGAGCTGGGATGATAGTCCCTGAGGTGAAGGTGCCATGCACCATTCTGAAGTCACTTCAAGAGTATTTGGGGTCTTATTGTCTCCTGTCCTGGGCTTTCCTCTCTTTGACTCTCCCCGTTTGTTCTCTCCCTTTTCCCCTCTTCTGTCACCTCCCTTTTCTTTTTCTGTTTTTTTCTTTTTCTCTTTCTCTTATCTTTTCTTTTTTCTTTTCTTTCTTACCACACCCTCAGCGTATGGAATTTCCCAGGCTAGGGGTCAGGTTGGAGCTACAGCTGCTGGCCTGTACCACAGCCACAGCAACTTTGGATTTGAGCCACATCTGCAACCTACACCACAGCTCATGGCAACACAGTACTACCCTTAACCTCCTGAATGAGGCCAGGGATCAAACCCATGTCCCCATGGATACTAGTCAGGTCGGTTACCACTGAGCTGTGATGGGAACTCCATTTCTCTTTCCTATTACTTTATTTCTACTCCTGCCTTCTCTTTGTTTTCCATATGTGTGATACTTGGATTTATTGTGAAATTGTATTAGAGAAAGGATCATGACCATATCATAGTTTTGGATGTATTGTATAACAAATCACCACAAACTCAGTGGCTTAAAACACCATGCATTTATTCTGTTACAGTTCTGGAGGTCAGAAGTCTGAAACCACTTTCCCGAGCTGAAATCAAAGTTCTTAATTTCAGGGCTGTGCTCCCTCAGGAGTCCCTTGGAGAATTTGTTCTTTGCCTTTTTCTGGTTTTATAGTTTTATCCTTTGCGTTCTGTGGTCTGAGGCACCCCCCCCCCAGCCCCCCGCGACTTCAAAGTCAGCAATGTAACACTTTTACACTTCTCTTTGCTGAGGTTATGGCAATGTCTTCTCTCTTTTGTGTCAAATCTCCCTCTGCTTCTCTCTGAAAAACCCTGATCACATTTAGGGTCCATCCAGATAACCTAGATTAGTATCCACACTTCAACTCCTTATATTTTCAAAGTTCCTTTTGCCATGTAAAGTAACATTCAGGAATTGGGACCCAGATATCTTTGAGGGTCATTATTCAGTCAACCACAGCTTCTTAGCTGTGTCTTTGGACAATTGACTTAGTTCCTCTAGATACCATTTTCCTTTCCTAATAGTGTTGCTATGAGGGCTTACTGGGAAAATGCTTGTAAAGTGCTTATCACAGTGTCTGGCAAAGAGTAAATCTACTTTCAATTAAAATAGTTTAAGTGCTAATAAATACTGTTTCTAGTATGAAGTGTAATTATCTTAGATATTATCTAATTCTTTATCTCTTATTCACTTTTATACTACTTCAATCTACCTTCTGCCCTCACTACTCTACTAAAACATTTACTTTAAGATCTCCGGCCTTCTCTAGCTGGCCAAAATCAAAGACCAGTTCTAGCGTTCATTTTAGCAGTATTTAATATGGTTGGAATTCCTGCTGTGGCACAATGGGATCTGTGGTGTCTCTGGAGTGCTGGGAAGCAGGTTCATTCCCCACCCGGCACAGTGGGTTTAGGATCCAGCATTATGCATGGTCGATCAGTTACTTTACTTGCAAACACTTTACTTACTTGGCTTCTGCAATATCACATTTTCTGGTTTTCTTCCTTCCTCATTGGATACATCTCCTCTCTTTCCTTTGCCATCTTCTCCTTCTTTAACCCACCGCAAAATATGGGTGTTTCTCAGAATTCTGTCTCGAGGGCTCTTTTTCTTTACACTGAGGTGAAGAGTCACATGGCATGTTGGATGATCGCAAAGAAGGTAGTGAGGCAGGGAAACAGATGACAAGGGGTGGGAGTGGCAGGGACAAGACTTGTGTGGTGGGTGGGAATTTACGGTAATTGGAAGACCCTTGTGGTAAAGATTTTTGATGTGAATATTAAGTGAGGGGATGCCTTGGGGCTTTGATGTTGGGATGTTAGGGGCCTGTTGGTAGTGAATGCCTGAGTTCTTCCCTCTTTGTGAGAGCTACAACTGATGACCTTTTTCCTGAAAGCTGCTGAACTATTGAACCAGCGTACCGCCTGGCTTGGATAAAGGGCAGGAGAGAGATGACAGAGCTGCGAGTGGAGTGACAGAGGCTCAGCCCTATTCCCTATGTTTATTAGATATGTGAGTTTCCTATGTGAAAGAAAAACACCACTAATGGTGGCTGTGTTGCAAGTGCCCTTCTGGGTGTGGAAGAACCAGCTGTGTTCTAACAGTTAGCAGCTGTGGCTAACACTGAAGCAGGAAGGACTAGACTTGGTTTCAACCTGGTCTCCAAGCCAAGGGACCATGAAGGAGGAGGTCCAAAGTAACCCCTAAGAACCTACAAAGAGCCAGCACTTGGATTTCCCTTTCAGAGGTGGAATTAACAAGCAGTCATTGTTCAACAGAGAAATAGCAACAACTGAAAAGAAAGAGAATGGTGGATTTGTCACCAGGCATTGAGGCCTTTTAAGTGATCAGATATCTCCCAGCACCTCTTCCTGCCACTGAAGCTTGGATGTCCTTAGAGACCACATCCCTTCCTCCCTATTGCCAATCACTTCCAGTTAGCAGTGTATCATGCTTTTGTGGTAGAGGGAGAAATGTGATTAGGATATTATATAATCTTATTTTTTTCTTTCTTTCTTTCTTTTTTTTTTGGCATCACCTGCAGCATTGGAAGTACCTAGGTCAGGGACTGAACCTGTGCCATAGCAGCAGCCAAGCCACTGTGGTGACACCACCAGATCCTTAAACCGCTGCACCACAGGGGAACTCAGTATGAGATAATCTTAACTATACTGAAGAAATGTTAAAAGCAGGGCTGAGAGATCTTTAAGGAGCTTGTACCTAGGTAGAATGGGGATTGAATGGAGACACTTGACAGGTTTTATTTAGGAAAACCGTAAAATGACTCCAGATTTGTAGTTCAATGAGTTGCGACTCCGTAATCAAACCAAGAAGACATAGTATTATTTAATTTTATTTTTATTTTGAAATGTATAACAAAACTTTGAGTCAAATGTTCCTGTTCCCATACTGCAGATGGGTAAGATGAGGTTTCATGAGGTCAAGTGACTTTCCCGAGGGCGTATAGCTAGCAAAATGCAAATCAGGGATTGGAGCCCTCATCTCCCAGCTTTGCAGCCTGTGCCCTTTCTAGTTGCTGTGCTGCTCCATATACCACACTGTTAATTGGTGTCATGGCAGTGGCACGTTTAAATCACTAAATAACTGTTAGTTATAATATCCTAGGGATCAAACTACTGAAGGTTACAAAGGGTAGAATGATGGAAATAATTGACTCTGGTATAATGACAATCCCAATTTTGAAGTTGGTTTCTGCTAAGATGACAAAAAGAACTATGGTACTTATCCATTTGTTCTCGATCAGATATTTTAAGCATAGCACATGATTATTGATTTCTGTGGCACACACACTGTCCAGCCTTCGAACTCCTGTTCTCTGTCTTTAGTGTCAGCTCAATGACCGTATTCCTTTTATTTTCTGATATTTTGCCAGCAACCTTGATCCAGGACTTAGCGCATAATAGGCCCTTCATAAATATTTTTTTGAATGAATGAATGAATGAGGAACTAATATTTAACCTACCACCTAAATTCTCCCTTAAAGAGTTGAGGCAAAAAAAAAAAAAAGGGAGAAAAAGGAGGATATTATGGGCTGAATTTTGTGTCCCTATGTGAAATACCTTGCAGAATCTCCCAAAAGATTGTGAAGAGAACTGAGGGATAAAGGCCAGGGAACCATTCCTGTTGTGTAGCTGGTGAAAATTTTCCAAATAAGTTTATTTAGGTATTTGAAGAAATAGAGCTACTTTTTAGAACTCATCAGTTCACATTCTGTCAAAGAATACTTGTGAATTTCACGATAAACTCTTATCACCTTCATGTTTTCTCTAACACTTTAGATGTAACTTGGGCTCAGAATGTTCCTCCTTCCCTTGCCTTCTCCTCAAAGTGGCATCGTCGTTCTGGCATCAGAGGGAGGCGTCTGATCCAAGCTGTCCTTTTCCTATACAACCATCCACGAACTGTGATGTCGCTCCATCCTGTCTGGTCTTTGGTCTTCCACTTTGCTCCCTGCTGCTGTCATTTGAGGTGTCAGTGTTACCTTCTAGTGGGAAGAGTACAAAGCTCTCTGCTGCAGGAGGGTCCCGTGTCAGGACCATAAGATATTCTGGGGCTCCCATTTCAGCTGTTCTGCATGATTCTAGGTGCCAGCGACTTTGAGCTTCTCTTTCAAGCAGTTACTGGCTGGGCAAAGGGTGTATTATGGCTTGGCTTCCCTCAGGCTCTCTCTGCCTCAGAAACAAGCTTTGTTCTATTGCAGCTACACCAGGGGGCACTGTGTAATTCTGGGAACTCCCTCTTCAGAGCCCTCACCTAGGAAAATAATATGTCTCCCAGATTCCTGAATATTTCTGTGCTCAGGTTCTTCATCTGTAAAGTGAGGGTCATGACAGTACCACATAAGGTGGTCTTGAGGATGAAATATTTTTAATGTATAACACATGTTAACATTCCTGGCACAGAGCAAGGGCTATGTGTTAGCTGCTATTAGAGGAGAGGAGGTAGAAGCAGACCATTGTTTTGTGGACCTGTAAAAAGAGAGCTGGGTGGGAGAGGGATCCTGTCTGTGGAATGGACAATCCCAGACCAGAGGGCTACACCCAGAGCAGGGGAGGGGACAGGGAACAGTTGCTGAGAGAGAAAGCCTGGAGAAGGTGGCAATCTGCATTCTGTCTGAAAGCCCCAGGAATGGCGTTATCAAACGAAGGTGCCATGAAAGACAATGCAGCCATTGCCAAATTTTGCCTGTGGCTTGCAGGAGCTGTCTGTCATTGGCAGAGACCAAATTGCTCCTGATTTTGGCAGAGATTCATGGAACTGATGTTTTGGAGTTTATTTTTCTCCAAAAAAAAAAAAAAACCTTGATTAACAATCATAAGAGAGGAGAAATATATATGCTTACAGACCTGTGGTTTGCAAATTGCTTATAATTCTCCTGTTACTGTCTGCCACCAAAATATCTCAGCCTGACAAGATCAGAACTACTGTCATCCTTTTACATTTAATTTTAATTTACACGAGATAATGTTCTTCCTGCTCCATTTCTCCCAATTCTTTTCTTCTCCTCCTCTGCTCATTTTTCGTTATCACTTCAGCACTGACTCTTCTCAGCAATGTCATCTTCTTTGGCTGTAATGTGCTTCACCTTTATACGTCTAATAAACGCATTATTTTTATTTCAAGTTTATGTCCTCTGTGGTCACACTTCTAGGCTGTAGAATTAAACTTAGAAAAAAATAATAAGCTAACTATAAAATAGGGACAGTTTTGCCTTTGTTAGCAGTCATTTTGGCTGGCTTTTCTTTATTTTTGTAAACTTTTATTTTGAATTGAATTTAGAAATTCTGCGGGCACTAGAGTGCACATGAATGACTCCTTTCCCTCCCTTCTTTCTGCCTCTCTTTCCCCACCTCTCCTTTCCTTTCCATGCCTATATACCTATAACATGAAGAACAGTTAAACATTTTTTGGCTATTGCTTTGTTTATTTTCTATACCTTGAATATACTGCCAAGAGATTCTCAAACAGTTTTCTTTACAAAATTGTTTGCTGTGACACAAGACCCTTCACCAGGGAATAACTTTGCTATAAATATGCAACACACAGGCTTAGTTAGGGACAGACGTTTGTTTTCTTTTTTAGCTCAGCAAGTAAGCATTCACTAGCTACCACTTTTAGAGACTGAATACTCTCCTGGATGAATCCTAAACTTGCCCAAATTTGGTAATTATGTACTTGCACCAGAGCTACAGATATTTTATCATCAGACATTGCCTTCCTAATTATTCCTTTCTGGAATGTAGAAATACCCAGTGCTCTGATTCCTTCTGCCTGGTAAATTCAGGTCAGCTTTATCTCCCATTTCTACTCTGACTTCTTCCCAAGGAATTACCTCTTACTGCATTCCTAATATCACATGTTGAAAGTTCTGACTTTACTTTTACAAATTCATTTTTTCCCCCAAGAGATGATTGCTGCTATTCTTTTGAATTATTGCGTCCATTTTAGAAAAGAAACTAATGATTCTTTATTTAACAAGGAATATCCTGTGACTGATAGAGTTGGATTCATGTAAAAATTCATGTAAGTGGTCGTGAAGATATCATTTTCTCCCACAAAGTGTAATTTCAGAAGTGATTTAAATGGAACATAAAGAAGTACTCATGAAATGGTTGCTTTTATAGCTAACGCAGATATCGTACTTCTACCACTGATATTCCTGAGTGCCTTATACTTAGCAGGTAATCAGTAAATGTTTCTCAATATTGACAGTTTTCCAATCCTGACCTTTGTGATAACTCTTGAAAGATTTACATAGAGTTTTAAAAATATCCATATCTATGGATTTCATATTTTCTAGGTGGTATCGTAGCTGGTGACCTGGACAATTATGTGTTGATATGGCCCCAACAGACTACAGGGCCATTCACACTGCTCTGCCTACAGCATAAGGATCCATTTACGTGCCCTGGCTTACAATCCTTCCTTCTTTGCTTCTTTCTTTCAAGGCACATGCATTGCTTTAGGAAGTTTTATGACAATTAGAAATTTACTTCTGAATTTTCTGCATTAAAGAGTCCACTTTGGTGGACTAAAACTGGCTGCAATTTTTAAAAAAATTTGTATCATACATTCTGTCTAATGAGACCCATTCCAGCGTGAATGCTTGGGGGATACAATTTTTCCATGTTATTGACTTTGCTGAACCTCATTGCTTTTGTGAAAGCAAAACACCCTCCACATTTGAGTAGAAAAGAAGACTCTAGATAGAAACCTGGTATGAGAGCAGTGATGATCACTGCTTTCCTTGTTGTTTCATTGATTCCTTCACTCATGATCTTTAAACAAGCATTTATTAACTGCCTATAACCAGACAGGACTTCTTCTTGGGACTTTGTTTTCCTTTCATATCTGCTTTTTCTTTGAAGAGCTTTTTTGGGGGCCATGTCAGCAGTATGCAGAAATTCCTGGGCCGGGGATCAAATCCTCTCCACAGCAGTGACAGCCAGAACCTTAATACACTGAACCACCAAGAAATTCTGAAGGACTTTTATTTTACAGTTTAAGCAGGGTTTTATTTGATTTTGCCCATGTTGCTTACATGATGAGCACTCATAGTTATAAGGGATTTAGAAGTTGCTAAGAAAATGGGTTAAGATGTCACGTGGGGCATCGGTCAGGGTCTAGTTGTTATAGCTATGGGAAGTTAACTGAAACACCCCTCCTTTTATATTTTCCAGTTGGTTGGTGTTCAGCTGACACCAGATTTGCTCAATTCCTAAAGGTGTGCTGCACCTGGGCTTGATGTTCCACCTGGTTGTTCACAGCTTCGTTGCAACCTGAGATGCCTGCTCTACGCCAGTCTGCACAACCTTATGATTCTGAGAACACAATTCCAAAATTACTGTCAACTTCCAGTTATATATGGTAGAAACTTTTGAAACCCGACACAGGTTTTCCTTAGGCAAAATACCATTTCAGAGTAATATGTATCATCTAGGAAGCATATCGTAATTAGATGCAAAGTATCTTTAAAGTCAGTTTCAGTAGCAGAGTTATCAGTATATATTGAAGCTTCTAGATGACTCATGTATGCTTTGTTTTCTGTTTCTGTTTTTGTTTTTTTAGGGCTGCTTCTGCGTCATATGGAAGTGCCCATGCTAGGGACTGAATATGAGCTGTAGCTGCTGACCTCCACCACAGTCACAGCAATGCAGGATCTGAGCTGCCTCTGTGGCCAGCACCACAGCTCATGGCAACACCAGATCCTTAACCCACTGAGCGAGGACAGGGATTGAACCTGTGTCCTCATGGATACTAGTCGGATTTGTTAACCACTGAGCCACGAAGGGAACTCCTTATGTATGTTTTGTTGATGTTTACATATTAGCCCATGCTACTCTTCAGGACCGAGACCTTCATTCCTTTGGTAATAAGGGAATTCAGTGATCAAGAAAACATTATTTCTTGGAGTTCCTGTTGTAGCACAGTACAAACAAATCTGACTAGTATCTATAAAGACACGGATTTGGTCCCTGGCCTTGCTCAGGTGGTTAAGGATCCTGAGTTGCCCTGAGCTGTGGTGTAGGTTGCGGATGTGGTTTGGATTCTGTGTTGCTGTGGCTGTGGCATAGGTGGGCAGCTGTAGCTCTGGTTAGACCCCTAGCCTGGCAACTTCCACATGCCATGGGTGCAGCCCCAAAAAAATCAAAAGAAAAAGAAAAAGAAAAAAATTATAATAATAAAGGAAGAAAGAAGAGCAAAAACATTTTGGAGTTCCCAGGTGTCACAGTGGGTCAAGAATCCAGTGTTGTCATTGCTGTGACTTGGGTCACTGCTGTGGTACAGGTTCAATCCCTGGCCTGGAAACTTCCAAGTGCCAAACAAACAAAACGTTATTTTTGAACAAAGATACTTCTAACACGTTGAAACACACTGTCAGTCCCTTAATGTTCTCTCTTCAATATGCTGTTGCAGAAAATGTCACGTCACCCAGCTTCAGCCCTGCTTGTCTTTTTGGCTCTGGCTGACTCCTGTCTGCTCCTTATTCCTTCAAGAGGGAAACATGCTGATGTACACGTGAGTATAAAGCGAGACTGAGTCTAGAGGTACATCTAGTCACCATAGTATTAGGAGATGTTTGGTCCACAGTCCCATGCTTCTGACAATGGCAGGACCCTGAATCTACTAGAATATAAATTCCAATGAGATTTAGACCAGAACTTTGTTTCTCAAGCTTTAATGTGCATATGGATCACCTGGGACCTTTTGAAAATGTGGATCCTTATTTAATAGGTTTGGAAGGAGGCCCAGGATTCTGCTTTGTTTCAGATTTAGCACTCAGGGAGTTCCCATTGTGCTCAGTGGCCTAAGAACCTGACTAGTACCCATGAGAATACAGGTTCGATCCCCTGGCCCCTCTCAGTGGGTTAAGGATCCAGCATTGCTGTGAGCTGTGGTGTAGGTCGCAGATGCGGCTCAGATCCAGCATTGCTGTGGCTGTGGTGTAGGCCAGCGGCTACAGTTCCTATGTGACCCCTAGCCTGGGAACTTCCCTATGTTGTGGGTACAGCCCTAAAAAGACAAAAAGAGAAAAAAATAATAAAAAGGCCAAACAAAAAGAAAAGTTCAGCCCTCCGACCAGGCCTATAAGAGCAGAACCCTTTTGATTGTAAATCTAGGCCCTAAATGTTATAGGCTAGATAAAACTGATATTCTTAGGTTTCCATGCAGAGAAATCGAACCTAAAGAGAAGGCCTTATCACTATCATTCTTATGCTTAATAGACCCACTCAAAATTCTCAACCCAGAATTATAGGACTACTGAGCTCTTCATTCCAAGTGTCCTGAACTTGCATCATGAAATTATTTTACAATTTCTAATGTCTTATGGAGTTGTTGTACAGAGACAGCTTGTGTGAAAGGGACAAGTAGATTATCTGGAGTCAGAAATTCTAAGTTCGAACCCAGCTTCACCTCTCCTTGGTTCCATGAGCTTGAGCAAGTCATATATCCTCTTTCAGTTTCCATTTCCTTGTGTATAAATTGATGGTAATAAAGTACAACTTTATAGGTTTGCTTTGATATCAAATTGAGAGTCTATATATAAATGTGTTTTCTAAATGTCAAGTGTTATGAGAATATTAGTTGAAGAGCTTATAACCTAGAAATGTTGATTTACACTCACATCAGAACACTTGTGTTGTCTAAGATCCTTTTGTTGTTTGTTTATTAACAGTGAACATTCTGACCAAGAACACAAATATTTCATTGTTTCCTCTGGGTATCATTTGTATGCAGTCATTGGTTACAATTCTGTAGTAAAAAAAATCCTTTAGTTTTCCCTTAAAATACTGGTATTATCATTACCAACCCAGTATGCTTTGGGAAAGGGAAGTAATGGTAGCATGTATGAGATTTGGTGCAGAACTCTGCTGGAAGAACTAGTTAGTGTTCTGTGTCAGGCATGGGTGGTATCCTGGGTTACCCACAACTTCTGAGAATTGCTTAATCACCACGGAGGTACTCTTGATCTGAGGGCAACATGCTGTCCACATCAGCTAGGGAAGAAGCCAGCCCGAGGCAGCTTGCATTTTAATTGATTTCTTGATGAGCATTGGCTTTATTACATTTTAAGACAAAATACCCTATGGCATCTGTCAATGATAAGTGACAGAAAATACATTAAAATTTTAGTGAACACTAAGGAATTCTTTATCAGCAGGAATGTATTGAATACCCCCCCGGATGAGAATAATAATGCTTGCATTTATAACTTGCAAGTCATTTCCACGAATTTTATTTATGACGCACACTTTTCATTGAGTCTATTCCCTTTTCTGATATAAAAACCAGCTTTGTGGGGCTTTCATTCAACACTATGTTTTAGGCACAGCACAATTTCCCTTTCAGGGAGACATAATATATTTTTTGAGGGAGGAAGTCAAGAAGGAGGGAGGAAGGGAGAGGGGGAACAAGGGAGGGAGAAAAGAAGGGAGGAGGGGGAAGGAGGAAGGGGAGGGAGGGAGCAGGGAAGAAGGAGGGAGGGAGAGAAGGAAGAAGGAAGAAAGGAAGGGGAATGGTAAGTACACAGTGCTATTGTTTTGTTTTGTTTTGATTTTCCAGAAAACTTGCTCTGAGTTAATGCCCAAGAAGAGAATAAAGAGTTTTAAAAACTAAATATGTGAGATATAGTGTCAGGCTTTTTGGAGTTGATATCTCAATTTGTCAAAATGTACATCTTTGTAGGAATTGGAAAGTTCAATAGCTGCTTTTGTTTGCATTTAGTGTGATTTAGTCTCTTGCTTTCTTCATTTCTTTCTAGATTGTCTCTGCTTTTTTTCTTTTTTCACCCTTAGCCATATCTTTTCATTCCTGTCATTCTCTTCTGTAATTAGAATGCTCTGAGGATTTGTCCTTAAAGTTTAAATTATTCTTAGCATTCAAGATCTTTTTTTTTTTTTTTAAGATTGTGTTTTGAGTAAGGTAGATGACAGTTCCCATGAACGTCTTATTTGGAGGGTCTTTCCATTGTTAAGGAGGTCTCCTCTGGGACAATCAGACTCAGCATCTCACCATACAGCCTGTTGCCAAATAGGCGATGCCTGCTTGAGGCTCCCTTCCTTGAGGGCTGCTTTGGTAGTGCCTGCTTTGGCTCAGAACCCTGTAGGGGTTGCAGTCATTGGAAAAATAGTTCAGAATAAGTAGAGAAAAACCAGTATTTCAGAATTTCTGAATGTTCTAAGTTAAGGGATATTTAGAGAAAATTTAACTTTAAATTTTTAGAAGTGTATGGGACATATTATGTCTGATTTGACTAGTACATATGCATCTCCACATGCCCAAGTTAGATATAATGAAATGAAACAATCTTCTATTAACTGGTTAATGAACAGAATTTTTCTTTGTTTGTATTCAACCATTTATATATGTTATAATTTATGTTTAGTCACACCACAAATCTTGCCAAGTAGCAGTCCCACAGGAATTCCTCTAATGAATACATGAGCATCTCTTGTATTGTGCATATTAATTACTTATATGCAAATGATTTTAAGTACTTGAATAGTTTAACTTAAGAAGGATAAACATTATCTCTGTAATCTTGTATATGATATTCATCTGCTTAGCAAGCCCTTTTCTGATGGATTAAACAAAAGCAAACTTTATAGTCAACTGAATACAAATTATCCTGGGTTTGAAAAAGCAAATTAGTGAGGCTTTTATGACCTTAAGTTCCAGACCTATCACCCGACATCTAGTGGTAGGAATGACTCATAGTTTTATAATGACTTTCAGTCTTTATTTTTCTCTACTAACTTTTAAATGAACCTGAAGTAATTTTGAAAGTTGGAATTTGCATTTGTATTTGTATTTGTGAAGTAGACCTCAGGCAGCTCAGTTCACCTATATGAATGGCAGCACCTTCATTCTCTTGATGGTGAAATGAATGGATCTTCTAGTACCTTTGTTGTCCAAAGACAACCTTGATGATGATTCTCTAGGGTTTTAAGACGTCACCCATCTATTTGAAAGGTTAGTCCTTAGTACAAAAAGTAGAATCATAGTATCTCAGAGTTGGCAGGACCTTTAAGATTAGCCTGTAAAAACTACTATTTGATGTACAAATCCTAATTTCCAGAAAATCTTTTATTTATAAAGTTCTCCTAGTGCAATGAAAGGTGCTTTCTATACGTATTGCCAGGTAAAAAGTCACATACACCTTGCTCCATCATAATTACACACATACACACTCGTAGCAACCAGATGATAAGAACCAAGTGAACATACTGTAATTAATTTGAACCACACACATCTGGGAGCCTATACCTGAGAAGAGGACTTTACATCTGATCACGGGATCATGAATTGATGTAGGAGAAAGAGGAAAAAAGGTCCTTTAAGAATTCATGTAAAAATGTTCAAGAATCTGTATAAAATTTCTCTCAGTCAGATTCTGCTTTCTGTCTGTCATATCTGCAGATACGTGACCTTCTGAATTCTAGATTTGAGCAAAATATCCTAGGGGTTTATTTACCCGGATGTGTCTTTAGCACAGGGAAGTTTAGATAATTTGGCATGTCTCCTAAAGTATGTTCTGCATAATATTGGTTATGAAAAATATTTATAAGTAGGCCTTGTAATTTTTTTTCAAGTAAATTGAAGGACTTCTGGGTATTTATTAATTCATTAAATGAATATCTATTACTTATATAATATCTATTACTTATATAATGATTGTTGCCTCATGCTGCTTATGGTCTAGCAGGAAAGCAGACATTAATTGATATGGTATGAATGTTTAAATCCTTCCCAATTCCTAAGTGGAAATACTGATGTCCAATGTGATATTATCAAAAGTGGGGGCTTTAGGAGGTGATTATTTATGAGAACAGAGCTCTTATGAATGGGGCTAGTGATCTTATAAAAGAGACCCCATAAAGCTCCCTAGCCCTTTCCACCCTATGAAGACACAGCAAGAAGGTGCTGGCTCTGAACTAGGAAGGGGTCCTCTCCTGTCCATGCTGGCACCTTGATCTTGGACTTATAGCCTCTAGAGCTGTGGGAAATAAAATTCTATTGTTTATAAGCCACCCAGTCTTATTGTTAAAGCAGCCCAGACTGACACTAATTAACTAATTGCACAAATATATAATATCTGAGATAATTGTAATGAATAAAAAGTATTGTACAGCAGAAATTATCACAACACTGGAAGTCAACTATACTTCAATAAAACTTTTTTTAAAAAATGAAAAAAAAGGTATTGGACATTATGGTAGACATTTTAGGAGGTCTTGTTTAGTTTTTGAGTATTTGGGGCCAGAGAAGTCTTCCCAAGTGAAGAGAGAACTCTGCAATGCAGAAATGGAGCAGCATGTACAAAGGACTGGAGATAAACAGAAAAATGATGTTTGAGAAATTTAAAGAAGGTTATTGTAGCAGAAGTACCCACAGGGAGGTAACAAGGTAGGCAGAGGCCAGAATGAGAAAAGCATCAGTTATTTTTTTAACCATCATTTTTGAGGGAGAGTGGCATGATCAAATTTTTATTTTTAAATTAACACTAGAGTTACAGTTGGACATTAGAGTAAAGGGATGGTATGGACCGATTTGTTACCCTCCCAAGCTATATATTGAAGCACTAACTTCTTATGTGATGGTACATGGAGATAGGGCCTATAAAGGGTTAACTGAGGTCTTAAGTGTGGGGCCTTAATATGATATGACTGAGAGCTTTATAAGACGAGGAAGAGACACCAGAGATCTTTCAGCCCGTGTGCAGAGAATAGGCCATGTGAGGACACAGTGAGAAGGTGGCCATTTGTAGACCAGAAAGAGATGCATCTTGATCACGGTCTTCCATCCTCCATGACTGTGAGAAAATATATTTTTGTTATTTAAGACACCTGGTCTATGGCATTTTGCTTTGGCGGCCCAAGCAGACTAAAATTTACAAGTGGCATGAATGGATATGAGATTACTAGGTAGGGGACCAGAGCAGTACAGCTAAGAGATGATGTATGTATTACAATGGGAATGGAAGAAATTGAGAAACGTGTATGGAGTGAGAGGCTTTTTGTAAGTAAAAGTGATAGGGTTTGATGTTGGATTGTGTATATAAGATGAGAGAAAGTGGGATTGAACCTGCTGACTTGCACCACTAGATGAGTGACTTGCACACTTCACATCAGAAGGATCAGGTTTGGGGAGGTAACTCCTACATTTAGTTTTTGGCATGTGAAGGATTAGGTGCCTTTGAATATGACCAAGTGGAGGACTGAGAATGGAGCTTAGAGAGAAATTAAACAATGCTCAGTGGATTCTGTTACCGTGTGACTTCTTAGAACTTTTAGTACATTTAAATATGTGTGTAAGTGAATTGTGACTGTCCAAGACAGGGTGATGGTTTCTTGCACTTTTCCAAACTTGGTCCTCTTTTCTGAATGGAGAAAATCACAGGACTAGTATTCTGTAGGCTATATTTGGTAATTTCTGGTCTATCAGCATCTTTTTAATCATCTTTCTTCCCTGCTAGTTGATATTAGTAACTTTTGTTTTCATAAACATACTTTGACACGTGATGGTCAGTGGGGGTTGTGAGAGTGAGCTGGAGATGGACTCAAGACAGGGAATTCAGAGTCTCACAGTTCCTCAGTGAACATTGCCGATGTGTTTTAGAGTGCCTAGCAGGAGCTGAGCTGAATGCTGCTTGTGCTGAGGGGGAGGGACCTCTGCCTTCAGGTCACTCCTTGTTACTATATTCAGGTGGAGTGATGAGTGACACCCCTATCCAGACGTCCTTGGCTTCCCAACTCTCTCTCAGGGTAATACATCTCTGCAGCTTGAGTCCTATCTTGTAAACTTAGAATATGTTTCCCTTGGGTTGGCCTGTACCAAGTTTTCAAAGTTATTGCCTAGAGGCCCAAGTCAATTGAGCATTAGGGTCCTAGAATTTAGATAAAGAGAAATTGTATAAATTAAAATGAGTCCTCCTTTGCGTTTTTGGCATATATAATATGATATTTCAAACGGTGTTCCACAAGTGGCTTTTTCATTCAACATATACTTTGGGAATTTATTCATCTAACTATACACATATAAATATATCTGCTTTTAAACTACTGTAGAATATTTTATAGTATAAATATATTAAAATGTATTTAGTTAATCAACTATATTCAGCTAGATTTAAAAAAAAAAGATTGGTTTTGGAGTTCCCTGGTGGCCTAGCAATTAAGGATTCATTGTCGTCACTTCTGTGGCTTGGGTTTGATCCCTGGCCGGGGGACTTCCACATGCCTCAGGCATGACCAAAACAAAAACACTGTATTAGAAGAAGATACAGGGAAAGGAAGGTAAGTACAAGAGTTGTATTTCTTCCTGTTCTTTGCTGAAAAGATTACATGGACTACAAAAGTTTAGTCATATGAATTACCTTCTCTTCATACTTACCTTGAGAACTAAATTACTGTCTAAACAAATCTCTAGAAAAACCCTTTGTGCCAAATTTTATTCCCATTGTCAAATCCTCCCCAACACTTTTCTTGTTGTTCCAAAAAATATTATCTCTCACTTTTTTTAATGTTTCCTTTGTACTCCAAGTACACCACTCAGAACTGGGTATTTTAGTTGTTTGCGATAGCTTATTGAGGCACACAGCCTCCTTTGTGTACCCCAGAATTCTTTGCTCTTCAAACCTCCAGAGCAGTGTTTTGGTTTGAACTTTGAATTAAACTAGATTACTTCTTCAGTTTTGGTTATTAGGTGGCCAGTTGTTCCTGAGCTTCATTTGTACCATTATACTTTGGAGGGACAGTTTTTAAAAAATGATGAGTTGGGAGGTTAGTAACCATCTAAACACTTCCAAAAGTAGATCTATTTGTTATCTGTGCTTCCTAATGCCTCTTTCAACCTTTTCTGATATTTTATACATGAAGTATAACAGCAGCAGAATTGCTAAATAGCTGAAGATCTTGAACTCAATTTGACAATTGCTGCAGAGTAGAAAAAAGAAATTATTTGAGTCATACTTTCCATTATGAAATATTCATGGAAATGAGGTTCAACCCGTGTTACAATAAAATGTTAATAAGACTTTTAAGAAGATAATTAAAGACACATGTTTACTGTTAGGATAACTGGATTAAAATCTTTTATTCTTCAAATTGGCAAAAAAGTGTAGTTTGGGGTAATTTAAGTGTAACACTGTCAGGTAGATACTTGCTTTTTTCCTGAAAACTTTTCTTTGAAGTTTTTATATGGATAATTATAATTTTCAGGATCTCCTTGTGGCAGTGAAACAATTGGAGGTGTATTTAGGTATGTGCTTGTATCTTTCTAAGATAATATATTTAAGAGCAACTTAAATCACCTTCATTTAGGGAGGCTCAAATCTGCTATGTAAGATTCTTTGCTGTCCAAGTGAAGATTATAGTCAAGGAATAATAATATTCCTCAAAGTTTAGGAATTTCTCCATTGAGATGGAAGTTGGAAGTCAGGTATCTTCCAAGGATTAATAAGCTCTAATAGGGTGAGAGGTGTCTCTTCCATTTTTTTCATGCTGCTTCACTTACTGACTCTGAACAGCTGTGGAGGACATCAGTCCCCTATCACTTTAGGTGGCAAGTCTAGTATCAGCTGAGTGCAGTAGCCTATGAATTCTTTGCCTCCATCAGTTTTTCTGTTGGCATCATGAAACTGACCATCCTGTGTGGGGATGCTACTGAGCTACTCTTTTGAAAAGATATTATTGATTGGAACTCTTGCATTTTATGACAATAATATATTCCTTGACAAGACATCTAGGCTGTAGCTTGTCTCTTTACAGTATAGGGAGAAGAGGAATTATCTATTTTGTGTTTGCATTTTTTAGCTTCCTAAGGCAGAATTCTGGAATCAGTAACCATTTTTTTGAAATCACTAATATGATAACCTCAAATTATACAACATGCACTGATAATACAGTGGTCACAATGACTTCGGGTATAAATCACCAGTAGGAAGCAATGTTAGTATGTTGGAGCCAGAGGAAAGAGGAGAAAGCTGTAGCATGTGTAGAACAGGCTTGAGGCTATAAGAACTCAGGTTTTTCTAAGTTTTAATCTAATATGTTCTGAGCTTCTTCAATTCAACCTTCTCTTGTTAGAGCATTCCTTTATAAAGCACAGGCAATGCACGGCAGGCAGTGTCTTCTTACTCTTTTGCATCTAACTACAGGTGCTGAGTTGTCAGTGTTTTGGTCACACTGTATGTATCTGTGGCTACTGCTTTTGCTAATGATGGCAACAACTGTTCAGGTAATTGCAGTTATCATCTCTATATGATTTCTCCTATGATTAAAAAAATTAATATGTGAATA
>PVHT021183695.1:3930941-3966439 GCA_004024745.2 Catagonus wagneri
GTTAACGGTATCTGTTGGTGACAATACGGGATAGATTTATTACCAGGATGAAGGGAAGCAGATGTCAGTAATCTACATGCAGTGAATTTCACCTGGGTATAAGTCTGTGAGGAGGAAAAAGAAAAAAGCAAGGGTGGGGGTTGATGCTAAAGGTTAGACAAACTCATGTGAGATAGCCCAGTACAAGGGAAATATTTTGTGCTTTAGTATTTTACAGAGATTGAATCTGACATATTTTTCCTAATTTCCCTGATATTCAGTTTCCTCATTTGTAAAATGAGTGCAGCATTTCCTACTTCCAAGGTTGTTAAGAGGAATAAATGTACCAAAGCATGCATATAGGATATGTTTAATTCCTGTTAAGTATCTGTTCCTCAATCAGGGAATTCCAAATAACTTGCTGTCACCATCTGGGAGGAAAGCTGCTCTAGGAAAGTAGGCATGGATTACTACTGGAAGGTACTCCTTCCTTCTAACCTTCCACCATGCTTTCTGTAATTCTGTATCTGGTAGGCTAGGCTTCTTTTCTCTCTGAAGTTCTCCTTTTCTTGCCTAATGCTTCAATCAATAAAATATTAGGGACAGACTCACAGACGTACAGAAAAGACTTGTAGTTGCCAAGGAGGAGTGGGGAGAGAGTGGGTGGGATAGACTGGGAGTTTGGGGTTATTAGATGTGAACTATCACGTTTAGAATACATAAGTAATAAGGTTCTGCTGTATAGCACAGGGAACTATATCCAATCACTTGTGATAGAACACAATAGAAGATAATATGAGAAAAAGAATGTATATGTATGTATGACTGGGTCACTTTGCTGTACAGAAGAAATTGGCACAACATTGTAAATCAACTATACCTTAATAAAAATAAATAAGAGACAATATTAGGGATAAGAGTGTGCAGCTCCAGCATTCCCAAAGCTGTTTAACTTATCTCTTTTTATAGGTAGTTTTTAGAAAGTGTAAATGTTAAATCACTGAATTTGATTTTCAATGAGGAAGAGGAGAAAAAGAAAAAACAGATGCACAGAGAGGGGCAGAAGAACTCAGTAATCGCTGAATTACAGCCTCTGCTGATGCAGACAAATGGTGGCTGCCAGTGGTGCTGTGTTTTACAGAGCCCTGGAGCGTGGCCAGCCATTATCCACCTTAATATTTAATAGGCATTTGTATTAAAATACAACATAAGTATGAGAGATGTTAATTGCTCATAACATTTTAATCTTTTTTTTTTAATTCAGCAGGCTGTTAGTCATGAAATAAAGAATGCTATTTGGCTAGGCTGAGATTTTAATGTTCAGCTCTTAAATTTTTCTGAAATAATTTTTCTGTGAAAACTTAGTAATAAATACTTTGTATTTGCATCATGCCTTACTCCAGAGCGATCAAAGTCCTGATCAGAAACTCACTAAGACCTGGGAAGGATTCCTGGCTCTTCTGTACTCTGCTCAGCTTTCCCGCAAATGCTCCTAGCAGCAGCTCTGACCTGTGGGGAAACTGTCTCTTTTATGTAGCATCAGCTTCTTGAAGTTCTGCTCAGTTTCTTATCCCTTGTGACACACATCTCAAACCTGAAGCTTCAGTGCCCATCTAGTTCTAGCATGATCACTGAATGATTGTTTTTTTCGTGTTTTTGGTACAATTTCATTTAAAAATCAGTTTAGAGAGAGAGATGTGAAATATTGTACAAAAGCACTAAGTAAAACAATTTTTAGTAACCTCTTAGGACAGTAGAAGAAGCAATACCTGAAGGTAAATAGTGAGAGAATGTATTTTAATAGAAAATTCTTACATAATCTGAGACTTTTCTGATCATTCATAGTATATATAGTCCATGTTCTAAAATTCCCTGTGGTTTTTTTTTTTTTTTAATGAAACACGCTATCCTCCATGCTCTTAATGTGTTTCTTTTCACTGCTGTGAAGGCTTATTCTTTTTTTGTCTGTTCAAAAGTAACTTCTTCTGAGAAGCTCTTCCATACTTGACCATGGGTTCAATCTGTCATATTTATTCCAGCCTAAATGTTTCCTCGAGTCTCGTAGCCCTTATCCATGGCACTATAATTATTTGTGTGCATGTTTCTCTCTCACAGTGTTCTATGAACGCTTTGAAAAGAGATCATCATATTATTTTCTGAATGTTTACTAACATAGTGCTTGCTGGACACATATTAAATGTTCAGAAATGTTTTTAGAGTGAAGGATTTCTATAAATTACCAAAGAGTTTACAAAATTTAAAACTACAACAGATGTTCCATTTCAAATAGGCACCTCTCTTTACACCAAATTAGCATCACTTCAGGAAACTTTCTATTGTTGGTGCTTTAAAAACAATTAAACCATTTCCTTTATTAACTTTAAATGAGTGTTTGAGAAAGGATTAGGGAAAAGGAAATAACCTGTAATCTTACATAAAAATTAGATAAAAAATTATGGAATTGACTTTCTAAGGTGAATTTACTTTGTTAAATGAAAGATTGTGGGTGTTTAAACAGAAAGGAAAATACCTGCTTATGAAAGGCAATGAGGTGGTTCAGTTTTTGGAAACTTCCATAGTTAGTTGCAGTGTAATTCTTTGCAGTTTCATCCCTAAAGCAATATAGTCACTTGCTTGCTTTTGCGTATTAAATTCAACTCCTCATTTTTTATCTCATTTTGTCTGTTGAGTTTTATAGCACAGTCTAATCTTTAAGAGAATGTGGGTGTAACTTTCTCATTCATCCTTACTCTATAGAACCTTGAGGCAGTTTTTCAACAAAACAGTTCAGTGAATTGCTCTAGGCCACAGAGCAAGTAAATTGTAATGAAGGGATGCAAGTTCAGGCCTCTTACTTCCCTTGATTCCCATCCTACTCTATGAAGATTAAAATGTTCTATCCTTAGACCACATATTTCATAATGGTCTATAAAAGAGTGTAGAGTTTCTAAGATAATGTGACCCTCCGTAAAGAAATAAATATCTCTATAAATAATAGAACCCTAATACAACATAAACAGAATAAAGTGCTTTAAAAATGTTAGCCCTCACTAATTCCATTCCTGAGAGGCTCTCTTTAAGAAACAATAATTAAAATAAGTGCAGAGATTTATGCTGAAGGAATTCACATCATTTTTTATTTTAGTAAAAAAATTGAAACTGTTAAATGCTCAACAATGCAGAGTGGGCAGAAAAAATCATAGTCTGTCCTTATGATGAAAAATAAAGTCAAAATTCAAGTGTTGGTAGACTTTTCTGAAGACATTGGAGAATGGCCCCAGTATAATATTACATGAAAAAGGACAAGAACAAACTTATATAAAAAGCATGATTTAATTTTTTAAACAAAAATGTACACACATACGTATTAGAATAAAAAGTAAAAAAATATGAATTAACACCTTTATTTTTAATTTTTAAATATTCTATAATGATATATTGCTACAAATTTTTTTCTCAAAAAGGAATGTTAAGATTAATAAGGTTCTATTGATATTTTACAGTAGAAAGTTACTTTTCAGTGTTGATTTAGTATGTGATAGACTTATAAATGTTTTCTTGGTATAAATGATACCTTGCTGCATGGTGTCCTGGGAAAATGCAAATGGATATTATTTGATGATCATGGGCTGTGCATCAGAGTAACTCTGGTAGAGAGAAGCTTTTGAAGAACAGTCTCACCTGGGACTCACCTGAGTCCTATTGCATAAGCGTATCTGGGAATGTAGATGTAGAATCCAGTATAAATATGTTTTGTAATGCTTTCTCCAGGTAATGCAGGTACACATCACTAATTATGTTTTGCTACTTTGTTATAAACAGACTGGATCTTGAATCAAGCTTAAAAAGAAGAGGTGAGGATGGATGAATAGGAACCATTTAGCTTCTGGTGGAAAGGATAAGTGAGGTGCTCAGAGTTCTCTGAAACACCTTTAAAAACCTGCCTGTTACAATATATATATAGAAAAGTAGTTGGTGGCTTAACTACTTTCTTAAACTCCAGAATTGAGGGTAGGCAGAAGAGGAATTATTTTTTTAATTGAAGTTATGACTTGAGAAAGATAGTTGAATCATTATAAGCGTATGTATACCTAAATTTGCAGTCTGATTTAATCAGTATTTCTATCCTTTGGCAGTACAATATACGTAACTCAGGAAATTCCTATTGCTTGCTCCTATTTTACATAATACTATTTTGTCTATTTTACTTTTACCTAGTTTTTATATCACATCATTTTGTGTTGGTTTGTAGAGTCAGTGTTCAAATTGATCCTAAAATTTGGCAGTTTATTTGCTCCTCATGGTTTCTTTCAAACCATTTTTTCCTTCTTCATTCACATTGCTTATTTTGGAAATTTAATGGCTCACTGTGAGAATGTGAGTGGGATTCTGAGTTTTCTCAGACTTTGAATGTTTTAAAATATCTGAATTTTACCCTCACACTTGAATATATAAAACAAAATGTGAGCAAATGTCAGCAAAATGGAAGAACAGGTCTCTGTTCTTGTTCTCCCATAAACATACTGATTTAACAATGATATGCCTTTATGAGATTTCTGGAATCCAGTCAAAAAATTGTAGAACCCCACTTGAGCACAAAGCTGAGAACTATTGCATTGAAATAGTAAGAGCAATTCCACTTTACCCATATGAGCTCCTCCCCCAAGCCAGCAGAGCTCAATGCCAGGAGGGAATGCTCTGCCTTACTACTTCTAACTTGGAGGAAAGAGGAGAGTGGAACATGTGTACCAACGTCCCAACATTTCGGAGGGCTGCACAGAGGAGTGTTTTTTGTCTTACCTCACTTACCTGACAGAACCAGCATAATTTGAATGTTGTTGACTGATGGGTTGGTTCAATTGGGACAAAGTATGCAACTCGAGGCTTATCTCTCAGAGGCAAGGGGAGGAGTACAGTGTGTTTCTTGCAGCCCAGCTTTTTATAGATACCTCAGGGGACTGGTATCTGTCTTTTCTGATTCAGGGTGATGATAAAGAGTTGGCATACTTTGAATACCTGGTAGCTTCAGCTTGCTGCTGAAGAGCCAGAGAATTTGCAGTGCCAGAGACAGATAGCAGAGGGAGCAAGAGATTAAAAGCTCCTGAAAAAAGAAACTGGCAAGCCTCTCTAATTGAGAAATTTTATGTACAGGCCCAGAGAAATTGTGCCCCAAAATGGTTTCAAAGACACCCAGAATCTATAGCTGGACATAGGTGAGGGTCTTTCCCTGTATAAAGCCAGTTGATAAAGACAAGAAGAGAACACTTTTTAAAATGTGTGGGTATTTACATAAATCTACAAGCCACATGAAGAAAAAGGGGAGCATGGCCCAGTCAAAGGAACAAAATAGATCTCCAGAAACCAACCCTAATGAAATGGAGGTAAATGAATTATCTGACAAAGGATTCAACATTATCTTCATAAAGATGCTGTATGAGCTCAGGGAAACATTACATGAACAAAATGAGAATATCAACAGAGTTGGGAATTATAAAGGAGAACCAAACAGAAATTTTGGCTGAAGAATACAATAACTGAGCTGACAGATTTACTAGAGGAGTTCAACAGGAGACTTACCAAGAAGTAAAAGAATCAGTGAAAGTGAAAATAGTTTTTTGAAATTACCCAATCAGAGGAACAAAAAGGAAAAAAGTGAAAATTAGTAAGGAAATCCCAAGGGACATGTGAGATACCATCAAAGGAACCAATATATGCCTTAATGGAGATTCAGAAAGAGGAGAGAGAGACAAGAGACAGAAAGCTTATTTAAGAAATTAATGGCTCCAAACTGGTCAAATCTGAGGAAGAGAGTGGGTATACAGATCCAAGAAGCCCACCTGAACCCAACTAGGATGAACTCAAAGAAATTCACAGTGAGTCATCTTATAATCAAAACATCAAAAATTAAAGATTTGACGTAAAGCACAGGGAACTATACCTAGCCACTTGTGATGGAACATAATGAAGGATAATGTGAGAAAAAGAATGTGTATATATATCTTTCTATGGTTGGGTCACTTTGTTGTACAGCAGAAACTGACAGAACATTGTAAATCAACTATAATAAAAAAAAAGTAGGTGTTCCCATCATGGCTCAGTGGAAATGAATCCAACTAGGAACCATGAGGTTGTGGGTTCGATCCCTGGCCTCTCTCAGTGGGTTAAGGATCCAGCGTTGCCATGAGCTGTGGTGTAGATTGCAGATGCAGCTCGGATCCCACTTTTCTGTGGCTGTGGTGTAGTCTGGCAGCTGTAGCTTCAATTAGACTGCTAGCCTGGGAACTTCCACATGCCATGGGTGCAACCCTAAAATGACAAAAAGACAAAAAAAAAAGAATTTTGAAAGCAGCAAGGGAAATGTTAAGCATCATACACAAGATAACTCTGAGAAGAAAGCTTGCCAGTAGAAACCTTACAGGGCAAAAGGGAGTGGGATGATATAACCAATAAATGGATTTTTCAGCAGAAATCTTACAAGTCATAAGGCAGTGGGATGACATAGTCAAAGTAATTAAAAAAACTACCAATCAAGAATACTATATCCAGCAAAAGTATCTTTCGATTGAAGGAGAAATAAAGACTTCCCTAGATAAACACAAGCTGAGATTTTATCAGCAGTCAACCTGACTTTAAAAAATGCTAAAAGACAGAGTTCTTTGGTGGATCAGTGTGTTAAGGATCTGGCATTGTCACTGCTGTGGCTCCAGTTGCTGATGTGGTGTGGGTTCAGTCCCAGGCCCAGGGACATTCACATGCCATGGATGCAGCCAAAAAAATAACTTTATCTATAAAATATTGTGAATATGAAATATAAAATGATTTATGAATGCATAATGAAGTGTGGGAGAGAAGTGAAAGTGTAGTTTCTGTATGAATTTGAAGTTAAATTGTTATTAGCTTAAAATATATTTTTATAACTATAAGGTGTTTTATGTAAACCTTATGGCAACCACACATAAAATACCTATAGAAGATATGTGAAAGAAATCAAAGTATGTCAGTATAAAAAAAAATCGAAAAAACAGAAAGGAAGGGAAGAGAAATAAAGAGGGACCCAGAATGCTACAAGATAGAAGAATTTACAAAATGGCAGTGAGTCCTTACATATACATTTTTACTTTAAACATTAATTAAACTCCCCAATCAAAAAAAAAAAATAGAGTAGCTGAATGGATTAAAACAAAAACAAACAAGATTCAACTATATGCCATCTATAAGAGACTCAGTTTAGATTTATGAACACACATAGGCTGCAAGTGAAAGGGTGAAAAATGATTTTCCATGCAAATAAAAGACAGCAGAAATAGGTATATTTATGTCAGACAAAATGGACTTAATATTAAAAACTGTCAAAAGAGAGAAGTATATTACATAATGATAAAAAATTCATCAGGAAGATATAGCAACTATAAAAGTATACACACTCAGGAGTCCCTGTCATGGTGCAGCAGAAACAAATCTGACTAGGAACCATAAGTTACAGGTTCGGTCCTTGGCCTTGCTCAGTGGGTTAAGGATCTGGTGTTGTCGTGAGCTGTGGTGTAGGTTGCAGACGCGGCTCAGATCTGGCGTTGCTGTGGCTGTGGTGAAGGCCAGCAGTCATAGCTCGGATTAGACCCCTAGCCTGGTAACCTCCATATGCTGCAGATGTGGCCCTAAAATGCAAAAACAAACAAACAAACAAACTATATGCACTCAACATTAGAGAACCCAAATAATTGTAATATTTATGAAGTACACACATTGGCTAAACTGAAGGGAAAAATAGCAATACAATAATAGTTGAGATTTCAATGTCTCACTTTAAAAGTAGGTGGGACATTCAGACAGGTGATCAATAAAAGTAGAGAGGACTTGAACAACATTCTAGACCAAATAGACCTAAGAGACATATATAAAACTTTCACTCCAACAGCATAAGATACACATTTTTTTTTAAAGGGCACAGAGAGCATTGGTCAGGATTGATTGAGCATTGATTGATTGATTGCACATAGAGCATTGGTCAGGACTGAGTCATAAAAGAAGACTTAACAAATTTTAAGATTGAAATAATACAAAATATAATTTATGACCATAGTGGAATGAAACTAGAAGTTAATAGCAGAAGGAAAATTTAGAAAATTTAAAAAATGTGAAATTAAACAACACAATCTTGAACAGCCAATGAATCAAAGAAATCAGAAGGGAGATTCGAAAACATCTTGAGACAAATGAAAATAAAAACATAAAATATGAAAACTTAGGGGATACAGCAAAAGGAGAACTGAGAGGAAAATTTATAGTGATAATGCCTACATGGAAAAGAAGAAAGATAAAAGATTAGAAGACTTTATACCTTAAGGAACTAAAAAAAAAAAAAAGCACTAAAATTATGAGAAGGAAGCAAATATTAATATTAAGCAAAAATAAATGAAATAGAAATAAGACAGCTAGGGAAGGCAGTCCAAGATGGTGACACAGGAAGATCATGAACTCACCTCCTCCCATATTCCATATTGAACTTACAGCTCCATATGGAACAAATTCCTCTGAAAATATCTAAAAACTAGCTCAATAGCTCCTTCACATCAAAGAAAAGGGTCACATTGAGGCAAGTAGGAGAAGCTACGACACTGTCTCACCTTAAACTCCACTTCTGGTTTGACAACCCACAATTGGGAGGGAGCTCAGAAGGTTAGAACATCTCCCTAAAGAGTGAAAGATTCACACCCCATATCAGGCACCCCAACTTTTCAGGTTTCCCAAATGTCTAAAGGATCAGGGAATTGCTACCAGGAAATGTAGGCTGGAGACTCATCTTTGTGATCTGTCTCTGCCTTGTGGAAGCTGGCCAATACCTCCTAGAAAATAGCTATCCACCCTTCCGGAGCCTTGAGTTTTGCAACTGTTGCCCATGGGGAACCTCCAGATTATCTGGTCTGGAGGCCAGAATGCTTTACAGTTGTAGTTCCACAGAACTGTATATATTTGCATACTTTACAAGCTATTGACAGAGTGTCTGGTTTCCAGTCAACCTGAAACTGAGTGCTGACCTAGATCCCTTTCTTTAGAACACTAACAGATCTTTGCACATTCCCTCAACAACCAGGAGCTATTAAAGATAAAGCTCCAGGCTACTTGGACAATCACAAAGTTTTGAGAGACAACCAAGAGCTAGGATAAGGTTGAACAATACAGTTTATCTTCTTCATGAGGCCACTTGTCAAGTCTAGGAGAGGCAGTTGTTTCACATAATACATCAAAATAAAGTGAGTCAAGCAAAATGAGGAAAGAAAGGAATGAATGTTTCAAATGAAAGAAAAAGATAAAGACTCAGGAAAAAAAACTTAATGAAATGGAGATAAGCACTACTTATATAATAAAGAGTTCAAAATAATGTTTATAGAGATGCTTGCCAAACTTGGGAAAAGAATGGATAAACACAATGAGAATTTCAAAAAAATAGATGGAGAATATAAGAAGATATTAAATAGAAGTCACAGAGCTGAGGGATAAAGGAACTACTCTATGTTAAAAATAAAGTGTACTAATTAGTTAAAATAAAACATTTGAAAGTGTAAATCTCACTGGTAAAAGTAAATACCTAGTAAAAGTAATGGATTAATCACATATAAAGCTAGTATGAAAGTTAAAAGACAAAAGTAGTAAAAACTATAAAAATTAGTTAAAGGGTGCACAAGATAAAAAAGATGTAAAATGTGACATTAGAACATAAAACTTTAGGGATGGTAGGAGTAAAAGAATTTTAGAATGTGTTCAAACTTAAGTTGTTATCTACTTAAAATAGACTTATACATATGGCTTGTTATATGTAAACCTTGTGGTAACCACAAAGCAAAAACCTATGGTAGATACACAAAAGATAATGAGAAAGCAATCTAAGCATAACATTAAAGAAAGTAATCAAACCACAATGGAAGAGAGCAAGAGAAAAAGAAAGTAAAAGAGAGAAACTACAAAACAGCCAAAAAACAGGAAAGGAAATCAACAAAATGGCAATAAGTATACACCTATTGATAATTACTTTAAATGTAAATGAACTAAATTATCCAATTAAAATACAGAGGACCTAAATGGATGAAAAAACAAGTCCCATCTATATGCTGCCTACAAGAAACTCACTTCAGATATAAGGACCTACAGAGATTGAAAGTGAAGTTGGAAAAATATATTTCATTGTCAGTGGAAACCAAAAGAAATCTGGGGTAGTTATTTTTATATCGGTCAAAATAGGCTTTAAAACAAAGACTGTAAAAAACAGAAAGTTCTAAAAATAGAACTTATGATCTAGCTATCCCACTTTTGGGTATATATCCAAAATAATTGAAATCAGGATTTTGAAGAGATATTTACACTTCCATGTTCATTGCCTCATTACTCCCAGTAGCTAAGAGGTGGAAATGATCTTAATGTTCACTGATGCCTGAATAAAGAAAATTTTGTATATACATAATGAAAACTTTTTATCTATAAAAAAGAAAATTGTCATCAACATTATTGATTAACACTGAAGACATTCTGCTAAGTGAAATAAGTCGGTAACACAAGGATAGACACTGCATGCTTCTACTTACTTGATGTTATTGAAAGCAGTTAAACTCATAGGAGCAGATAGTAGCAGAATGGTAATTGCCAGGGTGTTGGGGAGAAGGAAATGGAGCATTGCTGTTCAGTGGGTATTGAGTTTCAGTCATGCAAGATATGAAAGTTCTAGAAATTTGCTGTATAACATTGTGCTTATAGTTATTGCACTATACAATTAAAGTTTGAGAGGAGGATGGATCTCATGTTATATGGGACTTTCTTGGCCACAATTAAAAATAATGAATTCAGTAATACATAAAATATTTTAACATATATGACAAGTGTGGTTTATTCTGAGGAAGCATTGGTGATAGAACTTTTGAAAAGCTCAATCACTACATTGACCAAATTAACCAAATCAAAAAGTTCTAATTGTCCCATTAGAAAACCAAGAAGTCTTGATAAAATTAAATACATATTCATGCAGAAAAATTTCAGTAAGCAAGAAATAGAAGGGAACTTTCTCAATTTGAAAAGAATATCTATAAACATTTAAATAGATATAAGATTTAATATATTTAATTGAATACTTAATAGTAAAATATTGAATGCTTTGCTTATTAAAATCTGAAATGAGGAGTTCCCATTGTGGCTCAGTGGTTAACAAACCTGACTAGTATCCATGAGAATGAGGGTTCGATCCCTGGCCTTGCTCCGTGGGTAAAGGATCCGGCGTTGCCATGAGCTATGGTGTAGGTCACAGATAAGGCTCAGATCCTGCATTGCTGTAGCTGTGGCCAGCAGCTGTAGCTCCTTTTCATCCCTGGCCTGGACACCTTCATATGCCACAGGTGTGGCCCTAAAAAGACAAAAAAAAAGTCTGAAGTGAGACAAGAATATCTATTATACTGGTGGTCCTAATCAGCAGGGCAAAATGAAATTTATTATTCATGTATCCATATATTATTTCATTAATATTGAAAATGTAGGAAAAGAAAGAAAATGTAGGAGTTCCCTTCGTGGCCCAGTGGTTAACAAATCCAACTAAGAACCATGAGGTTGTGGGTTCGATCCATGGCCTTGCTCAGTGGGTTAAGGATCCGGCGTTGCCGTGAGCTGTGGTGTAGGTTGCAGACGCGGCTTGGATCCCGCGTTGCTGTGGCTGTGGCGAAGACCAGCAGCTACAGCTCCTGTTAGACCCCTAGCCTGGGAACCTCCATATGCCGCGGGTGCGGCTCTAGATAAAAAGGCAAAAAAGACAAAGACAAAAAAAATGTAAACTAAACCGGTTATTATCTTCAAATGACATGGTTTATGTACAGAGAAAATTCCAAAAGAATTCACTGAGAACATTAGAATTAATAAGTAAATTTGGCATTTTTTTCTGAAAATGTAAATGTAATTTTTTTTGCATTTTTATATACTAGTAACAATATTTAAAATAGTATGAAATATTAAGTATCTAAAAATAAATACAATGAAGTATCTTTCCCCTGAGCATACAACAAATTAAAAAAAAAGTTTAAAGACCATAATAAATGGAACAATATACAGTGTTTATGCATCAGAAACAACATTGTTGGTTTTCTTTTTTTTTTTTTTTGCTTTTTGTCATTTTAGGGCTGCACTTGTGGCATGTGGAGGTTCCCAGGCTAGGGGTCTAATCGGAGCTGTAGCCACTGGTCTATGCCGCAGCCACAGCAACGCAGGATCCGAGCCGCGTCTGCGACCTACACCACAGCTCACGGCAACGCTGGATCCTTAACCCACTGAGCAAGGGCAGAGATTGAACCCACAACCTCATGGTTCCTAGTTGGATTCGTTAACCACTGAGCCATGGCGGGAACTCCCTCAACATTGTTAAGATGTCAGTTTCCTCTAAACTAATCTGTAAATTCAAAACAATATTGATCCAGATCCTAAGAAATTTTTGTGAAGTTCCATTCTGATACAAAGAATATAAAATATCCAGGAGTCAACATGATCTTAAAGAAGAATAAAATAGTTGAAAAACATTGCCAGACAGCAGTGTTTAACACAAAATGACAGTTATCAAGGTATTATAGTATTGGTGTTAGGACAGAAAATAAATTTGAAAATTTTTGATAAAGTTATACATTCATGTAATTTAGACTTTAATTACCTGATCAAAATATAAAATATCTTTATCTTCCCAGAAAAGTGTTGCCTTGTTGCTTCCCAGTCAATCCTTAGTCTTTCTGCAGAGATAATCACTGTTATGATTCCTGTGACCATAGATTAGTTTTTCTGTCCTTGAACATTATAAAAATAGAATAAAACAGTGGGTATTCTTTTGCATCTGACTTCTTTAACTCAAAGTAATATTTGACAATTTTGCTTATACTGTTTTTTTTTAAATTGTTGAAAACTATGAATATAGCATTATTTGAGTTTTTATTATCCTTTTGGTGGGTATTTGGGCTCTTTCCAGTTTTGGCCAGTGTGAATAAAGCTGCTATGTAAATTAATGTACAAGTTATTGCATGGACATATGTTTTTATTTTGCTTGGACAAATGTCTGCGAGTTGCTAGGGCGTGGATAAAGTGTGTGTTTCAAGTTTATAAGAAACTGCCAAATTCTTTTCCAAGATGGTTATACCATTTTTCCTTCCTACCCACAGATTTTGAGTTTTACTTATTCCCCATCATTGCCAACATTTGGTTTTGTCAGTCTTTTAAAAATTTTTTATGAGTGGCTAATAATGATTAGTATCTTTTTATGTTCTTTTTGGCCTGGAAG
Organism: Catagonus wagneri; assembly: GCA_004024745.2. Taxonomy (NCBI): domain Eukaryota; kingdom Metazoa; phylum Chordata; class Mammalia; order Artiodactyla; family Tayassuidae; genus Catagonus; species Catagonus wagneri. Next base: position 3,944,209 of record PVHT021183695.1, read on the forward strand.
TTGCCAACATACATATGTATGTGAGAAATATTTTCAAGTGAATTGCCTTTTTATTTTTCATTTGGTTGGTGTTTTTCTTACTGATTTTTAGGAGTGCTTTATGTATTCCTTTGTTATCTATGTTACGAATATTTCTTCCAATCTTTGTATTGCCTATACATTTTAAAACATTTTAAAATAAACATATGTCAAGGATTATTATTTAACATATTAATAACGTAATGGGTAAGAATTTCTGAGTAAGAATTTCTAACTCATATGAGAATTTGAGTGATAAAGATTTATATTCTCTATTAAAGACAACTGCTTTACATTGTTATAAATAGGGATTATTTTATTGCTCAGAATCCTTTGCAGGGCTATCAGTTTTCTACAACTTAATCACTACAACTATAGAATTATAAAATTGCCCAGTCAATAGAAAGTTAATGAAACGTGCATGCTCCTATAGAACCAGATAATTAAGAGGGTTCACTAGGCAATGTCTGGTACTCCACTGAAAGGATACCTAATATACTCTTTTGTCTATTTCCAAGTCTTGGAATATTTTTTCCCAGCAACATTCCACTCTAATCCCCTGTCACTATAAATAATTTATAAAGTTTTCTCTCTCTCTCTCTCTTTTTTTTTTGTCTTTTTAGGGCCACACCAACGGCATATGGAGGTTCCCAGGCTGGGGTCAAATTGCATCTGCAGCAGCTGGCATACACCACAGCCACAGCAACGTGGTATCCAAACTGCGTCTGCAACCTACACCACAGCTCACAGCAACGCTGGATCCTTAACCCACTGAGTGAGGCCTGGGATCAAACCCACATCCTCATGGATACCAGTCAGATTTGTTTCCACTAAGCTACGATGGGAACTCCTCTAAAGTTTATTACTGATCACAAAAATATCGTCTCACAAGATCTAGTTTGGTTCCTTAACTAAGATGCATCAATAGTACTAATTACATATGTCTCTGCAATTTTTTTTTTTTTTTTTGGGCTGCACCCACAGCAATGGAAGTTCTCAGGGCAGGGTTCCAATAGGATATATATAGCGGCTGGCCTACATCACAGCTCACAGCGACACCAGATCCTTAACCCACTGAGTGAGGCCAGGGATTGAACCCGCAACCTCTTGGTTCCTAGTCAGATTTGTTTCCACTGTGCTACTATGGCAATCCCTTCATTTTTTTTTTTTTTTTAGGGTTCTCTGCAAATCTTCAGCCATGTCGTATAGACCACAACTATTGAGTTTAAAGAGTTTACTTTAGCCTGAAATATTTATACAGATTTTTGGATTGGAATTTTTAAATCCTTTTCCATTTGCTCTTCTATCTCGAGGCTTTAAAGACAAGCCTAAGAAACTCCCTTCATCAGATGTCACCTGAAGTATTTCTCTTGGATGAATTTCTTCTGCTAGAAATTGTCAGATTTTGCTGTGGTTCCTAGTGTGCTAGGAAGTGCGCTTTTCCCATTTGTGCTTCAGATACTAGGCACATTTTCTTGGTAGAGCTTTGTCCATGGTGACTCCATGTATAAAGTCCATTCTTCCACTCTAATATTGGGTCTGCCATTCCTAACTAAAAGAAGATAATGTTAAATATGACTTTGGTTCATAGTTGATTTGTCTAATTATTTCCTTGTACAAAGGACTTATTCTCATAGAACTTATGCAAATGATATTTCCATTGAGTGTAAGAAGAGGCAGTCAAAGTGTTTGCATTCTTGGCAGGTCAGTGGAAAATCAAAGGTCATTTAAATGTGTTCATTTAAGTTTACAAAAAAAATTATTGAGGGTTAGCTATGTCTTCGAGAAAACTTTTCTCATGTATTTATAAAAATTTAATATTAAAATTATACCAAAATACTCCAAATAGTCACAGTGAAATTTCCCTCTTTGATTTATTTCTATAAAATTAATTCTTGTTCCATCGGATATTGGATCAGTAGTCTGCCTCTTGACTAGAAAAGTTCTTGACTCAGTCTACTGTCAATGTCTAAAAGTAGTCTAAGTGGTGTCAGCTTGTAAGTCTGAATTCAGAGTCTATATTTTGAAGTATTATAATTTACATGTATGTACATATATTTTATTTTTTCAGTGTAGATTATGATGTTTTGATATTGTGAAAAAACTTTTCTGGCTAGGGAGGATCTGCCCCTCCCTGGGCTAGCCAGTTCTTAGTAATAGTAAAGGATTCAGCAGGGAGCATGCTTTTGATATGTGAACCAGCTAGTCCAGAGCCTTATGTACTCTATCTGACCCATGCACCTCAGGAGGCAATATCCCTTTGCCTTCATCAGCTCAGGGCTGGGTAACAGGAAACAAGACAACACCCTTATAGCCCAAAGCCGACCAAAATTATTCAAACTTGCCAATCCTAAACTGTTTCTTATCCTGCCTTACCTTTCCCAAGGATACCCCAGTAAAATCTCTGGTCCCTGGACACAACAATTTCAAAGTGCTTAGCAGCAGGTCTAACTTACAGTTCATTGGTCAATCCATCTTGCTGTGTTCACTGACGAGATTATGTCTCTGTGCTATCAATTGATGCTTCCTGTATTTTAAAGTTGTATATACACACACATACCTTTAGGATTTTTTTTTCATTGATAAATGGACCTTTATCACTATTAAATTACCTGTTTTTCTCTGGTAAGACCTCTTGTTTAAAGTTTATTTTGTATTTTCATATGGCTACTTCAGTTTTCTTATGATTGTTGTATATTTTCTCTTCCTTTTAATCTATTTTTATCTTTAAATTTAAAGCATGTATCTTGCAAATAACATTCAGTTAGTTCTTGACTTTTAGTCCAACGTGACGATGTGTGACTATTAGTTGGAAATACTTTGTCTGTTTACATTTAACATAGGTATCAGTGTGATTTTGGTGTAAGTATCATCTTAACTGTTTTTCTATTTGTACCATCAGTTCTTTGGTGCAAATTTCCTGCCTTTTGTTTTTTAAGAATTTTATTGTGCATAAAAAGTAGAGATTGAAGTACCATATTGTCTGTTTCGTAGTCCATAGAGTTGAATCGCTTTCCTGCATTGAGCTGAAGCTTGTTACAGCTTTATTAGATTGTGTTCGTTCTCTTTAAATCTCATAAGCATTTGAGCTGGGACTGAGTTGCCTGCAGCTTCAAATACGTGTGGTATCTTTGGATTCTATACCTACAGGACTCAGCCATTCAGTCATCATGGGAATGCATGGATTGCATTTCTAGTCCTTCCTCCACTGAAACTCTCTTTGCAAAATTTTGAGGATAGAGTCGGTGAAGAGAATTTTCAGGCTCAGCAATTTGTTCTTGTACTTGGGACTTTTCTATACTCCAGTTGAGTTTTACTGTCATTCAAGGCTTATCTGACCTCTCTCATTCCCATGTAATCATTTAATCTTTACATCTTTCTCCTTAGTCACCTGTACCTAGACCAGATACCTGCCTTCAGGCATGGAGGATCTCAGTTTTCTAGACTTCTTTGTCACACTGAAAATATGACTATTACTTCACTTTGGTTTTTTTGGTAGTTACTACTATGACTGAGATCTTTTTCATTCTGTACATTCTATCCAGAAGTAAAAGCATTTTTCTCTTTCCTGAAAAGTCAGCTATATATTATATTCTATCTGACTTTGAGACTTTTCAGGTCATTTTATTTCTCCATTTTGCCGAAATAGGAACAGAAACCACATATTATCACTATTAGAGGGATGATGTATTAGTAGTTTAAAATATTGATGTGCATTAGAGTTCTTTGAAACCTATATAATATAGATACCTTGGTCTTATAATAGTAGATGATTCAAATTCACTTACTCATAAGGAAAACTCAAAGGAATGTTTTACAAAGGCTTCTCAAAATAATTTTGATGCAAATAAAAGTCTAAAAAGAAAAAAGTAAATTAGATGAACAGTGCCCTAAAGTCCTTGACACTTACCTACATTTTATCCCTAGTGCCCACACACACAGAACTAGTGTGTTCTCAGTTTTTTGGTTGAATGAATGAATGTATTGACTATGACAACTTGGTTTTCTACATAAATGTAAGATGATTTAGATGTTTTAGACATTTCAGTAAGTTAAACTATAATCATATTAGAAGACTGAATCAATTTATTGCTTTTGAGAAAGTTACTGATTTTCTCCTTGTTGCTCAAAACATTGTGGACACATTTTCTTATATATCTTTTTTGACCTCACTATAGGGTCAGTTTGACACTATCTATTCTCTTATTGAAATAAAAATATTTCCTGCATTTGTTGACATCATACTTTTATGGTTTCTCCCTATCTACTGGCTTCTTTTATTTTTTCAGTTGAACCTGTGGCATATGTAAGTTCCCAGGCCAAGGGCCGAGTCCCAGCAGCAGCAGCTGCAACCTATGCCACAGCTTTGGCAACACAGGATCCTTAGCCTGCTGTGCTATGGGAATGCCTCTATTGGACTACGAATTAGAATTTGTAATTCTGGTTTCCTCTTTCAAAATCTAGGGCTCTTAATATGCTTTTTATAACTTATCATGGTTCCCTCGGTTTTCTCAAGATAAGTACAACAACATTCTTTTTTTTTTTTTTTTTTGGCTTTTTGGCTTTTATGTAGAGCCGCACCCGCGGCATATGGAGGTTCCCAGGCTAGGGGTCTAACAGGAGCTGTAGCTGCTGGCCTTCGCCACAGCCACAGCAACACGGGATCCGAGCCGCATCTGCAACCTACACCACAGCTCACGGCAACGCCGGATCCTTAACCTACTGAGCAAGGCCAGGGATTGAACCCGCAACCTCATGGTTCTTAGTCGGATTCGTTAACCACTGAGCCACGAAGGGAACTCCAACAACAACATTCTTAAACACAAGGAATTCACCATCGGTTCATGTGTGTGCACGCATGCACACATATGTTCCCTATCAAGAATATATATTTAAATTTTATCTACTGTGCTAAATGCTGGGAATACAAAAAACTTTAAGGTACTACCTCTATTTTTAAGGAGCTATAAATCAAATAAGCAATGATATTATTGTAATTCTGAGAGAATTCTGAGAACACTGCCCTAAGATATGAAACACAGGTTTGCTTCTCCCTGAAGATTTTAAGTGCTCTCCTCTTTACCTTCTCTTTTTATTTTCTTGGATATTTCTTTTAAGGGCTTCACTCTCTTCAAGTATATGTATGTGAAAGTTTGTGATAATCGGAGAAGGGGAAGAGCAGTGAGGAGGAAAGATAAGAGGAAAGGAAGAAAGGTCTCCACGTAAGAGGCTTTCAGCTTCTTTACTGTAAATAAGCATATGGAATTGAGATACATTGTAGTTTTTAACTCTCCAAAGTGTCCTTAAAACTTCCTCCAGTTTTGTTTTTGTAACATTCCATTTTACTGGATCGGGGTATGTCCATATGCCTACTAGACACCTCCATCCTTGAACCCTTAAAACACATCTCATCTACATTATCTGTTTGATTCTAACAAGTCCTCTCAGTTTGTTCCTCATAAAACAGGGAGGAGCAGTAGAATGAACCATATTTGAAAGGAAAAAAAATCCAACTCAGTTGAGTTTAAATCTCTGCTCATCTGTTTGCTAGCTGTGTAACTTCCACTTAACCTCCATGAGCCTATTTATCTATTAAATATGAATAAAAATTGCTACTAATAGAGTTTTGTGGCTGGCCTCTTACTTTCTAAATGTTGGTTCATTTTCTCCTTTCTCTGAATTTACTTTTGTCCCTGGTGATCTGTTCTTCCAAGGACAGTTTTTTTTCATTCTTTCTTTTTATCTTTTCATGGCAAAAGACAGTATTTTTGTTTTTCATTGCACTTGGGAAGGTAAAATCAGTTGCATCTGGCTGTACACCAGACTGGTAGAGCTGTATCCCTTTCTCTCACATGAAACCAAGTTCCAGGAAACATTTTATCCTGTGCAAGATTTTTTTTTTTTAATAGCATGCCAAAACACCCTAGATAGAATAATCTCTTGAAAATAGGAAAAAATAAAAAGAGGATCTGAAAGCTATTATGTGGCGTACCTGTAGCTGCACAGTTTCTAATCTGGTAAGAGTTCAAATGTAACAATTAATGTTACACCTCACTTCATTCAGATTAGTCTAAAGCTTATCTGCCTCAGGCAGTAATAATGGAGACTCAATAAAAGATGTTGGAGCAGATGGAGGTACTACAGTTTCCAATTAAACTCCTCTTTGTTAAACTTTGTGTTCTTTCATGATTTATTGAGCTGACTTCAGCTCTCCATCACACACACAACTGCTGTTTGTGCTTAGCACAACCCTGTTTGTGTTTAGCACAACCCTGTGACTTTGGTTACTTTCTTATTTAGAGAAGGGCTTTGTTTAAACAGAGCATCTCATTTTAGCCTAAGGAGGTGTAGTAGAATAGATGATGTTTCCTTTTGTAGCTGGAACAAAAAGAGAAGGAGAAAAAAGGCAACTGATGTTTACTGAGTGTTGGGAATGCCCCATAGGCATTTTAAAAATAAATCTGCTCTGGAGCAAGGCTTTGTATGCATTGCTGCATTTAATCCTCATAATCATACTATGAGGAAGAGGTTGTTTCTTATTTGCTTACCTTTTTTTTTTTTTTTTTTTTTTTTTTTTTTTTTTTTTTTAGTAAGAGAACTAAAACTGGAGGGAGTTTGAATCAGTGAGCAGATGTGAAAAAGCAGAAAGATCTTCCTTGCTGTTCATAAAATCATATAGCCAAGGGAAAGAAAGGTGGGAGAGATTTTACAAATGATAGTGTTGAAAATGTTATGAATAAAAACATCTTGCTTTATTAAAAGAGAAATGCAGCACATTCATATGTATCTATGAATCAAAATAATTAATTCTTTAAAAATTCTAGGAGTCTCTTTTGCCTGTAAATAGCATCACTATATGAAGCACGTAATAAACATGTAGATAGCACACAGCCAGACCCTGTGCTGAGCATTGGCAGTTTAGTGGTGGAAAAGACAGCCTCCATTTCTGCTTTTATAGAAAAAGTACTTAAAGATATTCATGTAATTTCAGTCAGTACCTAACTATTATTCATTAGAAAAATGAGAACTTTGAGTAGTCTGAGATCATGAACAAGGTAGAACGAATGTACTACTGTGGGAAATGCAAGAGAACTCTAAGAAAGTGGGGAAAAAGGCAGTGCCTACCTCACCTCATAAGTTCTAGTCCCTGAAAAGGAGTGTGGAGTGGAGTGAGAGATAGGTCAGGGGTTTTCAGTATCTCAGTAGGAAAAGTGGGACCTGAAAGTGTTAGGATTCCTCGGAAAATGGAATTTCTTTCTACACAACTGCATTTGCTCCCGATAAGTTATTTTTCTTCTTGGACCTGTAATGAGGCAGTCTAGCTACTCAATAAGTAACACTTGCTAATAATATATTTCTTTCATCTCATGACTAGGAAACACTTAACTGTCTTAAAAATAGTGTATTGGATGTCACTGTATATACAAAGATTAATTGTGTGTTGCAGCATGAATTTGCTCTATACCCTAACTTGAATTAAGTCAGAAATATTTTAATCATTGATAGCTTAAATGTAATGTTGATGTCTTTTGTTTCTAGAATTTAAAATACTTGGTTATGTTTTCAAGATACAGGGCAAGATGTAAATTCAGAAGTAAACATATGATGTGAGATGAGAGTTTGTAATAAGGTTTGGTATGGAAATTATAGTACATAGAAGGCAAGCAGGAAAAGAGTAATAAAAGAAACAATAAAATCAAGGATTAGTCAGAATATTTGGGCAAAATGTGAGTAATATTTGAAAATTTATGAGACTGTTGAGCTTATCTAATGAATAGAAATATTAGGAAGACTTAAATGTCACAAAAATGATCAAAGTGTCAGAAAAAGGAGCTACAGAGAAAACTTTAATTAGAAACATGACAAGGACACGCTCCTCATTATCACGTGACTCATAATGCAGATTTGAAAATAACACAGTCGTATGCTTCCCCAAAGAAAACTTCAAAGTAATGTTATAAAATTCTCATCCTATAAGGTTAACAGTTTTATCTCCTACATGAGCATTTGAAGTTGGGCTTGGAAAGGGAAAGTTAAGAGCAGACTAAATAACTCTTTCTAATGATTCTTTATGTGGTGAACCAGGAAATTGTGGAAGCAATGTAAAAAGATGATTGGTTTGAAATAATGGCAGTGAACTCTTCTAAATTTTAGGAAACTAAATTTTAATTGCAGTTCTTTGTAGCACACTGGATATATTATAAAACTTGTGTGTGATTCCTCATCTATACATGGGGATCATACTTGATTTATTCATTTAATAAGGCATTAAATTAACATGCTTTCAGAAAAAGGATTCAAAAAATTTAAAATTACAAAATAAACTTTCTGCCTCTAAAATAGTCACATAATTGAGTGGATCCAAGAAAATGGCTATTATGATGCTATGAGTGGGAGGGAATTATTTCAGTCTTGCCTCTAGAAAGTTAAGAAGATCCTTGCCACAAGAAAGTTAAGACTGCTTGTCAGTCAGAGACCTGAAATTTTAGTTTTTTTAGGTTTTAGAGAAGGACCATGTGTTAGTTCAGGGGCTTGAATTCTAATCTAGTGTGTGGGAATGTAAGGGTCCCAAATACACCTATTATGCTGACTGGGCTATCTTACATAATAGTTTCTAGATAAGCTCTCCTCCGCCGCCAACTATTTTCAAGAGTCTATATAAAGTGAGGACGAGAATCAAATACAGTCTGTTAAAGACGTGGAAATGTGCAGTTCTCTATTACTGCCTTTAAAAGAATCCATACATTTTGAAATTTTATACTCTTGGCAGTCAAACTCTCCATTTGGAAATAAATACAGGTTTATTTCTTTGGGTCATCAGGAAGCACACAATTTAAAGTATGAACACTGAAAGATGTTTTAGGGATATGAGAATTTAAAATTATGAAAATATGTCATAATGGGAAACACTGTAATGGTGAATGTGTAATAGAACTTACATTTTTAAAATGTGTGTATATTAGTATTCACATTTAATTTCCTAGCCAATTTTAGGAATATATCTACCTAAGGGAGGGATTAAGAATGGCAGAAGCAGAAATCAAAGAGAAAGTGAATAAATGTTCAGCTCTGACACTACACAGAGAGAAGGTTAAGGAAGACAATAGACTTGAAAGCCTGGCTTTGGTAAAACGAAAGATTTTCTAGGTTCTTTTATCTCTTTATGGAGCATAACATGAGTGAGGCCTATACAACCCGATCACAGAGTTGCGTTTTTCAGGTGGTTCTTAACAAGCGGGGACGGAGAGAGAAGAGAGAGAAAAGAGACTGTTGCTTGCAGGCATGGTAGTTGCTCGGGAGAGGAAGGCAGAGGAAAGGACAGAGAGCTCAGAAATAAGAGCTCTTATTATATGCCTAAAATTTGGAAAAATAAAAAAAGGAGTTGACTTGCTATATTTCTGAGTATGAGGGGCCTGAGTCGTGCTTCCCAGAAAGACTGAATGGAAGCCTTCCAGCCTTTCAGCCCTCAGGTACCTCCCATGCTGCACAGGGGCATGGAGTGGTTGTGCATGTTCTGCTGGAAGGAAGCTAGATAGATGGACTGTAGGGCAATTCTGGGATCCCTGAATTTCTTGCATACTCGAGTGAAGTGATGAAGAGATGCCGAAATGGGTAGCAGAGCCTTGGGGTCCAGACAGAGTGGCTGCCTAAGGTGAGGACTTTGAGACCAGGTGAAATGGTGGTACTGTAGTTTCTGGTGGTGCCAGCATGTCACCCTAAAAGCCTGTTATAGCCAGATGCCCATCAGCAGTCACCAATCTGGGGAACAGACTACTCCATATATTCTGTGTAAGCGACCATAGAGATCCAGGCGCTACCTCATGGACTTGAATGAATCTCTTCACCATCTTTTCATTGTCCTTTTTTCAATTCTATGAGGACAAGGTCAACCCCCCTCACACACCCATATAAACTTGAGAGGAGTAAGGCATTAAATCTGAAAGACTGTATATTTACCTTAAAAGGCAAACTTCCGTGAAAGAGGCAAATTTTAAGAAGTCCTAATAGGGAGTTTAACTTTGAAAATAGTGATTAAGGATTGTTGAAACCAAAAAAATCTTCCTACCCATGATTAGAGGTTATAAAAAAGATAAATGCAGATTTAAAGTATTTAAGAAGGTATTTTCTTTTTGCAGCTGAATCATATTGTGAGTAAATGTCCAAGCCTTGATAGAGTTTTAAAAAAATAATCCAGTTTGAGGATTAATATGTTGGTATTTCTCTCTTAGGGGAAAATGATAATTTCACCTGACACAACATGGCAATTAGAAGAAAGTACTTTATTCTGAATTACGAAAAGTTAATAAGCTTTTGCTATTACCTCAACAAAATTACTTCCTGACTACCCAACTTTGATGTAGTAGAATCTGACTTGAAATAGGAAGTCCTGGTTTGAAAAATTCATTAGCATTATTACCTGTGTTATTTTAGTAAGACGATTAGTTTCTCTGAGCCTCAGTTTCTTCACCCAATGAAATAGGTAATACTAACCTCAGGGAGTTTTGATGAATCTCATTTGTGACTGTGCTCATGACTTGTAGTACAGACTCAAGCCAGAGCCTCACTGCTGCCTGTTTGGTTTATAAAGTTTAGTAGGAAATGACCTTGCCCATTCTTTTACTTGCCTTTTTCATGGCTGTTTCATGCTGCAAAGGCAGAGATGAGTAACTGTAACAAACTATGCTTTCTGAGCAGATGCTATTGTTTTTATCATGTTAACCCCCTTTGCTCTGAGTCTAAACTCATATAGTTGCATTTTCATAAACATTATTTTTTTAAGCCTTCATTCTGGAGAAAACTATTCTTTTATTCAAAAGTATGTTTCTCATTGTAAATTAACCAATTGGCAACAGGTTTATAAAGCAGCCTATTCAGAATTGGGTTACATTTTCTCCTTTTGCCAAGGTCTGATCTCCCCAACTGAGCCGATACAATTAAACTTCTGAATCTACCATCTAAGGACCACTTGTTCCTCTGCAACCACAATGGACCATTCCCTGGCCACGGTCATCACTGATATCAAGGAGCTTGCCACTTCACTCAACTTTACCTCACTAATGCAAGATAGCCAGACATTTTTAGCTCCTTATGTGAGCATGAAATCAAAAGATAAATTACTTTCAAAAAAATACGCCGTACTTTCCTTTTGCTTTTCTCCATGTTCATCTTCACATGGACTGTCTGTCACCTGCTGCAGGGTGAAATGTAGTGAGAACAACAGAAGGCTAGTCTGTGAAAGGGAACCTTGGCTGGATTTGCCAAGACGCTAGGATTATGAACACATAGTAATTTTGAATGCTAGTTTATTGTTTGTTAAATGAAGCCTGATTTCTAAGAAAAAAGATCATTAATGGACATCCAGTAATGGGAATGTAACATACGTGGGTTAATTATATCACTCTTTAGGTAAAAAGTTATGAACAGCTAACCACTTGCCATGTGTTAAAAAATACGAGGCTTTAGATTCCTTTCTGGAAATAGAGCATTTTTGAAATTGAGATGCTGTAATTTTGCCAAATGCTGATGAAACCCCAAAAGGTAATTATGTCAGTCTAAGAAGACTATGATAGTGAAAATAAGATTAAAAAAAGAGTTGTGGGTTTTCAGCCACAATCAGCAGACAGTTTTAATTTTGGATGTGAATGTCACTGTGCTTGGGCATAGTTTAAATCTTTTCCTCCCTACCAACTGTTCCTCTCTTTTGCCTGAAAACCTTCCAATTTTCTCTTGCCTTCTTTTCTCTGTTTTCCATTGTTTTTTTCTTCCTCTCTGGACTCTCCTTTGCCTCTTACCCTCCCCATGGCCACAAATGTTCTTAACATAACTTAGAATAATATAGGAACTTGTGCTCTTTCAACAGTGAAGGGAAAGCAAAAGGTTTTCTTAGTGCATCACCTTTTCTGCTTCTTTACACATTAAAAAAAAAAAACTATTGAACAGTCCCCACAAATCCAATTCAAGGAATTTGTTCTACAGATATTCTCTAACCAGGGTGTAAATTTCTATACGAAAAGGTTCATTACAGTCTGAGGATGGAAGGAAAAAGAGAAGCTGAGCCCAGTAGGGAGCTGAAACAAAAGGAGTATGAGGACAGAAGAGACTGAGATCTGGGAGCATTGCTAATAGAGAAAGCTTCAGGAACATGGTGGGAGAGAAGGGCCCGCAGTGAGGGCTTCCCTTTCTTGGTCTGCAGTGGGCTGTATGCCAGCCAGGTACCCTTGAAGCCTGCATGGCAGTGGTGACAGATGCAGCTGAGTGGTGCCAGCTGCTGCAAAGGAGCCTCCCAACTGTGTGGATTCTAAAATTCTCCCACAACCAAGATTAGCCAATGCCCTCTCTAATTGGAAGGATTGACTTGAGGGATGGGAAACTTTTGCATTTTCAAGTGGCATAGCCAGTGGGGAGAAAAATCAATCCTTAAAAACCACATCATGAAGATGGGTCTTTCTATAGAATTTATTTTTGAATACTTGTTCATTTTCTGATCATTTTATCAGCAAAAATTTGAGTCCTTTTTCTCAGATCTTGTCAAATTTTATACCTGTAGTAGTTGTTAGTGAAAACACTACTTCTAGGAGTCATATTCTGTTTGTTCATACTCCAGGCTAGCATAACATAAAATATCTGGTGATTAAAAGTGTTCATTAAACATTTAAACGGATATGCTTGATTGTAGTATAAATAAAACATAGTACATAGATCAAGATATTTATATCTGAAGCATCAGTTAAGCCAACTTAAAAACTAGAGGTTTATCAAGGTACAATAACTATTTTCACTATTGTCCATCCCTTTTCATGAAGTCTGATTTGATGCAATATAAAATTTTACTCGTTTTGCCTGTTAGTATTATCCCACAAGTTCCCAGTGAGATCAGGATTAAAAGTTTGAAATAGTTTTTTCAGCCACTTAATAACCTCTAAAAGAGGTCTATTATGGATAACTTATTCCTCTAAGCTATATACTAAGGAGGCCTTGTGAAGAAGATTATTTAATGTGTGTTGTAGACTGAATTGTCAGTCATTCCCTCAAAATTCATATGTTGAAGCCCTAACCACCAGTACCTCAAAATACCACTGTAATTGGAGACAGGGCCTTTAATGAGGCAATTAAATATTACAAGATATTAAATGCAGTTTCCTGTGCTATACAGTGGGTCGTTATTGTTGAGGTGGTTAATTTAAAATAAGATAGGGTGAGCCCTAATCCAATCTGACTGGTATCCTTATTAGAGGAAATTTGGACACATGAGAAAGACATCACGTGTGTACTTGCACAAAGGAAAATACACGTTAGGACACAGCAAGAAGGCAGCCATCTGCAAGCCAAGGATAGAGACCTCAGAAGAAATTGAAACCTACCAAAACCTTGACTTTGGATATCTAGCCTCTGGAACTATGAGAAAATATATATGTGTTGCTTAAGCCACCCACCTAATCTGTGGTATTTTGTTATGGTAATACAGTGTGTCACAAACAGACTTTATACAGGATAAACTATACAAATTTCATTGTTTTAACTCAGTATTATAACTATAGAGAATCCCATTTTACTTTGCTGGTGAGGCATTAGAAATGAGCTTAGAGTATCCTAGAATAATACTGGGTACATCTCTGGGTACTTTTCATTGATATTGTGTTAATGAGAGATGCCAGAGAGAAAAGAGAACATTAGGTTCCCAAAGGCATTTATTGTAATAAACTGTGTAGGGCAAGTTATGTGACATGATGAATCCTCAGTTGTTTGGCATGCAGAAAACATGAACAAAAACAAGTTAGGGATGGTGGTGCCAGGACTGGGGAAACCTGCTCAGCAGAGGGTTTCCCTATGAGGATGGTGGCAGGAATCAATCTGATTCAGGATCCAAGGTGATGTAGCAGATTTGCTCTCCATCTGGGCTTGAATTGATATCCTGAGATTCAAATCATGGTTGGGGCCCCTCAGCCTGAGTTTCCCCACAGTAGTGCTATGGAGACAGGTGGACATGGATTGTGTGGCTTCTGGAGTGTGGGAGTCCATCTGGGTTGAAGCAGAAGTCCAGCCAGCCATTGGCAGGCGGCATGGAGGGCCCAACTCTTAGGGAAACAGGATTGTTTTAGAACCCTGTTATGATGAAGCTCAGTAGCCAGATTCAATCCTAGTCAGGAAACTGCGATATAAATCAGGGCTTGAGACAGTTTTCCATTCCCATGGAAGGAATGTAGGAGGTTGAGGTGGAGAAAGCAGTAGCTCTGTAGACACAGAAGCACCTTGGAAATCACACCTGTTAAAGGGCTGAGAAATACTGTAGACCCTAATTCAAAATTGTACAGTTGGGTTTGTTCATTTGGATCAGGCATGAGGAGGACATTGTGAGGAGCAACACGGATGATCTGGAATGGCATTCATGCCGAAATCATAAGAAACATTTTGAGTGGTGCTGACAATTCAAAAGATACTGGAATCACAAACAAAGAAGATAATTTTCTAGAGGGCAAGTAAAACAGTTCAGAGATGATTACTTCAGTCTTTATTAGTCTATTCTTCAAAAAGTTAGCCATGTACTCTTACTCTGAAGCATAGACAGCTCAACATTACTTCATTTTCATAAGAAAAATGCAAACGAGAAAAGAACAAGCTAATCATCTACTTTATTTAGAAAGCAAGTATCTGAGAATGTTTTGGAATCCGTACTCCCTACTTCCTTTATCCCACATCAGGAACAGCTATGGCATGTATAATTTATATAATGATAATTTTAAGTAATTGATAAAATGTGAAATTTCATCATATTGTACTTAAAAAGGCAGAGAGAAATTTACTATTTAATGAGTTGCTTTAAGAGGCTATACTGACATTGTAAATATTTTGGGAAATTTAGCTCATCCAAATTTTAATCTTTAAGTTTGTATTATGTAATATCAGATCTCATTCATGCTTTGCAACTGTGAGTTTCCATGTGGTAACTCAATTACAAAAACATTTCCATTGAGGTACAAAGATAAATGATTTAGGAGATGTAACAAGCTTTCATTCATAATATATATGGGGATATGAATATTTATACACAGATATTTCCATTGTGTGATTACAGTGTACTGAGAGAAATGGATTTCTGCACGTAATGATAATTATCATCAGCGTGTGCTTACTAGTCAGTGTATTAAATATTACAAACATTATCTCTTTTAATACTCAGAAAATTTCTTTGTAGCAAATATTCTTGTCCTGGTTTTATGGAGTTAGAAACTGGTTAGGATCCTAAAGCTAACAAGAGGTTAAACTGTCTAGGTCCCTAGACTTGGAAGGTGGTGAAACTGGAATTCAGACTGCAGTCTATCTGGTGGGCATTGATTCTCTAAACCTTTGTGCTACATGCTGCACAAATTAACTTACTTGAGTATTCATGAATAAAGTGCTGTCAGTTTATACAGAAGCCAGTTGGCTTTTCAAAGAGGAAATAACACTGCTTCATTGTCACCATATTTGACACTGCTTGAAACATCTGTGCCTTTTATTTTGTATAGTTGGACAAGATGGGGTGATTATTTTATATTTTGTGAAACTTGCAGATGGATCACTCTTTAAATTCCACATTTTATGCCATGGTACCTAACAGAAAGGAAAGTAATTTATGAAATTTCTTAACACTGTTTAATTTTACCTAATTCAACAACAGGTAGTAGGATGAAAAGAAGTACATGTCTCTGTAGGCAATACTATTTACTTACTCCGTTTGCTTCATCTGCAAAATAAGGACATGGATTGGATATTTTCATGTGCCTTTTTTGTTAGAACTCTTATGATAAGTTAAAGGTATTGGTCAGAAACAGAACAATCATGCTTAATGCAGAAATATTAGAAGTTTTCTTACTAGTACCATAGAAAGATGTTTGTAGAAGAGGTTCTGGACACCACATTAACTTTAAAATGTGGCCTTTTATTTTAAGGAGGAGGAAAATGAAATGAGATTTCATGAACTTCTAGCATTGGTTCTGCTGTGGTATAGATAACTGAAGGGCTGCTACATTGTCGTTTATTATTATGCTTACAGACAGAAAGAGGATCAAGGAGCTTATGTCTTCCTGATAGTAGTGTTCTTTATTTAGAAATTTCCAGAAAACTGGAATATACTAGGACATCAGAGCCTTCCTCATGATATAGGAGTTCCACAATAGCTTTATCAGGTGTTCCGTATTTACCATTTCCCTCGAGAGACGCAGAGTCCAGGCATCTGGTTTTGTTGCAAGGATGTTGGAATGTGGCTGTAGTGATGGTGGATGATCAGTGGGTGAAGATGGTAATATTTTGTCACCTGCTAAGAGCCTCTTAATGAGGGTAAAAATTTAGAAAGACGCTACTGAATTTTGAAACATTGTAACTGTGAGTTTTATGGTCAACTACCTTGTCTCAACTTACCTTTATTAAAAAGGAAGGCAAACTTGGTCCCCAGTCGTTTAAGCTATTTCTAACCAAAGGCCTGACCTTTCTGTTGAAACAGAATTCAAAAATGTAGACAAACTCAGGCAATGATGCCCAGAGCCCTTTAGAAGAGGAGGCTTAGCAGGAGCAGGAGAAGTCTTTGTATCTCCTTGACTCAAGTGCCCTTTGCTGCTTGCCTGGGAGCTCGGGGAGGCCAAGAATGACATTTTAGTGATGTAGCATGAACCAGACCTGTGATTCTCAACTTTTCTAAGTTTAAGATTCCTGTTTAAATATCAAACTTTTCAGGATACCCAAAGATACTAATTGTATTTTTTAAATCAGTTGCTGTGGAACTTCAAAATAATGAAGGAGCTACCAAACAATGAGGAACTTTAAAAGCAGTGCTAAGTCCAGGAGTAGTTTTAAATGCCTAATGTTTTCTTCATTGCAACTACATATATTTGAAAAATAGATACATGCAAGGCAGATTTATGCAGTCAATCAACTACACCTGATGTACTATGGACTTGAAGATGCTTTGTAGTAACTCTGAAAACCATTGGTTGGCAAACATGGGATCTGGCTGAAGCATGGATAAATATGGTTCCAGATTCAGTTCTGAGTTTTATAATGGCACTTCATGTTACATGTATGTATTTGACATATACAATACTTTGAACAGTTTTAATTATTTGAAAGGAAACGCCTGATTATGAATATTTCACACTTCATTAGAAAGTTAGGATGTGCAGAATGTATACGTGTGCATGTGTGTTTGAACATTCATTTATTTGCTGTTCTAGGCATGGAAGAGAGTAGTGAACATAATAAAAACTAATACTTATATAGTGATTAATATCTATAAAATATATGTTATATATTTTAAAGTGTATTAGTCCTATTTTAAACTCTATTTTACAGTCAAGGAAACTGAGACAAAGCGAGGTTAAGCAATGTGCCCCAAACTCTAATTGTAGTGTTTAGTTCTCAGATCTGTGCTTTTAATCTTTATGCTGTATTTCCTCTCAAAACAGCTACCATCCTCTGTCTCATGGACCCTATATTACCTTGGGTTACAAAGAAAATAACCAAGTAGAAAATAGACTTAATGCATATATAAGTTCTGTGATAGACTGAGTACTAGGCACCTATTTTCTATAGGACTGTTTGAGAAGAATTGACATGGGAGTATTTAAATAAGAGCATGTTCAGCTTCTTCCTTCTCAATTAAGCCATCATCACCAAAGTCTTTCTTTTCTCTTTAGGGAACTAACTGGAAGTATAGTGCTTGTGAAATCCTAGTTTGTAGCATCTATAGAATGATTAGATTACTAGTTTAGACATAACTTTCTAACATAACAATCCAGTATTCATTATATATTTGTCTCTTTGTATATTTAGGTAATTATTGGTTTGATCAACTCTCCCACAGAAGTCCTTTATTAAAAATTGTAAGAAATTGCTTTTTGTTTGTTATTTTATTGCAAAATTATACTGAATCATTTGCCATTCTTTTGTTTCTCTGCACAACTTCTTATAAGAACTCTGAGCATAAGTTATACTAAGGCATTGAATCAAAAGAAAATACCATCTAATAAATTTAAGTCAGCAGCACATCAGGGTGACCTTCTGTCTCAGCCGTGCTGCCAGGCTCCTTATATTTTGAATTGCTTTCATCTTGTTCCATCAGCTGGAACTTTGAACAGAAAGATCATGAATGTAAGGAGCATTTCAGAGGCTCCATCTCATCTGCGTTATTCTTCCAGATTCTTACGTCTCTTGTTGTTTTGGCCCAAGAAGTCTGGTTTCCATATTTGTAGTACATAGTGGCTTATTAATCTAAATGCATTCACTGCTATATGCTGTTTGCTCACTTTTGCTCTGAAATATACAGAGAACACACACACAGACACACACACACCTCTAACCTTTGTGGAGAATATGAAACCTCTTTTCTCTAAGTAACCTTTCTTCTTCCTCCCTAAAATCTCTGTTTCTGCTTTTATATATGTTTTAAAAGACTCAAGACTTCTCTTTAGAGAATTTCCTTCCCAGTTCATATCTTCAGCTTTCCCAACTTCTCTTAAATTTCCTGTGTGATTCTGCATCTTTCAGGGGAAACCTAGCATGATGAAGCTGTCAGTTTGCCCTTGTGTATAATTTCAGAAATTTTTCATACATTTCCTTGGAACGCATTGTAGGCAACGGTTCAATGTATTTCTCTAAGTTCTAAAGGGGTTAAAATTGTTGAAGGAATCTTGTTACCCTCATGAAATTTTCTGTTAGGTTAATCATCAAGATCTTATAGTAGCCTATGTCTTCCTTTCTATATGACTTTTTTTCTCTAAGAAATATTTATTGTATGCCTCTTTTATGACTTGTAACTTGCAAACTACTGTGGATATGGTTTTGAAAAATTCTCAATCTTTTATCAAGTTAATTTTTATAAGATGAGAGAATTAATGTAAAAATTGTGTGAATATGAAACATGTACATGTTATTCTCAATAATAAAAATAATAGTGTTTTTTATTGACTACTTATGACATTCCAGATGAACTCCAGGCTTTTAATTTTCTTATTTAAATTTTCATAATAACCCAATGAGCTAGGTACTTCATTATACCAAAATTTAAGATGGGAACACTGCTGTACAAGGATTTCAGAAATTTGTGCTGGGTCCCTAGTAGGCAGAGTTGCTGGGAGTCCAGTCCAGACACACTCACTCTAGAGCTTGCACTCTTTCCAACATGTTGTATACACACAAAGAGCTCAGTGCAGTCGTTAGTGTCTTAATACAGTGCTTGACCTCTGCTTCCTGATTAATCTAAGACAAAGCCTCTGGCTTGTCGTTTTCCTACTCCATTCCTTTTGGTGGCTGTCCCTGCAGATTCTCATGTGACGTTTAACAGTCTCCATTAACCAGATACGATGATAAACATCTTTTTTTTTTCTTTGTTCTGAAATTTTTTTTAATTTTTATTATAGTTGAATTACAGTGTTCTGTCAATTTCTGCTGTACAGCAAAGTGACCCAGTTATACATTTCTATACATTCTTTTTTTCACATTATCCTTCATCATGTTCCATCACAAGTGACTAGATATAGTTCCCTGTGCTATATAGCAGGATCTCATTGCTTATCTACTCAAAATGCAATAAATTGTATCTACTAACCCTAGACTCCCGGTCTCTCCCACTCCCTCCCTCTCAGCAACCACAAGTCAGTTCTCTAAGTCCATGATTTTCTTTTCTGTGGAAAGGTTCATTTGTGCAGTATATTAGATTGCAAATATAAGTGATATCATATGGTATTTCTCTTTCCCTTTGTCACTTACTTCATTTAGTATGAGAGTCTCTGGTTCCATCCATGTTGCTGCAAATGGCATTATTTTGTTTTTTATGGCTGAGTAGTATTCCATTGTGTGTGGATGTGGATGTACCACATCTTCTTAATCAATTCATCTGTCGATGGACACTTAGGTTGTTTCCCATGTCTTGGCTATTGTGAATAGTGCTGCAGTGAACATATGGGTGTGTGTATCTTTTTCTTTTTTTGGGGGGAGCTTTTTTGGTTGTCCCTACAGATTCTCATGTGCCATTTGACACTCTCCATTAACCAGATAACGATGATAAGCATCTTATTGATGAAACAATCATGTTGGTTAACCCCTATCTTCTACATACTCATTCCCACTTTTTATCGTTCAGCCTTCCACATGCCTCTCCACTAATCAATCCACAACCTATACTTCCTTCAGTGACAGTTTGAGACCAGGCTCTTCCATTCCTCTTAAATTCCCAAAGCAAGTATAGTTTGAAAACATTCTGAATGTGTCCTAATACACACTACACTTTATTTTTCTGGTGGCTTTTGTAATGTCTCTTAAAAAGCAAGCAGATATGATTCTTCACTGGTAGAAATCATGTATTTTACTCTTTTTTTTAAACCTCTAGAATATATTTGATGATGACTGGCTCCTTCGTGGTTGACACCTTTTTGTAGAATAGAAATAATGACTCGAATCCAGGTATTTCTTCGGCGGGAAGTATGTTTCCAGAGAAGAGTTAAAGATTCAGGTTAATGCTGTCTCTTTTTGTGATAGTTGTAGCACACGCATACTGCATTTTATAAATGATTCCCCAGAATATTAAGATTCTCTTCACTTTGATTACAACACAGTGTAAATGCAAGTACTCCCTTGACTTATTGGTATTACTTGGATGCTTTCTAAACACATGTATGATTTGAATCTTGTTACCCTGGGAACAGGCAGAATAAAGACGGCAGGAGAAGAAGCCAGTGAATGTTGCATAGCATGTTGTTTCCTCAGTAATCTCCCTGTTTTGTTTGCCCTTGACGCTGTGGAAGGGACCGCTAGGGCAAGAGGTAGCACATGCTCTTCTTCCTACTCAGAGTTTGAGTAGGTGATATGGCGCTCTTGGCATTCCTGCTTTTATTCTTCTTGGATGAACTATCTCTGTTTCAAATTCTTCTCGCTTTATATATTACAGCTTAAAGTGTCTTCCAAGAATCATATAGTAAGTAGGTATATACAGTCTCATAATAAATATAGTGTATGGTATGTCACTGAGTTAGGGAAGGCTGTCTTACTTTCTGATGTAACTCATAATGAACTAGTCACTAAACAAAACAATATGATAAGATTGGATTAGAAGGAATTCAACAATACTTTTGGCTGTAGTCCCTAAGTATTCATACCAGTTCCTGTTGCTCACATATTTTTTGAAAATGTATTGGCAAATAGCAATCATAGTATTTCAGAGGAGAAGTTTCACATCAACTGCATACTTTAATTTGCAATATTTCATTCATATGTACTACAGAGAAGTTGGCATTTCCATTAGAGACAGTGTTTTAGAGCATTAACAGAACCATAATAATTGGCCACCAGACAAAATCTGCAATGCCAAGCCTAACCTTGGGGCAGTTTTTAAGCAATTACTGTTATGAAGTCAAACCACTTTGGAGTATTTATTTTACAAAGTACTGTACACTGAAATAGACCAGGGAAATACGACTTCATTTTCAATATGTTTTAAAAAGATTTCTAGCTTTGGGGCTTGAAAACACATTTTCTTTTAAATGTAGAGGATTCATAACTCAACATCAAAATAAAGGCAATCAGAACCTACCAGCTTTAATACATAAATATCCTATACATATTTTAAGCTTATGCACTTAAGGATAATTACTCTATTTGAATACAACTTTAGTGAATTCATGAAAAAGAAGTGGGATTTATGCTGTTGTATGGAAGATTAAAAAGTGTTTTTATGAAAGCTCTAATAAATGGCTTTTTGGGCAATATGAATATTCAAAATTGTGCCAAGTATGCAGCAAAAATGTATCTGAAATATCCTATTGTGTGTACAAAAGGGACTTATTATTCTGCAAGAAAGGAAATAAATCTCATCAAATGTTTTAGAGCAATATATATTTTTGCAAATTATTTTACAATCATTGCATTTGTTTTTCTTCAGGCACACTGGCTAGAAATTGTGCTGTTTTAAATTGGGAAGAATAGAAAGGTATATTCACAGATGGAGTCACAACCTTTCAGATGAAGATAGCTCCACACAAGGAAAACTTCTCCACTTGCTCATTTACTGTTACATTACTGAATGTGTTGTCAGTTTCCCATCTTCTTTGACAGTGTTCACTCTCTCTGGGTCTCTAAGACTGATTACCATCAGGGAGCTGAATATACCTGGGGAGCAAAGAGAATTGGGGGAAATCATGGAGTTGGAGCTCTCCAAATTGATGACTGAGTCTGTGACGAATTTCAT
>PVHT021183695.1:3974045-4022462 GCA_004024745.2 Catagonus wagneri
TTAAAAAACACTAGTGAAAAAGGAACCGATATAATTTACTATACTAACAAAATATTAAGTAATTTAATAATCATCTCAGTAGAGTCTAAAAGAATATTTCATAAAGTACATTTACTTATGAAACATGTTTTAAAAAATCTGGTAGTATTCATCAAGTGGGTAAAATTTTTAGTTTGTCCTTTCATAATCATAACAGGATGAAGATGTTTGTTATTATACTGAAGTTCCTTGTAAGTGGAACAAGGCAAACATATAAAAATCAATTATACATATATGAAAAGAAGGAATAAAAATTTCATTATTTACAAATTATATTATTATTTGTATAGAAAATACATGAGAAAAATTACTAGGATTCATAAATGCATATAGCAAAGTTGCTAGACATAAGTTTAATAGAAAACACCAGGACATTAATATATACAAATGACATACATGTAGAAAACAAGGTAGTAAAATAGTTACCCCCTACATTAACATCTAAAAAATACATATCAGATACATAGGAATAATTTTAAAAATGGGAAATATCATTACATAGAAAACTGCAGAGCTCTGCAATAAAAAATATTGGGATAAATTAAATAAACAACTAATAAGCAGAGGAATAATTTTATATATGTTTAGTCTCAGTATTTTAAAGTTTTCTCTTCTATATTAATGGCTTATAGATATGGTGCAGTCCCAAAAAATTCTGAACAGATTTTCTTTGGAAATGACAAAGTGATTATACAAGTCACATAGGAATACAAAATGCAAGTATAAACCAGTTACTCTTGATGAAAACAAGTGTCAAGATTTGCTCTACCAGATATTAATATGTAAGGTAAAGCTGTACTAGTAGGAAAGTGTGGAATTAGAACAAGGATAGGCAAACAGACATGTAGAAGAAAACTGAGAGCTCAGAATTAGAATTACGTTTGGAAGGACACTTGATTTAAGAGTAAGGGGAACTTAAGAGTTCCTACTATTGCACAGCAGGTTAAGAATCTGACTGCAACAGCTTGGGTTGCTGTGGAGGCGAATGTCTGGTCCCTGGCCTGGCACAGTGGGTTAAAGGATCTAGTGTTGCTGAAGCTACAGTGTAGGTCACAGCTGGGGCTCAGGTTCAAAATCTGGGCAAGAGAACTTCCATATGCCGTGGGTGTATTCATAAAAATAAAAAATAAAAAATAAAAAAAGTAAAAGAGTAACTAGGCACTTCACAATGCAACAGAAAAACCATCTTTTCAATAAATGGTGTTGGTTCAAATAAATTCTATTTGTAAAAAAAAAAGAAATCTCTTTTTAGTTGTATAAATCTACATGTATAAATTGAGAAGCAAATCAATGAAGTTTCTAGAAATTAGTATAGGAAAATAGAATAATTCATGTCCCTAGGGAAGGGAACAAAATCTTATATTGGACATACACTAACCGTTAAGGAAGGATTTATAAACTGGACTACTTTAACAGTAAAAAACATGTTAATCAAAAGGCCCTATTAAGAAAGTGAAAAGATAAGCCACAGAGTGAGAGAAGATATTTTAAATATATCTAAGAGAGAGCGCATACCAGGAATTAGAAAAAGAAACTGTAAATCAATATGAAAAAGGCAACCCAATGTAAAAATAGGCAATGATTTGAAAGAGAAGATCACAAACAAGAATATCCAAATGACTAAATTAGCATATTAAAGGAACTCAGCCCCATTGGTGATGAGGGAAAAACAATTACATACTATTACACAATCATCAGAATGACTAAAGTTTTAAAAAAGATGGATAGTTCTGGTTGTGATTCTGCAGGTTAAGAACCTGTCATAGTGTCTGAGATGATGCAGGTTTGATCCCTGGCCCTACTCAGTGGGTTAGGGATCTGGCTTTGCTATGGCTGTGGCCTAGGCTTGCGGTTGCCCCTCTGATTTGACCCCTAACCTGGAAACTTCTGCATGCCACAGGTGTGGCTGCCCTGAAAAAAAGAAAGAAAGAAAAAAAGACCGATAAACAACAAGGTCTACTGTATATATAGCACAGGTTACTCTATCCTGATATATATATATATATATATATATATATATATATATATATATATGACTGAATCACTTTGCAGTCCAGAAGAAATTAATACATTTTAAATCAACTACAAAAAATTTTGAAGAAAAAGACAGCATTACTAGGATTTGCTGAGAATGTGGAGAAGTAAGAATCCCTCTAGACTGCTGCTAGTACCAAAAATTTCTGTGACCACTTTGGAAAAATAGTTAGCAGTATCTCTTAAAGTTGATCTTTTATACTCCTTAGTGAAATTGGATAGATATATCCAGCAGAAAAATGTGTGTGTGTGTGTGTGTGCATCAGTGGACGTATAAATGGATATTCATAGCATCATTATTTATTATCGTCCTAAGATGGAAAAACATAAATATCCACCCAGCAGTAGTATAGATGAATAGGTGTGTTGTAGTTGTACGATGAAATCCTCTGTAGGAATGGGAATGAAGGGAACTACCGTCATATCCAACAACAGGGATGAATTTCACCATTATGATATTGGGGGAGGGGGAAGTCAGATACGAAATGTATGTACTGTTTAATTTTATTGATAAAGAATTTTATAAAACAGTCAAAAACAAACTGTAGTGTTAGAAAGAAGGAAAGTGGTTTCTTTTGAGAAGATGGGAAAGCCCAGTAGCTGAGAGTGGCGGTGAAGGGGGCTTCTGCTAGGTTCTTATGTTGATCTAGTGATAGCTTCACAGGAATTGATTTTGTGATAATTCACTGAGGTGTACCTTTATATTTTTTTTGCACTTTTCATTATGTATATTATATATAATAATACAAAACAGTTTTAAAAAATGAATATGAGCAGGCCACAATCGTGGATCTTTCCATGTATGTGTGGTAAGTTTACATACCTAACTGTATAAGAGATCTCCAACTAAAATACAGAGCAAAAGTGGAGTAACCAAAATCACACAATGAAATTTTATGTGTGCATACCCATGAATATTTTAAATTTTAATGTTGCCTCCTGTTCCACAAGTCTCAATGCAAAATCATTCTACTTTTCTCTTTTCATCAGTCTAACATTTAAACAGGCATCCTTAGAATGGCTGGTTCAAGAGGCTGCTATTGAGAAAGGAGCTGAATACAACTGCCTAGGCTTTTTAGCAGACAAGAGCACAATCAAGGCAGTTTTTCTCCTGCGCCAGCAAGACTGGCACCATGTCAGTGGCTCTAGCCCTTTATAAAGGGCCTTGAGAGTAAATTTAGTCAAGGTTGTTTGTCACTAGTCTATCTGAAAACCGTTGAACCTTAAAAATGTTCTGCATGTTCATTAGTGATCATTGCAGCGGATGGGACTTTAAGACAATCGGGCCATGAATGAATACTTCCCACTGATAATGTTTTTTGGAACTATACGCCCTCCATGAAATTATAAGTTAAAAGCATCCTGGAAACAGTTGCACAATTTTTCTAGACCCTGGCTATTCTGTTATCCTACTGGTCTGAGCATGAGACATTTGTGCTAATTATTTGTTACTTGGAAAACATACTCTTCCTGCCCCCCACGCCCACCCTGGTGCAAGTGTTTACTGACAGCACATTCTCAGATGTCTAGGTGGATTCAGGTTATAGGTTTTTTTTCTTTTCTATTTGATCTTTTTGGCCCCTATTAGCAAGAAATGAGCTTCTGGATGGTGAGGAGTAGTTTATAATTTGGGAGACGTTATGTGAGCTTAATTAAGATTTGAGATAAAATTATTTGCATTCCAGTGGAAATAATAATCTACTAACAGTGTATCTATATGAATTAAATATTTAATCCAAATATAAAAATGAGCTTTTGGACAGTTGAAAAAATATTGAAATGGGTTACAAAGGAGGGAAATGTGTTTTACTTGGAAGTTGTAGGAAATAGGATTTAATCTCATCTACCTGGGATATTATAAATGGAACACAGACTACAAGACCTGAAGATGGCTTCTTCTAAGCACTTGAACTTATCTTTCATTGGAATGAGAGCAGACAGAGGACTTTTGACAAATTTTGGGCTGTTTATTTCTGGATTATGTTTCACCTTTTGTCATTAACACTAGATGAAGATGAATTTGTGACTCATAGAAAACCCTTACAGCTCATTACTTTAAGCCAGCATTTTCCAAATATTCCTGATGGCAAATTTTAATTTAATTGGGCTCACACATTTGTCTGAGCCCATTCTGAACTGGAATTTCCAGGGGAAGCCCTAGAAATTGTTATTGATGTAACAAACAACTGAAGAGAATGTTCAAGCACAAAAGGGACACATGATTGATAATTGAATTTTCAGACTGAGATATTAAGGATATCAAGGGAATATTATTTAACTGTTATTTCTCAATATGAAAAAGAGATGGAATGGAAAGAGAGAATTGTTCACAAAAGCCAAAGTAAATTTCAAAATTTTGTTTTATTAAAAGTTGACACAAAATTAATTGGTGATGCATATAGTCTCTTATAGTGAGAGCCTGCGTGTGTGACAAATGACTTCTTAGAAGATTTTACAATTTATAAAAAGTAAAATCAGATATTTTCGTCTGTTCAGTCCTCACAAAACCCTGTGATGTGTTTTTACTTTGATCAATCTCAGTTGCTAAATGTCATTGGAAGATCACAAAGGTTAAATAACTTGATCTAGTAATATCTCTTGCAAAGTTAAATTTCACCTAATTTTAGAACAATTCATATTGAAATTGCTTTTTTATGTATGATTCTGCATTGAGCTAAGGTTTCAAGTGCCGTGGGTTACATTTTTTCCATCAAAACTCCTTTTCATGGAGTAGCCTAAAAAAATCTCCTCTTATTTATTTTTTTAAAATTTATTTTATTGGAGTATAGTTATTTGGTGGTGTGTTAATTTCTGCTATACAGCAAAGTGATTCACTTATACATACATGTGTATATATATATATATATATATGTATGTATATATATATATATATACACACACACATTCTTTTTCATATTTTTTTCATTTTGGTTTATCATAAAATGTTGAATATAGTTATCTGTGCTAAACAGTAAGACCTTGTTGTTTGTCCATTCTATATATAATAGTTTGCATCTGCTAATCCTAAACTCCTCATCTATCCCACTCCTTCCCCCTTGGCAACTACAAGTCTGTCCTCTATGTTTGTGAATCTGTTTCTGTTTTGCAGATAAGTTCATTTGTGTCATATTTTAGTTTCCACATATAAGTGATATCATATAATATTTGTCTTTCTTTGCTTGACATACTTAGTATGATAATCTCTAGCTCCATTCATGTTGCTGCAAGTGGCATTATTTTATTCTTTTTTATGGCTAAGTCATACTCTATTACATATATATCACATCTTTTTATCCATTCATCTTTTGATGGACATTAAATTTGCTTGCATGTCTGGCTATTGTAAATAATGCTACTATGAACATAGGGGTAGCATGTGTCTTTTTGAATTATAGTTTTGTCCAGATATATGCTCAGGAGTGGGATTGCTAGATCATATGGCAACTCTATTTTTAGTTTTTTGAGGAACCTCCATACTGTTTTCTTAGTGGCTGCACCAATTTACAGTCCCACCAATATAAGAGGGTTTCTTTTTTTCTACACCCTCTCAAGCATTTTTTATTAGTAGATTTTTTATTGATAGGCATTCTGACCCATGTAAGATGGCACCTCTTTGTAGTTTTGATTTGCATTTCTCTTATAATTAGTGATGTTAAGCATCTTTTATATGCCTGTTGGTTATCTGTTGTCTTAAAGAAAACAACCTCTTGAAATAAAAGCCTTCTATCTGAAGTAAAACACTGCCACCATGATTTTTTCTTTTATAGAAGGATTTTTTTGGAGCTGCCATTTTTATACTTGAATCTAGTGGTGGTATTATTCTGCCCAAAGTTCTCTAAGAAATTGGTTTTTTCTTTCAGATAGAGTAAATATTCTTTTATATCTTATTATTTCATTTAAAGGGCAAAAGTATACTCAAATTCTCTTTAGAAATTTGAAGGTAGCAGCACATGAATCACACAGTAAAGCTTATCTTTCTGTTAGTGGTGTGGTCACTTAGTATTAAATTCATTGCCAAAGCAAAAGCAGGATTTTGGTATAGCAAAGAAAAATAATGAAGTGCTAAACCAGACATCCTAACAGATAATCTCCCTTTTTGAAAGGAACATAAAATAGAAATTCACCAAGTATTTAGGGAAATTCATCACCATGAAAGACAACAAAGGTGATAAACAGAACTTAACCCAAAGAAACAGAGTAAAAATAAAAAAAAGGTCAATTGACTCATTAAAAGGCAAGAAAGGGGGAATACAGATATTTAAAAACTTGATAAATAAAAGATAATATGTAGGTTCACAGAAAAAAAACATAAACATAGATGTAAAATATTAAAATTAAACATTTAGAAATAATATCAAGCAATGCATTGAAATTAAAATATATCAGGAACATCTAGTGTAGCCCAGAAATACAGCAAATCATTCAATAACAACAAAACCTGTTAATAATGACATATTAAAGGATACAAAAACCTTTAAATAAAACTTAAATGCATTCTTTAGCAAACAAGGGCTAGAAAGGTTATTATCTTGATAAAGTTTTTTTTTTACAAAAATCTATAAAAATACATATCATATTAAATGATACTAGCAGAATCCCATTGAAAAGAGGGGCAACAAAAAGGCCATTCTTTTTTTTTTTTTCTTAATGGATTTTATTTCAAAGAAGGCCATTCTTAATGTAACTATTTAACAGAGCACAGTCCTATTAAATGTAGCTGGATAATCTGCAGAAGATGATTGCCACATAAACAATCCATGAGAATCAGCTGACACGCTTATTCAACAAGGTAGCTAGATAAAACATCAACATACAAAAGTAATTACTTTCTTTTATGTGAGCTTACAAACTAAGGAATACAGTCAAAAACAAAACCATAAAGCACCCAAGGAAAAAGCCAACAAGTATGTCCAAGGAACTCAGGGTTAAAATTTAAAAATATCTAAAATGTTGTTTAAGGAATTGTATTAGAACTGCATACATGGAGAGAGAGAAAAATTTATGTGTGAGGAAATTTATCATTTTAAATATTTCAGTTTTCATAAAGCAAATCATAGTTTAGATTTATAATTTAAGGTCAAATCGTTCAAAATCAACAGATTTGTTCCAGTTAACTTGGAAAGTTATAAGTAAAAGTAAATAAAAAAAAAATAGCCAAGACCACATTGAAAGAAAAGCAATGGTGGACACTTGCTGTATTAAAGCATTAAAAAACTGTAGTAATTAATAGAAATTAAGTAATTATTAACTGAAAATGAAGAAATGGAGTAAAGAAAGTTAACTGTGTTCTTCCTCTCTCTGAATTTAACATATTACAAAGGGGACATTTAAAATCAGTAGGGGAAATGAGTTATTCAGTAAATAAAATAGTAAGTTCATGTGTGTTCTATAACACTTTTATTCAAACTCATAAAATAAATGAGCAGATTAAATACATTCATGTGAATGCAAACTATAAAACCATTAGAAGGTCATATAGGAAAATGTGTATTTGATCTTTCAGCTGGAGAAACCCTGCTAAAATAAGTCAAGCAGCCAAAACTTATAAAGGAAAAATTGAAAATGTTGACATTGCAATTAAATTTGAAATACAGCAAGAAGCACTTTGAACTATGAACAATATTTGAAATGTAGATAATATAAAAAGACTAATATTTAGAATGTCCAAAAAATTTCATAAATCAATAAGGAGAAGATAAACAAACTTACAGGAAAAAAATGTAGGAAACGTTTGTATAAGTAATTCATGGAAGATGAAAAAAGAGCTCATTCTCAGTGGTAATAAGTATATTCTTACATTGCTGTTGGAGTCTTTATGGATTTGTGTTTATATATATATACATACATATTTAATATATATAAAATACCATATACTTTTACATATTAAAGTATATGGTATTATATAAACATATATACTATTATATATTATATTTAGTATTTATCCATAAATCTTTAAAGAGGAGAAAGAGAGATGCAAACTCCACTGATTATTTTGGGTACCTCAGAGGAGGAAACTGAAGTTTAATTTAAGTTGGTCATCGATATTTTCTTTAATCTAACAATGTTCTTAATTTTGAGCAGGGAGAATATGTGTTACGTGTGTTTGGAATTATTTTAATCAACTTGTATAAAAGATATTAAAAAGGTAAAATGAACAGTTCACATAAATATTTTTTACTAAATCCCAAACTCTAGGAAACTAAGCCAGTTCATATAACAACCAAGCATCTAACCAGTGTTCAGTTTGGGAAAACAATTATAAACATTTAACTAAATGATCACTAGTAAAGCACCGAAGTTTTTATGCTTTATGTGAATGTCCAACAGCACCGAAGTCTCATCCACTAGCTAACCCTCCCTTTTTTGTCCCTTATAGAATTTCTTTAACAAGATTAATGTTAATCTTCCAGGCCACAGTGACATTTTCTAGAGTTTGTGTTTTGAAGCATGCATATTCATAGGGATAAATTGATATAACTTCCTAAGACATTATTGTCATTTATTGAGAGTAATACAAACAAATATTTAATTCTACTTGGGAAGGATTTGTTAAAAGCATTTTTGAAAACTGAATTCATAGCCTTACTCGAAAAGACATGGGAATGATACAGTATTTGTAGCACAGAGATATAAGAATATTCAAAATGTGCTGTTATTTAGAAACGATCAAATTATGTTAGAAGAATGCCACATTTGGTAATATACAGTGATGAGAACATAGTCTGAAGATATCCTGAAGATTTCTTTCTTAAAGAGAACTGATGGAGATGGAGTCTTGACATCCTTAAGTCATCACCTTATGTAGAAAACAGACCCACAGCACAACCAGAAAGATGATGAAATATAGTTACTTTGTTCTTCTACACTTCAATGGCTCACTTATTTATTTGGTAAAAAGCTTTTTACACCAGAGAGAGAAGACTTGTTCAAGGATTAGTGTAGAAGAATATAATTTTTTATAAGAGAAAGCTGCCATAGAGTAGTAGTATGCATAGACAATATAATCAGAAGCACTTTGTCAACTGTTAATCCTATTGACACTTCCGCCATACATGAAATTGGCTTAAATTTTCTTGCCAAGAAAAGGTTTTCCTGGCCTGCTTTTCTAGTCACCCTCATAACTTTTATGCTTAAAAACCCAGGATTTATCTAGAATCCAAAATTTATGGTAAAATTTAGGTTGGTTAAGTTTAGTTTTACTTTTATTTTTTTCTTTGTCTTTTTTTTTTTTTCCCCGCTGAGCCACGATGGGAACTCCTAGTTTTACTTTTAAACCTTCATTAATTGGAAAACTTTTGTCCCGAATTATCTAGTCATATCATCTAGCCATCCAATGTACTTAATAGTCAGTATCCACGTCAGATAACTTCTGGACCCTACACTAAATAAAGAAAAACCCTTTACTTCATGGAGAAAAACTATCTTATCTGTATCTATGAACTAGTCATAAAAATTGATATAAACCATAAACAAAGGCTTAACATTTAAAAATGAAGAAATTATACAGTGAGTTAGTTGCCCTGAAAAAAGTAAAGGCCATGAAAGAAAATGTATAGAATTTTTAAACCAAGATTTAAACATTGTTTTTACCTATTGTTATATTAATGCTTGCTGGAGGCTAATTTTTAAAAAAATTTTCCCTCAAATATTTTAAACATCTCTCTTGGTTCTTTTTTCTAATAGTGATATAGATTTTGCTTTGAAAACATGGAAAGCAAAAACAAATCAAACCTCTCCTAGCACTTCTATAAAGCAGAGTACTGTTTGCTTTTTGGAATATTGTGTTCAGGCTTCTTTGATGAACATTTTATGTAGTTAGGGATATAATGAATATTTTTGCACCCTTTTGTATTAATATAATTTCATGTACAGTTCACAAAATTTAAAAATCTTTGTAAAATCTTTATTTAATTATATCAGGATTATATTTAATCATTTGCTAAAGTTGAGTATTTATGTTTCCACTTCTTTATTGGTAACTAATAATGCCATAATAAATGGTGTTGACATAAATTTTATCTTCTCAATTTAATTTCATTAAAAAGGGCTTCAAAAGTAGAATTTCTGAATCATAGATTTTGGATACTTTTCAAGCAACTGATAACTGGATTGTTCTTCATAAAGATTGTATCAATTTAGACTAGTATCAGTTGTGGCTGGGATGCCTCCCTTCAATGTACCATTTCCAGAACTGGGTAGTCTTATTTTTTAAATCATTGCTTTGTAATGAATTAAAATTGATTTAATTTGCATGTCAATGATTATGAGTGATGTTGAATATTTGTTCATAAGTTTATTATACATTTTTTTTGCTATATTTTCAACTACTTCAACTAATTGTTATTTTTCTATAACAGTACGGTCTTACATTATTATTATTATTATTGTTATTATTTTTGTCTTTTGAAAATTCCCAGGCCAGGAGTCGGTTGAACTGGAGCTGCAGCCACTAGCCTATACCACAGCCACAGCAATGCCAGATCTGAGCCATGTCTGTGACCTACACCACAGTTCATGGCAACATCTGATCCTTAACCCACTGAGCAAGGCCAGGGTTTGAACCCGTGTCCTCATGGATACTAGTCGGGTTTGTTACTGCTGAGCATGATGGGGACTCCCTCATTTTTATTATTTATTAATTTGTATTGGCCCTTTATATAAAGATAATAATGATTTGTCATATTATAAAATTTTATGTTGGAGTTCCCATCGTGGCGCAGTGGTTAACGAATCCGACTAGGAACCATGAGGTTGCGGGTTCGATCCCTGCCCTTGCTCAGTGGGTTAACGATCCGGCGTTGCCTTGAGCTGTGGTGTAGGTTGCAGACACGGCTCGGATCCTGCGTTGCTGTAGCTGCGGCGCAGGCCAGTGGCTACAGCTCCGATTAGACCCCTAGCCTGGGAACCTCCACATGCCGCGGGTGTGGCCATAAAATGACAAAAGGCAAAATAAATAAATAAATAAATAAATAAAATTTTATGTTGTGATTTTAATCTCCATATTATTGTGGACATATTGTTTAAATTTCCGTAATTGGCCTTTACTTTTTTTCAGAGTAATTAATTCACTATATAATTTCTTCATTTTTAAAATATGTTAAACCTTTCTTTATGGCTATATATCAATTTTTGTGACTAGTTCATAGGTAAAAAACAAGATGGTTTTTCTCTATGAAATAAGTGCTTTTTTAAAATTTAGCTTAGGGTCCAGAAATCATCTGATATGGATACTGATTATTAAGTACATTGGATGACTAATGTTTAATTACATTGAAAATTGTGTTATGTACTGGTATAGATGTATTTTTTGGGAATCTTTTATTTTTAAATTTAAAAATATAAATAAAATCTTTTTGATAATGTTTTCTAAAAATAGGTTATTAGTCCAAAGAATAGGGGTAAGCAGCGATAGATATGTAATAACTGCTGTCAGCTATTTTATTTTTATTTTTCTGTCCATTTTTAAATGAGAGCCTTTTTATTTTTTGGTAGTTTACAGTCTGACCTCAGGCCTACTCAAGCCTATTAAAAGCACTGATCTGAGTGAGAAGTAGTAGCTTGTTGCTTTATAAAGACTGAAGATAGTATTACATGCTAATAGGTTCTGTCTGCATTTAATATTGATATATCACTATTTTCAGAAATTAGAATTTTAAAAATATTCTGTTGACAAATGAACACCTTTAAAATTAAGACTCCAACACTGCTGTCCAAAGAATATGAAACATTCCAGAAGAAAGTGCCTTAAATATACAACTTTTGACAGCAGCTAAGTGGAAATTTGTCAGCATTCAAGTTATGAAGTGTCAGTGATTAGTTTTGGATGAGAGCAACATTATAGACTCTAAACTCTTAAGGTCAATAAATGTCTAAAAACAAATTTTGAGTAATTATGTTTTTGCCTTGCATGCCCCTGTTACTATAAGTGAAGATGTCAGCTTTACACACCTGAGGGTCTTGCTTGAGCTGAATGTTTATTGTAATATTTAAAGGTTCCCACAACTTTCACATGGGCTATATAAAATTTCTTTTAAAAAAAGAAGGAAGCCTGGACTTGCCACTATGGCTCGTTGGGTTAAGGACCTGGCATTGTCTCTGTGAGAATGTGGGTTTGATCCCTGGCCTTGCTCAGTGAATTAAGGATCTGGTGTTGCCACATGCTGTGGCATAGGTTGCAGATGTGGCTCAGATCCAATGTTGCTGTGGCTCTGGTGTAAGCTGCAGCTGCAGCTCCGATTTGACCCCTGGCTGGGGAACTTCCATGTGCTGCAAGTGAGGCCATGAAAAGAAAAAAGAAGGAAGACTGTATTTATCTTTTTTTCACACAGTACGGATATTTTAAAATTATTTTCAAGAATGATTAATCTAATTCTAGATGTGGCTCGGATCTGGCATTGCTGTGGCTGTGGCATAGGCTGGCAACCATAGCTCCGATTCAACCCCTAGCCTGGGAACTTCCATATGCTACACCTGTGGCCCTAAAAAAAATGAAAAATAAAAAAATAAAATAAATAGTGCTGGGAAAACTGGACAGCTACGTGTAGAAGCATGAAATTAGACCACTCTGATACCATAAACAAAAATAACTCAAAATGAATTAAAAACTTGAATGTAAGATCTGAAGCCATAAAACTCCTAGAGGAAAACGTAGGAGGTAACCTCACTGACATCAGTCTTAGCAATGTTTTTGTGGATCTGACTTCAAAGGTAAGGAAAACGAGCAAAAATAAACCAATGGTACTATAAAGAACTAAAAACCACAACAAAGCATAAGCTATCATCAAAATGAAAGGGCAACCTATTGAATGGGAGAAGATATTTGAAAATCATACATCTGAAAAAGGGTTAAGATCCAAAATATATAAAGAACTCATAAAAAAACCTCATAAACTAAAAAAAAATATGATTAAAAAATGAGCAGAGGGGGAGTGCTCTTGTGGCGCAGAGGGTTAAGGATCTGGCAGTTGTCACTGAAGCAGCTCGGATCACTGCTATGACTCAGGTTCAGTCCCTGGCCTTGGAACTTCCACATGCTGTGGGTGTGGCAAAAAGAAAAATGAGCAGAGGATCTGTACAGACATCTTTCTAAAGAAGACATACAGGTGGCCAACAGACACTAAAAGATGTTCAGCATCACTATTATGAAATGCAAATCAAAACCACAATGTGATATCACCTCATGCCTGTCAGATGGCTATAATCAAAAAGACAAGAAATAATTGCTGGCATGGATATGTAGAGTAGGGAACCCTTGTACTCTGTTAGCAGAAATGTAAATTGCGTCAGTCACTATGGAAAACAGCATGGAGCTATTCCATGTCTGGGTATTTATCTGAATAAAATAAAAAATAATAAATATAATAAATTTGAAAAGATATTTATCCCTCAATATTTATAGCAGCATTAGTTATAAGTGCCAAGATATGATAACAATTGAAGTGTTTTGGATGAATGGATAAAGACGTGGTATACATACACAATATAATACTACTCAGCAATAAAAAAAATGAAATCCTACAATCTGTAACAACATGGATGGACCTTGAGGGTGTTGTATTAAGGGAATTAAGCCCAAAGACAAAAGACAAAATCTGTGTGATTTCACTTATATATGGAAACTAAAAAAAAAAAGAAAATGTTATTGGAGATTAGAAGTAAAGGAACCATGGTTATATAGTGGTGAAAAGTTTGGTGATACTGTCACTTGAAGTATATGGAAAATAGTATATGTATCTAATGAATTCCATGATCTGGTTAAAGACCTTTCCAGGGGTAATACTGCAAGTGTCACTGAACTGCTTGGCACTCGTGATAGATAAGCTAAAAAAGAAACTGTTAAAAATAAAGGAGTCAAGAATCATGTGTAAAAACAAAACTTTTTTATTCCCACCTCTTCAAATGGAACATGATCTAAAATTAAGAAAAGACTTCCTAATACATGCCAAATCCATGTCATTGCCAGGAAAACATGGCTAAAGAAAAAGCCAAGGAGTTCCCTTTGTGGTGCAGTAGAAATGAATCCAGCTAGTATCCATGAATCTGTGGGTTCAATCCCTGGCCTCGCTCAGTGGACTAAGGATCCAGCATTGCCCTGAGCTGTGGTGTAGGTCGCAGATGTGGCTAGGACACTGCGTTGCTGTGGCTGTGGCGTAGCCCGGCTGCTGTAGCCCCGATTTGACCCCTAGTCTGGGCACTTCCACATACCATGGATGCAGCCCTAAAAAGGAAAAAAAGACAAAAGAAAAAGCCGAGAATATGACGTACAACCTTTTTTTTAAGACCTTAGAAAAATCTCAGGCAGTGCCTCATAGACCCTTTTAAGGGAATTAAAGCCCATCTAAAGACCTTATAGGTGTCTTATAGATAGATCTCTGTTAGATAATAAGGCTTAATAAGGCTTCAAGATACTTACATATGTTAAACTACAGCTGTGTTTCAGAAGTACTAGATAGAGGAGACTTTCTAGCAAATATTTGTGGATATAACCTGCCTAATAAGTTGAATGAACACTAGAAAGTGCCCTAGAAAACCCCACTGAATTTTAATTTCATGGAAGCATCATCAACTTGGACTGAAAGGGACAGAGAGAATACAAGTGGAAGAGACTTTCAGTCCCTTTCCCCTCAGTTTCTGCAACAGGACACATCTTGATAA
The DNA here is from genome assembly GCA_004024745.2 of Catagonus wagneri. Taxonomy (NCBI): domain Eukaryota; kingdom Metazoa; phylum Chordata; class Mammalia; order Artiodactyla; family Tayassuidae; genus Catagonus; species Catagonus wagneri. The sequence continues at coordinate 3,988,773 of PVHT021183695.1, forward strand.
AACTAGTCAGCTGAAAACAGGAGCTGAATTACACATAAAAGGAAAGATAATTCATAGGGAAAAACCAAGAGTCACGGAGAATTATTCTTAGGGAACTGTACTGTATTTTAATTAAAGAACTGGCAATACATGTCGGGATGGATTTTAGAATTGCTTTTAGCTGGTGACTACTCTGTGCCTCCTGTTTTTCCCTTTTTTTTGGATGGGATTTCTAGAGTGTTTGCCCCATGCCTGTTTCCACTGTTGCTGCTTGAGTTATTTGTAGAAAAGACACTGCCCTGTTCATCTGTTAATACCTAACATGTCTCCTTATATCATAGGTCCCCAGCTGGAAAGGAAGGGTGCTTAAAGAACTTTAGTTGAAGAATCTCAGTTAAGGAGCCCCATCCACTTGATTTAGATGATTCTCATGGACTTTGAGCTGTTGCTATAATGGAATGAGACTTGGTAGTCTTGATGGTTGGAATGGAGGTGGTTTGTATGTTTAAGAGATGTGAAAAATAGTGGCCAGAGGGTGGACTGTAGCAGATTGTATTTCCCATGTTGACAGCAAAAATAAGATCACCTATCCTTTAGGCTTTTCCTCTTTTTTTTTTTTGCAGGCACCCGCAGCATACAAAAATTCTTAGGCCAGGGACTGAACCCATGGTACAGCAGTGACAATACTGGATTCTTAACTGCTAGGCCACCAGAGAACTCCTCCTTTAGGTTTTTCTTATAATGTGATATTGATTACCTTTCTTAGATTCTGGGTGGGCCTATGACTGTGGTAGAAGTAAGTGAAGCTTTATGACTGCTGAGTCTAAGTAGCAAATGGTGCTAGAGCTTTTGCCTGCTCTTTCTGGGATACTTATTCTTAGAACCCTCTCATTATGCTTTAAAGAAACAGGAAATCCATGAGAAATTACTGCTAAGTATATTGGCAGATAAACCTAATAAACCAACAGCTGAGGCCCAAGTCAGTAGTTAGCAACAATTTTTAGAAATGTGAATGAATGAGCTTTTAGATGATTTTGTCCTCCAGCTATCCAGTTACTTCCAGTTTCAAGTCTTCTCAGCTGAGACCTCAAAATCATAGAAAAGGCACAAGCTGTTGCGACTGTGCCCTGGTCAGAACACGACCCAGAGAAACCGTAAGGTATAACTAAATGATTATTATGGTTTTAAGCCACAAAGTTTTAGGGGATTTGTAGGTAACTGGAACACCGTTGTATATATAAATAATATTGAAAACAAATAGTATCTTTGTACTCATACTCCTTTACATACACGAGCTACCGTCATAGAGTTTACAATCGAGTACATTTAAAGATAACAGTTACATAATCAAAGTGTATCTTTTGATTGAATTTCAGTAACTATTAGAGCATGTATTCTGAGCAATGATCATAAGAGTTTAGTAAACCTTTTTTTGTGGAATTTGTCTTAATCTAGTCATTCACCAAACTCTTTCTGAGCACCTACTATATTATAGAAACTGTATTAAATTCTGAGGATACAGATATAAATTAGACTCCAGTCTTGTCTTTAGGGAACTCATAAAGCTTTCTCCAACTGGAAAATTTCTCTGTGGTTATCAGAATACTGTGATTTTTTTGATCCAGGGTGTATGTCACTGATCAATCAACTTTGTATTTTCATACTAGTCGTGACCTACATTTGTCTATTATTTTTTTCATCCAACTGCCCAGCTTGTGAAGATTTGGAAATTTCAGTTCTCTCTTTTCTGTTTTATCTCAGAGTAGACCAATTTGTTAACCTTTTGATCTGATCATTCAGATTAACTTAATTGAATACCTACTGTACGTTATGCTATATTACTCAGGATAAAGTGGTAAAACAGATAAATAGTCTCTCTATTCTAGAACTCAGTCTAGTAGGGGATGAAGACAAGAATTACAATATAATGCCATGGTAGGCAGGATACAGTAATCTCATACATGCAGACACCTGGTTCATTTAGGGATGAAGGAATCCTCCCCGGAAGATGTCACTCCCCTAATCTTAAAATGTTTTTGGATTCCCAAGTTTTATAGAATTCCTTCATCACTTCCATTCTTAATTATCCTATGTTTCCCAGGATCGTAAAGATACACAGTTAGAATTTTTTTTTTTAACCTGGTACTCCCTTTGGAACCAGATCCTCTGACTCATAATTACCAATTATAGACATTTGCTAATAACTACATACAGATTTAGCGTAGGCTTTCACTCTAATAGTTACAGGATTCTAGAAAGATATTTACACATGGAGTCCCGTTTGCCATATGTTTAAATATTTAGAAGTTATATATCAAACCAATAGACTGCTAAATAAAATAAAATATATTCTGTTTTCCTTCTTTGACAAATATACTTTTACAATTACCTGGAAGGCCAAGTTCAAATTTGAATTATCGGACCTTTCCATCCACATCTTCTGCAGAAAGCCATCCTTGACTGTACTAGGAGTAGATACCCTGGGAAGTGCTTGTGCAGTCCCTGAAAGAAGGTTGGGCCAATAAGAGAGGACATAGTAGGGTCCTCGGTACAAAGGGAAGAGTCCAGAAATGGGGGTGTGTGTCTGATTGGGCCAAGTCACACAACCTCACGGACTCCTCACCTTGTGTATATCGAGAGTGAGTGGAGGTGGTGAGCAGTGTCCTCTTTCCCTGCCATAAGGGTGGTATGCATTACTTAAAAGGCTGCATCTGAGTTATATTCTGATAGCGATGAGACTGAGCTTTATCTTAATCAGCTTTTCTAAGAGAAACATTGAACTAATAACACCTTTAATCAATCTAGGAGGCAAGTGGGTGACCAGAGAAAGAAGTGTTGATGGGAAAATGTTCCCAGCAATCAGTTTTGAGTGAGTGATAGTTAAGGACAACGTGATAGTCCACTTACCTTTTCTGTGACTCCATGCCCACGGAGGAGTGTGGAGACTTCTTGAGGTATCTTGTTTTCCTTAGTTATCTGCCAGACTTGCTGGATCCTTAAAAAGTTAGGTCTGTGGTGATGACTTAGCAGGAAGAAGGCATCAGCTTCTCACCAATTCTCATAGCTGCTCAGAGAACAAAAGGCTTAGAGAATCATGTCAGGAGAGGAGCAAAGACAAAGTAGATAATACAGATATGAAAGATAGTTCTAGATGTTTGCATCTAAACTGCATAAAATTACATCTATAGGCATGTAGTGTACCAGTAATAAATTCTCTTGACAAGCAGTTGTTTACTATAAATTTTGCAACTTTTTATTCAGAATCCTTTGGTTTCATTAAACATTAAGATAGGAATCCACAGCTGAAGATGAATATTCCAGTATGAGTCTTTGGATGTAAAATAAATTTAGTGTTTTTACATTCTAATTAGCATATTTTAAGACCTGTCTCAGGAAAGTGCTTGCCTGGCAGTGAGCTGAGCTCACTATAATTTTCGGTTTTCAGGTCATTTTAGGGGTGTGCCAGAGTCACGTTTGGAGCTGTTCAAAAGATCAGGGGTGAAGGGAGAGACTTCTTCCTTGAACTTTGGAGGCTTTCTGGTGGCTCAGGATTTTCTAATGTGACCCTCATGGATGCCCTGAGAAACAGGAAAAAATAAGATATGATGTCAGTGTCAGAAGAGGCCATGTTGGGAGTAACAGCAATAACAACACAGTGTATCTTCAACTAGAGAGTTATCAGTGTTGTCCAGTTGGGAGAATAGAATTCCAGCCTCTGCTCAGTAGTACCAAGTAGCTCCGATCTTGGGCACATATGAAGGCTGATTGAGGAACCTGGACATCTGCCTCCCCTGGCAGTAACAAGTCAGCGCCTCTCCTTCCTCTGCTGAGTCAGTTCAGAGAAAGCCAGCTAAAGAAAAACACAAATAAGATAAAGTGTCTCATAACATTAATATCCATAATGTCCAGGTTCCAATAAAAATGACTCCTTATATGAAGAACAAGGAAGATCTCCAACAGAAATAAAAAAGATAATCAATAGATGCCAACACCAAGCAGTGTGGTAATTATCTGAAAGAGTTTAAGCAACCATCATGAAAATGCTTTAGTGGACATTAATATACTCAGAGTCTCAGCAAGGAAATAAAAAACCTCAGAAAGAAATAGAAGATGTAATGAAGGATCAAGTGGAAATTTTAGAACTAAAAAATATAGTAACAAAAAATTTTTAAAACACTAATGAATTGACTCAACAGCAGAATAATGGGAAAAGACAAAGGAATCAGTGAACTTGAAGATAGAACAATAGAAACTGCCCAATCTGAAAAAAAAAATAAATGACTGAAAAAAATTATCAGAGCCTTAGGGACCTGAGGAACTATAACAAAACTCTAATATTTGGGTTACAAGAGTGCTGATGTGTGGTATTGATGGAGATATAGACACAAAGCTCAATGTAGCAGAATAGAGAACCCAGAAATATGCCCATAAATGTATACCTAATTTTTGACGAACGTGCAGAAGTAATTCAGTGGAGGAAGGGCAGCCTTTTCAATAAGTGGTGCAACTATATATCCGTTCTAAAACAACAAGAGCATAAACAAAAACCTTTGATCTTTGTCTCATACCTTCATGTACAAACTTTAACTCAAAATGGATCACAGACTTAAACTGAAAATGTAAAATTATAACGCTCTTAGAAAAACGTAGAAGGAAAATTTTGAGCTCTAGGGCTAGGCAAAGAGTTTTAAAATTGATACTAAAAGCACCACCCATAAAAGGAAAAAAAATTGATAACACATACCTCCTCAAAATCAAAACCTTTGCTCTGCTACAACAAAGCAAAACAACAACAAAATCCTGTCAATAGTTTGAAAATATAAGCTACAGACAAGGAGAAAATGTTTGCCAGCCACATATCCAACAAAGGATTAGTATATAGAATATATAAAGCACCCTCAAAACTCAATAGTAAAACATTCAATTAGATAATGGGCAAAGACACATTTCTCTGATGAGAATATGCAGATGGCAAATCACCACATTAAGATATTCATTATCATTAGTTCTTAGGGAATGAATATTAACATCATGAGATACCACTATACAGCTCTCAGAATGTCTAAAAATGGCTAAAATAAACAATGGCAATACACGATGCTGACAAGGATGTGGAGAAATTATATAACTCATACATTGCTTGTGGGAATGTAAAATTGTACAGTCACTCTAGAAAACAGTTCAGCATTTCTTTAAAAGAAAAACAAAAACAAACAAAAATACTAAACATGCAACTACCATACAGTCCAGCAGTTGTGCTCTTGGGTATTTCTGCCATACAGTCCAGCAGTTGTGCTCTTGGGTATTAAATCTCGAAGAAATGAAAACTTTATTCACACAAAAAACTGTTCATGAATTACATAGGGATTTAATTCCTGATAGCCTAACCTAGATACCCATTAAGAGGAAAATGGTTAAACAAACTCTCCTACTGCAGAATATGACTCAGCGATAAGAAATAAACTGTTGATATACTCAACAAACTGTATGAATTTCCACAAGATTATACTGAGTGAAAAAGGCGATCTGAAAATGTTACATACTGTATGATTCCATTTCTTTAGCCTCTCAAAATGACATTTATTAAAATAGAGATCAGAATCCCCAGGTTCAAAGAGGGGGGGAAAGATGTGGTTCTAAAAAGTCGATGTGGAATCTTTGTAGTGATGGAAATACTTTATATCTTGACTGTATCAATGTCTGTATCCTGGTTGTGATACTGTACTATAGTTTTGCAAGATGTTACTGTTAGGCAAATTTAGATAAATGATACATGCGATCCCTCTGTATTATTTCTTACAACAGCGTACAGATCCACAATTTTTTTTAAGTTAATTATAGAAAACTGAAATGCAAATGGTGTCCTTTCCTGCTCAGGTCTATCCTCCAGTCATATTCTATATCTCTTAGAATAAAATTTATACTCCTCTCCATGGCTACAAAGTCCCCAGATACATAGCCCCTGCTTACCTCTCCATTCTCCTGGCTCCTCCTCTCACATACCAAGCTGTTCTCAGCGTCCCTGTGTTTGTTGTTCCTTCTGCCTAACACACGTCTCCCTATTTTCCTAATAGTTAACTTCCTCACTTAATTCAGACCTCTGCCCAAATGTCAGTTCCACAGAAATGCCTCATCTATCACCTTAAAGAAGAACCCTTCCCCCATCCTCACTGAGTCTGTCTCACTGTCTCTTTCTTTTCCTGTTTCTCATTTTCTTTTCTCTATGCACTATCTATTAAGTTGCTCAAAGTTCAGTAAGTTACAAAATAATTTATATTTTCTTTCAAATCAAGTCTTTATAGGAGTATGTTTTCCTTATAGAAATAAAATATTGTGCAAAATGCTGAGGTGCTCTTTGACCATAAAACTAAATCCATATCTTTTCCCTGCTCCTCTGTGTTTATTGTCAGATGTTTTCCTATAAAATAACATATTTATGTGTGTATACACATATAAACACACACAAGCTTCATATAGATTAAGCATTGTATTTTAATGACATTATCATATATTACACATATTATTTTGCAGCTTGCTTTTTTCAGTGACCCATGTTGGAAATGGATCTGTGGTACTATCTACAGATGTAATTGGTATTCCTTGGTATAAGTGTTCCATGTTTTATTCAGCAATTTTATTTATCCTATTGAAGAACAGACTTTTCCCTAAAATTTTATTTGTTTTTTAAAGCAATGATTAACTGAACATCTTTTTACATGTCTCCTTGGGCATACTTGTGATAACTAGTTTGTAATTTGCATTTAATATCCTATGTAGTGCAGTGATTGGTAATGTGCATTTCAATTTTAAAGTGTATGGATTTTCTGGAGTTCTCTTCTTGGCTCAGCCTAAATGAATTTGACTAGCTAGCATCCATGAGGATGCAGGTTTGATCCTTGACCTTGCACAGTGGGTTAAGGATCCAGTGTTGCCGTGAGCTGTGGTGTAGATTGCAGACGCAGCTCAGAACCCACATTGCTGTAGCTGCAGTATAGGCCAGCAGCTACAGCTCCGATTCAACCCCTAGCTTGGGAACCTCTGTATGCTGTGGGTGTGGCCCTAAAAAGACTAAATAATAAATAAAGTGTATGGGTTTAAAAAAAATTATTATAGTTGATTTACCCTGTTCTGTCAATATTTGCTATACAGCAAAGTGACTCCGTTATATATGTGTATATATATATATATATATACACACACACACACACACACATTCTCTTTCTCACATTATCCTCAGATACATGAAAAACATAAATTCATATCTCTGAGCATATAGATCAAGTTAAAATAAAAGAATTGCGTCATAACTTGCCAAAAAATAAAGTATGTTAATTTTTCTTGCTATTTTTTTGTTGTTCTAAATTTTTCTAACGTGGCCAGTGTATAAGCTTTTCAAGACATAGCAGTTTTTTGAAACTTGATACTTTATAGCCTGATATAAAATAAATTTGTGTGTGTGTATAAATGTGCTTTAAAAAGAGTGTGTTATCTTTCATGCAGCTTCTTGTGGTGTGTGTGTGTTTGTATTAGATCAAACTTTTAAAATGTGGCATTAAAATCCTCTGTACTAATAAGCTTTTCTATTTAATCTGTTGATTTCTAACTGAAATGTGTTATATTCTCCTACTGTGAGCTCTGGATTTATCCATTTCTCTTTGGAAATATCAGTTCTTCCTTTATAAGTTTTGAACTTATGTTGTTAGATGTTTAAAAATTTATGATTTTTATATCGTTGGATTGTTTTATCAGTATGTCACCTGCTTGAAAGCGTTTTAAAGCTTTTGCTTTGAATTCTCTTTTGTGTGCTATTGACAATTCAGATTTATTTTGTTAGCATTTACCTTTATTTACAACTTTCTTGTGTTCTTTTTATAAAAGTTGCATCATTTTAACATAATATGGTTTCTTTTAACAAATTTGAAAATGTCTTCTAAACGATGAACTAATTTAAGCACATTTTATTTACTGTGTTCACTGAAATCCTTCTATCTTGCTTTGTGTTTTCTGTTCATTATGGTATCTTTTTCTTTTGTCTTCATTCCTGTATTTTGTTAGATGATTTTTTTTTTCTATCTGCTTTTGTTTGCATGTTTTCCAATTTGAAAATTATACTGTTTCTATTCTTTTGATGTTTCTTTTACTTGGTAGAAATGTTTGAACTTATACTTTTTATTGTTATTTTTTAAGGTTTTATTGGAGTATAGTGGACCTACAATGTGTTAATTTCAGGTGTACAACTAAGTGACTCAGTTATACATATACATATATCCATTCTTTCTCAGATTCTTTTCCCATATAGGTTATTTACAGAATATTGAGTTCCTGGTGCTATATAGTTAAGTCATTGTAAGTTATCTATCTATCTATCTATTTATTTATTTATTTATTTATTTGTCTTTTTGCCTTTATCTAGAGCCGCACCCACAGCATATGGAGGTTCCCAGGCTAGGGGTCTAACAGGAGCTATAGCTGCCGGCCTACGCCACAGTTATCTATTTTATGTATTGTACTGTGTATGTATTAATCCCGAACTCCTAATTTATCCCTCCCCTCTGTGTTTTCCCTTTGGTAACCATAAGTTTGATTTTAAAATTTGTGAGTCTATTTCTGTGTTGTAAATAAGTTCTTTTGTCATTTTTATTAGATTTCACATATAATTGATATAATATTTGTCTTTATTCAGTTAGTATGATAATCTCTAAGCCCATCTATGTGGCTGAAAATGGCATTATTTCATGCTTTTCAATGACTGAGTAGCATTTCATTGTGTATATGTACTACATCCAGAGAAAATTATAATTCAAAAAGAAATATACACACCACTGTTTACAGTAGCACTATTTAAAATAGCCAAGACCTGGAGTTCCCATTGTGGCTCAGTGGTTTATGAATCTGACTAGGAACCATGAGGTTGTGGGTTTGATCCGTGGCCTTGCTCAGTGGGTTAACTATCTGGCGTTGCCGTGAGCTGTGGTGTAGGTTGCAGACGCGGCTCGGATCCCGCGTTGCTGTGGCTGTGGTGTGGGCCAGTGGCTACAGCTCCGATTAGACCCCTAGCCTGGGAACCTCAATATGCCGTTGAGTGCGGCCCTGGAAAAGGCAAAAAAGAACAAAAAAAAATAGCCAAGACCTGGAAGCAAACTAAATGTCCACCATCAGAGGAATGGATAAAGAAGACAAACATACTTTTTTCAAAAAGATTTGAATTATTAAGTATCTATATACCGTAAAAGTCATAAACTAAGATGTGTTGACACTGTTTAATTTCCACTTCTGTGCTCCGCCCCCACCTCAGGCACTTCTTCCCATCCCCCACATGCACATATGTAATTAAATGTTTTAATAATCAGTACTTATTTACACTTTGAAATAACACTGAGTAAGCGACCATTACTTCCTGAATTCCAATAACTCCTCCTGGCTCATTTTTTACTTTCTGTGGTACCTTCTTCAGTAATTATTTTACAAGCTTTCTCTCAAGAACACACATTATGAGCCCTTATAAATCTAAGATATCATTATATTAGTCCTACTTTTGCATAATAGTTTGTCTTTTTATAGAATTCTAGGGTATGAGGTGACTTGGAAGGTGATCTCTGGGCACCAGCTGCTATGGGCACCACCAGACCTCTCCAGCATATGCTTTCACACAGACTGTTTCCACCCAAGGCAAACATTCTCCCTGTGTCTCTGTGTAGGGGTGTGTGCATGTTGAGGATGTGTACATGTATGTGAATGGTGTATGCTTGAGGATCTATCTCTCCTGGCTGATTGAACATAGAACACAAAGAAAGTGTTAGCTGTTGTTGCAGGGAAATATGGAAGGCACAGAGTTGCTCAAGCATTACCCTGAAGCTGTTGCACACTTTACTTTTCTACTGCTTTCTGTTACAGGATGATAGTGCTGTCTTACCACCCATAGACGTCTTTGTTTTTCGCTATAGTGGATATGTAATTGAGCTTCATCCTCTTTCAGCATTTTAATACGAACTCTTGAAAAAAGGTCCTGCTGTTAACACTGGGAACTGTATCTAGTCACTTAGGGTGGAGCATGATAATGTGAGAAAAAGAATGTATATAGGTATTTGTGACTAGGTCACCTTGCTGTACAGTAGAAAATTGACAGAACACTGTAAACCACCTATGATGGAAAAAATAAAAAAAAAGAAAAGGATGTGTCTTAGCTCCTTTTCAGAACACTGTAAACCATCTATGATGGAAAAAATAAAAATCATTAAAAAAAAATGATGTGTCTTAGCCCCTTTCAGGCTGCTATAACAAAAATGCCGTATACTGTGTGGCTTATAAACAACATTTATTTCTCACAATTCTAGAGAAGCTGAGAAGTGTAAGATCATGGTGCTGGCCGAGTCAGTGGCTGGTGAGATTCTGTTTCCCAGACAGCTGACTTTTCACTCTAACCTCACAAGACCTAAGAGGTGATCTCCATGGAATCTTTTATATAAGGGCACTAATTCCATTCATGAGGGCTCCACCTTCATGACCTAATCACCTCTCAAAATATCCAACTCCTAATACCAACAGCTTGGGGGGTTAGGATTTCAACATACAAATTTGGGAGGTGGGTTGCAAACACCCAGACCATAGCAGTGTGTATCCATGGCTATAATTCACCAGACCCTAATGGATCTTGGACCTGTTTTGCTGAATGATTTAATGCCCTAAGCTAGCTCATTCTTTTTGTATCTCATGATTTTCTAGTTTGCCTTTTCTTCAGACGACCACTTCATTAATATTTGACACCAGTTAGCACTATGCTCATCTTGTCACTGAACCCTACTACAGTCTTTTGCCTTAAATTTGGAGGAATGGTGTAAGAGGAAGAATCTATATGGTATTTCCATATGATATTTATGGAAATTATCAAGAGGAGAATGGGGAATGTAATAACCACTGGTGTAAAGTGGTTGGAGACACTTTTTTTTTTTGCTTTCTTGTTTATTCATCCATTTAGTAAGTATTTATTGAGGAGCTGCCATTGCCAACCACAGTTTTAGGTGCTGAGAATAAATTAATGGACAAGGTGCAGGTGATAAATGTGGTCTTGGAGTTGGTATGCTATTGGTAATGACAGAGAAAGTAATTTGAGTCACTTTTTGTGATATTCTGTCAAATCATAGCTACATTTTCTGGGTTCAGATTTATTGGTGCATGTTTGTTTTTCATTAACTTTTGGCACTCATTTCCCTTTTGATTCACTATTGCTATATAGTGTGGGGAATATATGACTCTTTGATAAGTAACTGCTTCATTAAGAGTAATTAATCCACTCTCCATATAGCAGTCAAAGTGACCTATTAAAACATATGTTGGATAGTGTCAGTATCTTGTTTGGTGCCTTTCAATGATTTCTTGTTGTTATTAGGGTAAAGTAAAATCTTTGATATGACTTTCAAGTCTGGCATTATCTAGCCTCTGCCTGCTTCTCCCTCTGCCTCATGTCATGCTATTCCCTCTTCACTCTTGGCTGTCCCCATTCTTGTTTTCTCTTAGTTCTTGAACTTTCAACATTTCAGTTCATTCTGGGGCCTGTTAGCCTCAATAGTTTTCCTTGTCCCGCAACTGGTTCCCAGTGACTTTCCCTATAAAATCTGTTCATCCTTCAAAATTAGCTTATATATCCAATGAGTCATTCTTTGAGGTTCCATTTAGTCAAGTCTATTAAAAGCTCTCATAGTACCCTGTTCTGCTTCACAATACTTATCACATTGAAATGAATAATTAGTTGTATACTTTTTTTTTTTCTACAGGTAAATTCCATAAGGACTAGGACTATACCCATCTGGATCACTGTTTCATTTTTCTGAACTTAGCATAGGTTATAATACATTACAGATGTATTATGCCCAGAAATATTTTTTGGCAAACCAATCAGTTCAATTTTTAAGTATATCTGGTGTATACAAAACACTTCTTTGTATTAAAGTAGTGTATTAAAGCGTCTATAGACCACTGGACTCGATAATGTTTTTATTGGATGGGAAAACAAGAGAAGTCTAACCTCAGAAAAATGATGAAATGCACATTAGGGTGTGCTCTTGGATGAGAGATGAAATGAGTTTTGAGGAGGAGGAGAAATTCTTTAGAATTTTTTGAGTTTTCTGATATTGACTTCCCTAAATTGAACTGCAGTATAAACCAAGGGTCCCCTGATGAAATGATCACTCAGCTTTTGTTCCTTTCATTTTGTTTTTCTTTCAAAAAGCCCTCTGGACATCTATCAAAACTACAAAGTGGAAATTGGTTAGCTTCATTTAACACCATATCCTGCTGCAAAGGCCTCACATCAAGGCACTTGCCATTTTACATTCTTCTTATTTTAATAGTTTTCCCAACTTCAAAAACTTAGAGTTGTAGATAGCTAAAGGCTCCCATTATAAATCCCTCGAAGATTCAATTCTATGAAGATGTTAAAACCCTAGTGTTTCAGCAGCCATAGGAATATAAACTTTCTCTGATTCTTCATTGCAAGACTCTGATAACATCAAACTAATGAAATTAGGAGGTCTTTGGCAACATAATTACCCTCTGGTATTTAAACAGGTGGATTTCTTTTGCTTTGACTAACAGTATATGCGTATCTCAAATCTCTAGCCGTACTTTTAAATTTAAAAGGCAATAAAAGTTTTCTGATTTTCACTGAACTTTCACAAGAATGGGACAGGAAACCATAACCTCGTAGGAAATAATATCATTAAAGGACATACTATTGTTGCTTTGATATTCTTATATTTTGCCCATGAATATGAAAGTTTGTAGTTAGAATTTGCAGTTCATATAACTGATTAATGAAAGCACAAACTTTACAAGTGGGATTTTTAATAGATTTTGGGATGCATTTTGATATATGCTTGAATATAAGGTATTCTTGTTTTATTGGTGGCATCCCCTTCTTTGATGTTTGATAGATTTCCTACTAGAAACAAGCTTGTTTTGTTGAATTGTTAGTCCGAAAGTATAGCATTAGACATTTTGACAATAAAAACAAGAGCATTTCCAATAAACAGCGGTAAATATTTTGCTTTTAATTTATAGAATAATCATATTTGCGGTTATCTTTTATTTAGATTTGTGTAGGGAATGTATTATCTACTCTGTGTTTAGTCTTGAATTTTTAAAAAGATATGCTCTGTATATCCTAGGTTAATTGAGGTTTGAAGTAACTTGTCATGATCAGCTAGGTCAGAAACCTTTCCGTTTCAAACTGACTTGAGGAGGTAGTGGCAGGAACTACTTAGTGACCTAAAGAAACTAGAGAAAGAGGTTAGCAATTATATTCCCATTGTAAGATCTGTATAGCTCTTTATTTATTAAACTGACCTCTAACTCAGATCAGAAAATTATTTAAGTACTCTGTGTAGCCTGCAGACAGTACATCTTCCTATTGGTTTTCCTTTAGTTGAATTAGCATTCTGGTGTTGCCTGTTTTTAGGTTTGTGGGTATGGCACTTGGAGCTTTGTGTAATTTAATTGCCAAACTCTACCATTGCTTTAATTTGTTATTGGGCAGTTCCTTGGGCAGTTTTATAAAGTATTACCATGAAAGGAGTTATGGCTCTGAAGGAACTTTCCTGAAGATGGAATTCATTCAGAAATATAAATGTTGTACATTTAACCAAATAATAGAAAACATCCTTGCATGGGGAGTCTCTTGTGTAATAACAGAGGTCAAATAAATGGAAATGAAAGAGTTACTTTTTACCTAGCAACTCTCATGGACCAAACCATGTAACAGGTACTTAAGGGTCATGGTCTTTAATTCTCATAACCACCTTCAAACATAGCTTTAATATTAAAACAGTCTCCAATTTACATGTGAGAAACCGAAGCATTGATTTCTTCAGGAACATACCTACAGTCACCTATCTAATAAGCAGAAGAGCCTAAATTCAAGCTGGTGTGTCATTCAGTGGTAACAGAGACATCCCACCCCCCAATGCACTGCTCATATTTTTGGCCTCAAATTTTATATTTATTTTTACTATAGTAGAATTTCTTCTTATTCCATCAAAGATGTTTGGTTTATGGCATTATATTGGCCAATAAGAATGATTTCTTAGACGTCAAGTTGAAGAATTTTGCTCCTTAGAATCATACTAAGAACTTCAGCTGATATTTGGAACTACTTTCATCATCATCTTTCATGCAAAAGGGGAAACTACATCTTTTCTTATAAAGTCTCTTAGGGCTTTGTTTTCACATTGGTGAATATAAATTCCAGACAAATAGGCTCCAGTAGACATAATAACGACCCTACAAAGATGTCCGTGTGCTAATTCCAAGTACCTGTGAAGGTTAGGTTACATGGGAAAAGGGACTCTGTAGATGTTATTAAACTGTGCACATCCAGATGGGGAGATCATTCATGGATTATCTGAGTGGGCCCAATGTAACCACAAAGATCCTTAAAAGAAGAAAATGCACGTGGAAGTGGTGGTCAGAGTTAGAGAGAGATTGGATGATAATACTCTACTGCTGGTTTTGAAGTTGATAGAAGGGCTGTGTGTCAAGGTCTGCAGGTGGCCATTAGAAGCTGGAAAAGGGAAGGGAATTGGTTCTTTAGAGCCTTGAAAAAAAAAATGCACCCCTACTGACCCCTTGATTTTAGACTCAATAAGGCCCATTTTGAAATTCTGACCTTCAGAACCATAAGATAATGAATTTGTGTTGCTTTGAGTAATTTGTTATAGCAGCCATAGGAAACTAATACAGATGCTATTGCTTTCACTTTAATTTTAGTTGTGAAGTCAAACCTAGATTTTCTCCTCAGTGGGAGCCCAGAAATTCTACATAGAAGGTGCTTAAGGCCAGCAGTGTGACTGAAACAGGGAGCTGGGGGATTTGTATCATTATTATCTTCGCATAGCAAACCATTTTTCTTTCGTAAAAAGTAAACCCACTATTTCTTTTTTCTTATCCATTTATTTATTTTGATTTTACTTTACTAGTTTTTTGATTTGGAGAAAGGTAAAATCACACTTGAGTTTCCTCAGGTCTAAAAGGTCTTGTGAAGATGCAGTTTGGCAATGTAAAAAAAGGGATGTTGCCTGCCATCCCAGTTCTTTAAGGATCGAGCCCCTAGCCACTGTAAATTGTCCATGAACTTATACCCTGAGAGGGATTTGGGATGGAGACAAAAGGGAAAAATTCTATGCTTTGGATACTGGCCCTCTATAGTTTAGATGTATATTTAGATGTAAATAACTTTATTGACCCTCACTTTTTGTAACTTTCCACACGTAGATAAATAGGTGCTAAAACCATTTATTTGAAATATCTGTTCTTTGTGATTAGCAGTAATTAATTGACTTTTGACTACATTTTTTTTCTGGTTAAAAAAAAGTTCATATATATATTCTGGCTCCTCCCTTTCCTCTTCAGAGTAATTACTCAGAATTTTCTCAAAGTTATTGGAGAGGCTGTCTCCCTGGCTATAGTCCTCAAGATTCCCAAATAAATCTTAATTGAAGATTTTAGGTTGTGCATTTCTCTTTCAATTGACAGTAGTTTGTACATGGTAGGCTCTCAAAAATTGATAGTAGTTCTGAAAAGTATGTTGTGTTTCCACCCAGACTCCAGGACTGTTGTCAGTGTATGGAGCAGTCATTGATTAAACACTATCTGAACTCCGATGTGCTCTGCATGAGTTGGTCTCTTGATTAATACTGTCAATAAGGATGCAAGATGTTGAAACACACATGCAGCAATTATGACACCTATTTTTGAATTTTTTCTGTTGCAGTCCTTCCATGCGAGTTCCAATTCCCTGTGGGTATAAAAAGCTGATCCTCACTAAATCTCAACTGAAACTCATTTTTTGCAGAGCAATCAGTCTAACGACCAATGTTTGCATCTGAGCTTTCTCACTTAATTAGCAGTATAGCCTTGGGTAAACCATCTTAACCTTTCTGAACCTTAGTATCTAATCCATAATGTGAATAATAATGCCTACCTTGCATTGTCTCTGCAGTAGTGAATTGAGATAATGTATATAATGGATATAGGACAGGCCTTGACTTTAGTGGGCATACAAAAATGGCCAATAAGTTGCAGAAATGTTGGGAGGCATTTAAGGCACTAGAGACAAGTGAGTTAGTTTTCAGCATTTACAAATATTTCTCTAGAGCCTCAATTTTTACTAATTCTATATACATTTGAAGGGTGAAAGTGAAAAATAACCTAGAATTAGCAATGTATTCTTTCAGTCTTAAAATATGAACTTTTACTTTTTTTTTTTAATGGTGTGATGGAGGTAGAGAGAGGCAAGGGTTTGTAGCACTGGTCTGTATCGCCTGAACAGCTAAGACTGGATTGTCAAGCACATCTGCATTGTTAATGACTGTTTCAATTTGCCTTGTTCACATAATGGTTTTCTTTAGTGTGAGATTAACTTCAATTAAAGCCATTTGTGGCTTCATTCATTCTTAGATTTTTTTTTCCCTTTAATTGCTCTCTGTGCATTTCTTTTGCATTAGCACCAATTTACTTGTGCTTATGACTACAGTTGAAACTAAACTGAACTTTTGAATTTTAGCTATGAATCTTTTTCTGTGTAGTTTAAAATTTTAATCTATTATTAAGATAGTGAAAGTAAAACTAAAAATTCACACGATGATTATAACTGACACTGTTTCTTTTCTAGAACTGAAAGGATTAGAGAAACTCAACATCTGAGATATTGATTGTATAAGATTTTTCGTTTGCTCTCACTCTCCTAAGAAAGGAAATTTTCCTGAGCAAGAGAAAATGCACTGCAGGGTGGTACTAGCCTCTCATACTGATTGTGTTTCAGAATTGTAAAGTATTGACAATATCAATTTGAAATCTTATGGACAGTGAATACCCAAAACTGTGAATGAGAGAGAGGGAGAAATAGAAAGTGGGTCACTGAAGATTGCTGAAACTGCCAATTAGTGACACTGGTTATTACTTCCTATAAAGAAAGGCAGGTAAGACCTGCAGAGCCCCGATGATGGAATTCATAGGACTTTGCGGTAGCTCTAAACAAAATGGTTATTATATGTAACTTCTGCTTTATTTGGAAGGACAGTAAATGCTGAGGGATTGAGAGGAGAGGAAACTGAAATATAAAATCAAATTGCATAGAAGCCAAGGAGAGCAGAATGTTCTCAAGTCTGGAGGAAGAACAGGTGGTGTCTTTATGTAGAGATGGGCCTGCCAAAGCCTGCAGTGTCTGTCTTCAGCTTCTGAAATATGAAGTAGCCACTACACTTGTGCACAAAATGGAAATATATACACCTTATTTGCAGTGAGGGTAGTTAACATCTAGAAGGTATTCTTAATTTGCTGGCATAAAGTCCCAACACCATGTTTTTTTTTTTTTTTAATTTATATTATCTATGCTTCTTCAATTAAGGGGTAAATCCCTGATGCCTTATTACAGGAAATGTATAGACTTTTCAACTTGTCGACCTTTAATATTTCTTGAGGTCCTATTTAAGTAAAATAATATACAGAGGAAAGAAATATGGTGAGTTGTCTCATTTGGAAGGACCTTCATTCAGTACCTTTATTTTATAGTTGGGGAAGTCAGTGTCGTGGAGTAGTGAAATGATTTATCAGATAGGAAGCAAGGTGAGTGGCAGAGCCACATTATAATTCAGGCTTATAAATCTATAATCAAATGCTTTTTCAGTGCACTTATTGAGAAAATTTCAGAGTAATCCTATGATTTCACAGAAATCCCTCTGATTATGTTTAAAAATAAAAATTAATTCAAAAGATGGTTATTGAATAATGTGTTTCAGACAGTGTCCTCAGTGAATTTAATTATGATCCCCGCCTTCCTGGCACTTAGATCCTAGTAGGAAGAGATTGACAGTGAACAAATAAGCACAGAAGTACATTGATTGTGATGAGTACTGTGGAGAATAATGAATCAGGAAAGTGATGAAAGGAAGTGACATTTGAGCAAAATCTGAGCAAAGTGAAGAGGCGCCATTTAAACCTTTAGGAAAGAACATTTCAGACAGAACAACAAATGTTCCTGAAGAAAGAATGTCCTTGATGAGTTTGAGAACTTGCAAGGAGGCCAGAGTGGTTGGGCAGAGTGAATAAGAGAGAGAGAGAGAGAGGGAGATTGGAAAGAAATGAGGTCAGAGCTAACACAGGCTAGAATACATGGGGCTTTTGAGGCGAACAGAGGAATTTTGGCTTTGAGGGCTATCATTACTATTTTTATATGTCAGCTTGGCTAGGCACTTAATCAAACACTAATGTAGGTATTGTTAAAGTATTTTGTAGATGTGTTTAGTATCTATAATATTAATTTTAAAGGACTTTGCCCTTGATTTTGTGGTAGACCTCGTCTAATCAAATGAAGAATAAAACTTGAGGTTTCCTGGAGAAGAAGAAATTCAGTCTCACGACTTCAACATCAATTTCTGCCTGAGTTTCTCCTTGTAGTCTGCTAGACTGCCCTCTAGACTTGCTAGCCCAACCTGAGACAATTCCTTAAGAGAAATCTCTTTATTTTGTTCCAATTCTCTTTACAATTGGTTCTGTTTTATTGGTTCAATTTCTCTAGAGAATCCTGACTGAGACAAGTGAGATGGGAAGCTATTTTAGGATTTTGACCAGAGAAGAAGTATGATCTTGCTTAAGCTGAGAATAAGCTGCAGAGGTTCAAGAGTGGATGCAAGGTTTCTAGTTAAATCTATTGCAGTAACTCGGGGGAGAGATGATGGTAGTTTTGCACTAGGAAAGTGGCAGTTGAAGTGGCAGAAAACAGCAGATTCTGAATGTATTTTGAAGGTGGAGTCAACAGGATTTGCTGATGGGTTAATGGGGAATATGAAAGGAGGAAGAATCAAAATTGCTCTAAGTTTTTTTTTTTTTTAGCCACAAGTAGAACAGTGAGATTGTCATGAGCTGAACTGAGAAATATTTAGGAAGGATCAGTTTTTACAAAGGGAAGAGATCAGAATTCAGTCTATACATGGTAAATTTAAGATTCCTATTAGACATCCAGAGATTGGGGGTGGGAGGCTAAGCATTTGGCCATAACAGTCCGGAGTTTTGTGAGAGAGGTCTGGACAGGAGGTATAATGTATAGACTCAAGGCTAGATGAGATATTTTAAGAAATGTGTATAGATAGAAAAGGAGTAATACTCAGAGCTTTGAATGCTGGGTGCTCCAACGCTAGAAATATGGGTAATGGAGGGGAAATGGCAAAGAGACTGAGACTTGGTACCTAGTGTTATGGGAGGAGAACCAAGAAAGAGGGGTGCTTTATAGGAGGAGTGAAGAAGATGTCTGAGAAAGTGTCACCCTGACAAATTCTGTTCGTAGGATAAAGTCTGAAAAGATTACTTGATTTAACAATGCTAACCTTCATAGGAGCTGCTTTGGAAACAAAAATCTGACTGGAGAGAAGGTAGACAGGGAAGATAGTTATATGCTTTTAGGAGTTTTCCTATCGAAAAGAGTATTTTCCAGAAGGGGTTGTGAGGTTAAGATGCCTTAAAAATATACAAGTAAAATGTTTTAACTTCTCTGCTCATGTGAATGATCTGGTGAAGAAATTGAGGACATGGAAAAGGAGCTATTTGTGGAGCTGTGTCCTTTAGAAAGTGAGAGTGGAAAGGAGTGGTTCATCAGTAGACGTTCATCAGTGGAAGTTCTCCTTTCAGAGGAGCTAAGTAAGGCAGTTCATCTATAGCAATGGGAGAGAAGACAGTGTATGCACAGTATGCAAATGCAGGCATATTGGTGGATGTGGAAATGGCAGCTTGTTAAAAACAACTTCTAAGTAACAGGAAATAAAACCATCTGCTGAGAATGAACACACGTCAGGAGAAGCTAAGATATGAGGGCTGAGAAGATTGATGTGGTCATCCGGTATGGAGAAGAAAAGAAGAAAAAGTTCTACAGGGAAGGGCAGTTCTTACCAGGGATACACAGAGCTCTGGGCTTCTATCTTTACTATTAATTGTGAATGTGGAAAAGAGTTAGATTTTTCTTTAAATTGACATTTTTTGGTTGTTATTTTTTGTCTTTTTTTTGATGATTAGTAAGAAAATAGCAAGTTGAAGCCAGAATTAGAATGAACTCTGATAAATGAGATTAAATGTGGATTTTTCTTAGACCTATTATACCTCTAAAAATTGTGTTTATTTAAAAGATGTCACTAAAACCTTATGATTATGTTTTAAAATCTAATATGATGCAATTAAACATCAATGTGGCAGTTAGGATGTTCCAATCTCCAAGCCAGAAGCTGGGTTAGGAGAAAACCAATATTGCTACTGATATCAGAAGACATTGTCTCCTCCAGACTTATGATTGTGAAAGTGCAATTTGATATAATTAAATCTAAAACTCTATTTCTGAGGATAGTTTGCTTTGGGAATTTTTACACTGATATACGTAAACAAGAATGTAGAACTTTAGGGGGAAAATGTATCCTTAGTTGTCATATTTACACTGATGTCTTGTCAATACTCTCAAACCTGAGAGTCATCAAAGAACATGATTTGGCAGCTGCCTTTGAAGATAGTTCTTCCTTTAGTACCTTGCCAGACTTCCTCTCCTCTAAAACACTCAGTCCTCTTTTAAATTAAAAAAAAAAAAAGCAACAACAACACAAAAGAAACATGTCTAGTTCTTTTTGACACTTGTGAAATGGTAATGGAAGTTTTGAATAGGTTTTCTTAGAATTGACACCTATTCAATTCCAAATAAGAGTTGTTGAAGCAAATAAGAAAAAACAGCCTAAGAAGAAAGATATATGAATTCAGACAGAACAATCTAGGGGAAAAAAAGGCATTTTCTCTTAAAAATTTCATTGTAATGATGCTAAGAAAATCAAACTCCTTTATTTTTTATTTTTATTTTTATTTTGTTTTGTTTTTTGTCTTTTTAGGGCCACACCTGTGGCACATGGAGGTTCCCAGGCTAGGGGTCCAATCAGAGCTACAGCTGCCAGCCTACGCCAGAGCCACAGCAAACTCCTTTAAAGTTATCTTTGGTATTTGTTAAAACAAAATTTTCTTTGAACTGAAGATATGCCCTTGAGGTGAAAATATTTTCCTTTGCCAAAACCTTGAGGAACTTACAATTGACTACTAATTCTCTGCTTTGAGAAAAACACAAAATCAGTATTAGGATCAAGTATAATCATTACAACTTTTGTTGTAAAAGAGTGAATTGATTCTTAACTAAATTTTAGGATACTATTCTTTTTGAATCTTTATTGCATTATTTCTGGAAGAAAACCTTCCAGTTCCACTTTGATAAACAAAGCTTATGTTTTACTTGAGAGAGTGATCTTTCATACAGTGTGTGGCTGTGGAGGTGTGTGGTTTAGAGCTTCATTCTGGAAAGAACTTACTGTCCATCTGCAAGGGGTACAGTTAACTGATAGCTTCTAGTTTTGGCAACTTCAGGATCCACCTCAGTTTTCAGGCCAAGGTAATACTTTTCCTAGGTAACCCCTAATCCAAGACTGAGCACATTGAACATACTGGGCCTGATCATTTCTGCCCAAGATGGGACTCCTCTTAAGGGTACTTATTGATCTGGAGTTCCAGACTCAGTATGCTGGGTTGGCCATTACTTTTTCAGATGTGCACTGAAGTCTGAAATCTTTCCATGACCAATTCAGCTTCTGTCTTAGCTTCACAGGCCTGAATCCCTCCTTGCCTTCACAAATTCCTCATACTCTTATGTCCATCTCAGTGTTTGCTTCCCATAGGACTCAACTGACTAGCACCATCCCGCTAAGATAGTCAGTATAATCTTATTGAGTATTTCCACATCCCCTGTGTCATGCTGGGAATACTAACATCGTTTACACGATTTCCATTCTAAGCAGCTTGCAAACTGAGAAGAGAGTACCATAAATAAGAAATGCAAGGGAGCCCACACAAGCATGACTCCGTTACAACAGAGCTAGAGTTGTGTTATTTTTCACTTGCTTTGTAACAAATCTCCACCAATTTACCAAACTTAGAACAGCTCCATTTATTACCTCAGAGTTCTATCAGTTAGATGTCTGGGCAGGCTCAATTGAATTCTCTGCTTAGGGTCTCATAAGGCCAGAAATCAAGATATCAGCCAGTCTGGGTCTTATAATGGAAGGTCTAGAGAATAATCCACTCTCAGGCTCATTCAAGTTCCTGGCAGAATCTATTTCCTTATGGTTGTATTACTGAAGTTCCTGTTTCCTTGTTGGCTGTCAGGCAGGGGCCTTTCCTGCATTGCTCATCATGTGGCCTCTTTCATACTCGGGTCAGCCTTGATGTGTTGTATCCTTCTCTGCTTGGAATCTCTCTGACTTCTTCTTCTGCTACCATTCAGAGAATATTCTGCTTTTAAAGGGCTCATGTGGTTAGATTGATCCCTACCTGGATAATCTCCCTATTGATTAACTCATGGCCAACTAATTAGTAGCCTTAATTACACCTGTAAAATCCTTTTTTATTAATTAACATAGAGCTTGAATGAATTCATATCACATTCATAGTCCTGGGAATAGGGCAGAAAATCTTGGAGGACCATTTTAGGGTTCCGCCTACCACAGGGGAGGGCTGGTGATGGTGACGTTAAGGAGGGAAAAACTTCCAGGGCGAGATGATGGCTGATCTAAATTTTAAAGAAGAGTAACAGCAAGGTCAACTGGGGCAGTTTTTTAACCAGGAATTGAAGTCTGAAGTAGTATATCGTATGTCAGCATATATAAGTAGGACTGTTGTTTCAGGGCACTGGTTGGATGTTCCAAGAAACTGAGCTTAGGAATTAGGTTTTGTTGTTGGGAAATCACCGTAGGATTTTGAGCAGGTGACTGGCATGTGTGAAGGATGGTGACTTGGCAGCAATATAGACAGATGATATTACAGTGTAACACTGAAGCCAGAGAGAGAGGTCAGCTAGAAACTGTGAATGTCGTCCATCTGAGGGAGAGGTTGTTTGAATCAGGACATTGATAGTAGGATGGGGACGAGAAGGATTTTTATAATTTAGGAGGCAGTTTTTGTAGCACTTAGTGATGGACCGCATATGGAAAATACCAGTGATCAAGCAGTCTAGGGTTGCTTTTGGTTTAGGTAACAGTAAGTGGAGCTTCTCTAAAGTGATTAAGGATGAGAGCAGTACAGGCTGACTGGAGGGATGAGGAGGGATGGGATGATGAATTCAGTATTTGAAATGTTGAATCTGAAATAGTTGTGGAACATCCATATAATCAACTTTTCTCTCTCGGCTGAATCAGGACAAAATATACTTCCACTGAAAATAAGACGAGGACTTCCTGTTGTGGCTCAGTGGGTTAAGAACACGACTAGTATGCATGAGGATGCGGGTTTGATCCCTGGCCTTGCTCCATGTGTTAAGGATCCGCATTGCCATGGCAGTGGCGTAGGCTGGCAGCTGTAGCTCCAATTCAACCCCTAGCCTGGGAACTTCCAGATGCCGCAGGTGTGGCCCTAAAAAGAAAAAAAAAAATACAAGAAATCCTCCCTGGATCCCTCATAACTCTTTTGCTACCAGCTCATACTTTCCCCTGCTCTTTATAGATAAATTTATTCCACATTTCTCCTTGCATTCACTTCGTTTTTACTTTTCAGCACTCCTCCAGTTTTGCTTCCCACCCAAACACTCTATCAAAACTGCTTTGTGAAGGTCAGAAGTGGCTTTCATGTTGCCAAACCAAATGGACATTTTCTTCTTCTCAATTTAGTAAATGCCCCAGCAGTATTTGATATACTTGACCTGCTACTTAAATCCACAAATTGACTTAGCAGTACCCACTGCAGACCTAGAGAGTGAGAAATAATAATCACACATGAAGTCCATCATAGCAAAATGAAAATAAAACTTAAATAAATAATGCAAGCCATTTATTTAAGACATCTTCTCACTGTTTTCTAGTCTGAAAGTTGCTTCTATATAACAGGTTTTTATCTTTCTTAGAAGAATATCTTTTTACATCAGAAGTTAAAGCTTTTGCCTGTACTTTGATCTTGTTCCCTCACAGGTTTTCTTAAACAGACCCGAAGAGGTGAAAAAGTTTACTAAGATTTCAGAACAAGCAGGTAGCAAAAATGTTAACAGGATTTCAGAAATGTTTTGAGACCAGGTCATCCACTTTTTTTCATAGTTCTACAGATTTCATTCTCACTTTCCATTTTACCCTAAATGTCATGTAAAAAATTATGCTAAATTCCTAGTCATTATTTAAAATTTTATGAAATATTGCAGGCATGCAGAATTTTATAAAATATGTATATGTTCTCATTATCTCTTTAAGAAACAGAATAATTGAATCACTTTTACTTTCTGGTAGAGGAAGCCATTAATCAAATTTTAATATTTAGAAATCTGATTTATTTCTTTATATTTTCACTAAATATTATAGTCCTATATAATATGTAGTCTCATTTTGTATGTTTTCATCTTCGTATAAGTGGAATCATTGACTACGTATGTCTTTGCTCAAAATATTTGTCCTTTGTCTATATTGAATATTTAGTTGCTGTGAATTAATTTTCATTATTGTTTAATATTATATATATGATTATGTCGAAATTCATTTGCCTGTCCTTTTGATAGATATTTAAGTTAATACATTTTGCTATTATAATATTTTTGTAATATCTCCTTATGAATATGTTTGATCATTTATCAGTTGTAAGCAGGCCTTCTAATTAGTAGGTATAAACTCTTCAGAATTGATAGATATTGCTTACTGTTCTAAAAATAGTTGCCTTTCTTTGTGGAATATAAAAATTCTCATTTATTAGTCTTGCCACATGGTATTTTTAGAGATGTAAAGTAGTATCTGAAGTTGGTTTCATTTTCCCTTTCTTCTTTCCTACCTTGATTGAACATTTATTCATATTTAAAATTTATTATTTGATTTTTCTTTTCTGTCAACTGCCTGTATCTTTTGACATTTTACATTGGGTTCATACTCGTTTTCTTTATTGATCTGTATGAATCCTTCATATATTCTGGCAAATAAATGTGGTAGGTATTATTACATGCTTATTCAATATCCATGCACCCTTCTTTGCTACTAACAAATCCTGATTTTGTCTGCAGCAGCAGTGAATCTGGCTGAAATCACTGCATTTCCCAATCATCATTGCAGTGACAGGTAGCCATTTGATGCAGTTTTCATAAATTAGATATCAATGGAAATGCAAGAGAAGGGGGCATCCTGTTCGGAAGAAAAAAGCAAAGCCTCTGAAGCTGAAAGCAATATACTTTCTGCTTTTTGCCTTTTTCCTCCCAATGAATGTGAGGCCTGTGATACTATAGCTGTCTTGAAGCCGTGAGATGACAACATGAAGGTGTATGTCCTAACTATAGTGAGAAGAAAGGTAGAAAGCGCCCAGATCCTGATAATATCTTTAAGTCAGTTACAAACCCTTTGCCTTCAAACATCTTGTTGCACAAGACCAGTCTGTTTATGCAACCAGTGTAGTGTGTTTTGGCTTTGTTTTTGTTTTAATTTGCCATATGTTATGCAAATATTTCTACTCTTTCTGTGAATTTCTTTTGATACTTTGTGTCTCTTAAAAATGTTTTAAACTTTAGCAAAGTAGGGTTTTTGTTGGATATTCTTTATCACATTGAGAAAATTTCCTTCTACTGTTTATTGAGAGTTTTTATCATAAATAGGTGTTGAAATTTGTCAAATGCTTTATCTGCATCTATTTATATGATCATGTGATACCTTTTTCTGTTTATCTGATGGATTACAGAATATCTGGTTACATATCTGAGATAAATCCCCCTAGGTTGTGGTACATAGTTCTTTTTAAACTTTTTTTGGATTTGATTTGTTAATATTTTGTTGAGGATTTTTACATCTATGTTCATGAGAGGTATTTGTAGTTTTCTTTTCTTGTTATGTCTTTGTCTGACTTTGGTATCTGGGTAATGCTGGCCTCTTGGAATAATTTAGGACATATTTTCTCTGCTTCCAGGCTCTGAAAAACATTGTAGAGAATCGTTTTATTTATTTCCTTGTGATGTTTGGTAGAATGCACCAGTGAATCCATCTGGGCCCGGTGCTTTCAAATTAATTATTGATTCAGTTTTAAAAATAGATTTTCCAGAATTTTTAATCACGAATGATGTGTTTTTACCAAAGTCATCTTCTGCACTTATTGATACATTTTTTAATCTTTTGTTATGTCGATTATATTAATATATCTTTCAATGTTAGATGTTCTGCCTGTGTGTAATGAATTGACTTAGTAATATTTTATTTCTCTTTTTATCTTTTTAATCTTCAAATATTAGTATTCTCTAGTCAATTTATATTTATATTTACTCATGTTTCTGCTGTATCTTTATAATTTCGCTCTGATTTTATTTTCTTTTTAACTAAGATACATTTAAAATTTTTCCTTAGGAATTCGCACCATGGCTCAGTGGAAATGAATCTGACTAGCATCCATGAGGACACAGGTTTGATCCCTGACCTTGCTCAGTGGGTTAAAAAATCCGGTGTTGCTGTGAGCTGTGGAATATAGGTCGCAAACATGGCTCGGATCACGTGTTCCTTTGGCTGTGGCTGTGGCTGGCAGCTACAGCTCTGATTTGATCCCTAGCCAGGAAACCTCCATACGCCGTGGGTGTGGCCCTAAAAAAAAAAAAAGACAAAAAAAATGTTAATTTTTGGTGATAAAAATTCTAACTTGTTTGTCTAGAAATGCCTTGATTTTGCCCTTTTTCTTAATTATGCTTAGTCAAGAATACAAAAAATAATAATATGATGTTTTTCATATGCTACTTCTCCATATTTTAAAATGCAAGTCTGCTGTCTTCTGGCTTCCATTACTGATATTGAACGTTTCGTGGTTTTACTAATCGGTGTTTTTTGAACAGTTCTGCCTTTGGTATTTAGGTACTTTTAAGATCTCTTAGTCTTGACAATCTGCAGTTTCAACTTGGTCATCTGAATGAGCTGATTTCATTCAGCTCAGCTTGAATAAATTAGGCTTTTAGTTAAGTGTCTAATTAAACCTAAAAAACTCTTAGCTTTAAATCTTGCTTATCCTTCATGTACTTTTCCATCTTTTGTCTTCTAATATTATAATTTGGTGTTCTTAGACTTAATTGTTCAGTGCTTTTAAACTATCTCTAATATATATATATATATATATTTTTTTTTTTTTTTTTTTTTTGTCTTTTTCCCATATCTAGGGCCACACCCGCGGCATGTGGAGGTTCCCAGGCTAGGGGTCTAACAGGAGCTGTAGCCTCCGGCCTTCATCAGAGCCACAGCAAGGTGGGATCTGAGCCGCGTCTGCAACCTACACCACAGCTCACGGCAACGCCGGATCCTTAACCCACTGAGCAAGGCCAGGGATCGAACCCGCAACCTCATGGTTCCTAGTCGGATTTGTTAACCACTGAGGCACGATGGGAACTCCTATCTCTAATATTTTTTTATTTTTATTTTTTTTTAGGGCCGCATCCATGCCATATGGAGGTTCCCAGGCTAGGGGCTAAATCAGAGCTGTAGTCACCGGCCTACACCAGAGCCACAGCAGGATCCGAGCTGGGTCTGCAACCTACACCACAGCTCACAACAACGCCAGATCCTTCACCCACTGAGCGAGGCCAGGGATAGAACCTGCAACCTCATGGTTCCTAGTCAGATTCATTTCCATTGTGCCACTATGGGAACTCCTAACTATTTGTAATATTTTCCATAACCTTATCTTTCTGTACTGTACTTTAAGAAATGACATTAGATCATTCTTTAGTTCATTTGGCTGTTTGTTTCTTTTCCTTTGTCTGGTTTTCACCTTATCCTATACTTTGTGTTTTTAATTGCAATGAAATATATTTCATTTCTGAAGTACTCTTTGGTTCCTATTCTAGATATATCTGTTTTTTTATAATATGTTATTATAATTAATATTTCAGCTATTTTATTTTTATCATTTTAAGCATAATTAATTTATGATAATTTCTATCTTTTTTAGATAAATTAAGTATTTGAAGCTCTTGAGTTCTAAAGTTATTGTGATTGTTTCTGCTTACTCATGTTTGTTAGTTTCCTCAAGTGTTTTTTTTTTTTTTAGTTTTAAAAAATATTGAAGTACAGCTTATTTACAGTGTTGTGTTAATACCTGCTGTACAGCAAAGAGATTTAGTTATACATATTTAGGTATCCATTCTTTTTCAGATTATTTTCTCATGTAGGTAATCACTGAATATTTAGTAGATTTCCCTATGCTAATACAGTCAGTACCTTTTGTCCATCCATTCCATAGAAAATAGTATGTATATGCTAATCCCAAACGCCCAATCCAATCTCTCCACTACCTTTCCCCTTTGTTAATCATATGTTTGTTTTCAAAGTCTGTGAGTCTATGTTTTATAAGTAAATTTATTTGTATCATTTTTTAGATTCCACATGTGGTCATATGATGTTTGTCTTTATCTGAATTACTTCACTTAGAATGATAGTCTCTAGATCTATCCATGTCACTGCAAATGACATTATTTCTTTTTTTAATGATTTTTATTTTTTTCCATTATAGCTGGTTTACGGTGTTCTGACAGTTTTCTACTGTACAGCAAGATGACCCAGTCACACACACACATATAAATATGTGTATATATTTATATAGATAGATACATTCCTTTTTCTCACATTATCTTGCTCCATCCTAAGTGACTAGATATAGTTCCCAGTGCAATACATTAGGATCTCATCACTTATCCATTCCATAGGCAATAGTTTGCATCTGTTAACCCTAAATTCCCAGTCCATCTCCCTCCTCCTCCCTTGGCAACCACAAGTCTGTTCTCCATGTCCATGATTTTCTTTTCTGTGGAAAGGTTCATTTGTGCTGTATATTAGATTCTAGATATAAGTGCTATCATATGGTATTTGTCTTTCTCTTTCTGACTTCCTTAGTATGAGAGTCTCTAGTACCATCCATATTGCTGTAAATGGCATTATTTTGTTCTTTTTTATGGCTGAGTAGTATTCCATTGTGTATAAATACCACATCTTCTTAATCCATTCATCTGCCAGTGGACATTTAGGTCTTTTCCATGTCTTGGCTATTGTGAAATGTGCTGCAGTGAACATACCGGCGCAAGTGTCTTTTTCCAGGAAAGTTTTGTCTGGATATATGCCCAAGAGTGGGATTGCTGGGTCATATAGTAGTTCTGTATATAGTTTTCTAAGTTACCTCCATACTGTTTTCCATAGTGGTTATACCAGTTTACATTCCCACCAACAGTGTAGGAGGGTTCCCTTTTCTCCACACCCTCTCCAGCATTTGTTATTTGTGGATTTATTAATGATGGCCATTCTGACTTATGTGAGGTGGTACCCAAAACTGAATCAAGATGAAATAGATCAGCTGAACAGACCAATCACTAGAAATGAAATTGAATACGTAATAAAAACACTTCCTACAAGCAAAAGTGCAGGAACAGATGGCTTCACAGGTGACTCTACCAAATATACAAAGAGGAACTGATACCCATCCTCCTTAAACTTTTCCAAAAGGTTGAAGAAGAAGGAACACTCCCAAAGACATTCTATGATGTCACCATCACCCTAATGCCAAAGCCAGACCAAGGTATCACGAAAAAAGAAAACTATAGGCCAATATCTTTGATGAACATAGATGCAAAAATTCTCAACAAAATTTTAGCCAACTGAATCCAACAACATGTAAAAAAGATCATACACCACAACCAAGTGGGATTCATCCCAGGTTCACAAGGATGATTCAACATATGCAAATCAGTCAGTATCATACACCACATTAACAAAAGTAAAAAAACCACAGGATCATCTCAATAGATGCAGAAAAAGCATTTGACAAAGTCCAACATCCATTCATGATCAAAACTCTTACCAAAGTGGGTATAGAGAGAACATACCTTAACATAATAAAAGCCATTTATGCCAACCCACAGCCAGTATAATACTCAATGGAGAAAAGCTGAAAGCCTTGCCACTAAAATCTGGAACAAGACAAGGATGCCCACTCTCACCATTTTAATTCAATGTAGTATTTCAAGACCTAGCCACAGCAATCAGATAAACAAAAGAAACAAAAGGTATCCAAATTGGAAGAGAAGAGGTAAAATTGTCACTCTATGCAGATGACATGATACTATATATAGAAAACCCCAAGGACTCAACCAAAAAACTACTTGAACTGATCAACAAATTCAGCAAAGAAGCAGGATATAAGATTAACATTCAGAAATCAGTCACATTTCTGTATACTAACAATGAAATATTAGAAAAGGAATACAAAAATACAATACCTTTTAAAATTGCACCCTCAAAAAATCAAATACCTGGGAATAAACCTGACCAAGGAGATGAAAGACTTATATGAAGAGAACTATAAAACATTAATCAAGGAAATCAAAGAAAATACAAAGAAATAGAAAGATATCCCATGCTCCTGGGTTGGAAAAATTATTATTGTAAAAACAGCCATACTACCCAAAGTAATCTACAGATTCAGTGCAATCTCTATCAAATTACCCCTGACATTTTTCACAGAACTAGAACAAACAGTCCAAAAATTTATATGGAACCATAAAAGACCCATAATTTCCAAAGCAATCCTGAGGAACAAAAACCAAGCAGGGGGCATAACTCTCCCAGACTTCAGGTGATATTACAAAGCCACAGTAATTAAGACAGGGTGGTACTGATACCAAAACAGACATCATACCAGTGGAACAGAATAGAGAACCCAGAAATAAACAGACACCTATGGTCAATTAATCTGTGACAAAGGAGGCAAGAATATAAAATGGAAAAAAGAAAGTCTTTTCTGGAAGTGGTGCCAGGAAAACTGGATAGCTGCATGTAAATCAATGAAACTGGAACACACCCTCGCACAATGCACAAAAATGAACTGAAAATGGCTTAAAGACTTAAACGTAAGACAAGATACCATCAAATTCTTAGAAGAGAACTTAGGCAAAACATTCTCTGACATCAGCTTTACAGATATTTTCTCAGGTCAGTCTCCCAAAGCAACAGAATAAAAGCAAAAATAAACCATTGTAACCTAATCAAACTTACAAGCTTTTGTTTGCAAAGCCAAGGAAACCATTAAAAAAAAAAGACAATTTACAGAATGGAAGAAAATAGTTTCAAATGATGCAACTGACAAGGGCTTAATCTCTAAAATACAAACAACTTATACAGCTCAACAGCAAAAAGGGCAGCAACCCAATTAAAAAATGGGCAAAAGACCTGAATAGACGTTTCTCCAAGGAAGATATACAGATGGCCAACAAGCACATGAAGAAATGCTCAACATCACTGATTATTAGAGAAATGCAAATCAAAACTATTTACATCTTTTTTTATGACTGAGTACTATTCTATTGTTTATTTGTACCACGTCTTCTTTTCCATCTCTCTTTTGACGGACATAGCTTGTTTCCATATCCTGGATATTGTAAATAGTGCTGTGATGAACATTGGAGTGCAAGTATCTTTTTGAATTAGGGTTTTCTTTAAATGTAATACCCAGGAGTGGGATTGCTATATCATACGGTAACTCTTATTTTTAGTTTTTTTGAATAACATCCATACTGTTTTCCATAGTGGTGGTACGTATTTACATTCCCACCAACAATGTAGGAGTATTCTCTTTTCTCCACACCCTCTCCAGCATTTATTGTTATAGACTTTTTGATGTTGGATATTCTGACTGGTGTAAGGTGATACCTTATTTTAGATTTGCATTTCCCTAATAATTAGTGATTTTGAACCTATTTTTATGCCTAATAGCCATCTGTGTGTCTTCTTTGGAGAAATGTCTATTTAGATCTTCTGCCTATTTTTCGATTTGGTTGTTTGTGTGTTTGTTTTTGATACTGAGCTGCATGAGTTGATTTTGGAGATTAATTCTTTATTTGGCACTTCATTTGCAAATATTTTTTCCCATTCTGTGGGTTCTCTTTCTGTTTACTTTATAGTTTCCATTGCTATGCAAAAGCTTTTAAATTTGATTAGGTCCTATTTGTTTATGTTTTTATTTTCATTATCCTAGGAGGTGATTTCAAAAAGATATTGGGATTTACATCGAAGAGTGTTCTGCCTATGTTTTCCTCTAAGAGCTTTATGGTATTTTGTCTTACATTTAGGTCTTAAATCCATTTTTGTATGCGGTATGATAAGATATTCTAATTTCATTCTTTTACAATAACTGTTCAGTTTTCCCAGCACAACTTATTGAAAAGGCTGTCTTTTCCCCACTGTATATTCTTGCCTCCTTTGTCATGGATTAATTGAGCAGGGGTATGTGGGTTTATTTATGGGTTTTCTATCATGTTCCATTGATTTATATTTCTGTTTTTGTGCCACTACCATACTGTTTTGATGACTGAAGTCAGGGTGCCCGATCCCTTGATTTATGTGGATAGTATAAATTCACACAGAAACTGGAGTTCTGTAGCCCAGTGGATTAAGGATTTGATGCTGTCACTGCAGCACCTTGAATTGCTGCTGTGCCCTGGCTTTGGAACTTCCACATGATTCAGGTGTGGCAAAAAAAAAAAAAAAATTTTTTTCCACACATACTCACATAAAATCATGCTCTTGGATATAATTTCAAACAAAGATTTTTTTTTTTTAGTCCACAATTAGAGTGAAGACAAACCCAAATATATTTTGTTGTTATCTTCCTTAGTTTTAGTCATCCTGTCTACTGAGACTGTAGTCCTTTGTGTTTTATGCTACAATCTAAATTAGGAATATTTTCTTTTTTGGTTCAATCAGAATATCTTGTCTTCTGGGTGGCTATTAGAATATGAGGAAGTAAACAACACAGAACATAAATAACCCATTGTAGCCAAAGGTTAAGTACCCACTTCCAACACTGGTTTTTAGCATAGTTTTCTTTTTTAGCTTTAGGAGTTCCCATTATTTTGTGGCAGAGTCAAACATGCATTGAAAAAGATTGTTATAATTTATTCATTATGTTTTCTTTTTTATGGGGAAGGTTGTTGTGGTTGTCTCATATAAATTACCCCAAGAATGATAGTTTTCCTTCATTTTTAAGCACTTTCTATTCCTAATTGCTGCTCTCACTTGAATTCTTGTAAATTTTCTCAAAAATATAAATCTCAAGTTTAATGGCCTCTTGTGAGCGCACACTTGCTCAGAATTTCTCCTTGACTTTTCCATTTCTGTCTCTTTTCTCATCCACTTCTTGTAATAGCACTGCCATTTACTAAATCTAAACTGTTGCCTACAATCTAAACTTCAAAATTATATAATGCATTTCTCCATTTCCTAAAATTTATAAATCAGGGAATTCTGTAGATCCTGGCTATGTATTTATGATCTTGTCTATTTTTTCCTTTCTACCATTCTTGGTCCCACAGTAACTTAGACTCTATAATATATATATATATATATATATATATATATATATATATATATATATATATTGTCTTTTTGTCATTTTAGGGCCATACCTGTGGCATATGTAGTTTCCCAAGCTAGGCTATTTCTTACTGTTCTTTCTATTCCTCACTTCTATCTCTCATCATGGTCTTCCTCTCAAAAAACATAAATGTAATATATATTAATTATATGAAATATAAATTCTTTAAATTGACTTTCAAATTCTTCCATGGTTCAGCCCTAGCCTATTTTATTTTTTAATATTATTATTATAGTTGATTTACAGTGTTGTGCC
>PVHT021183695.1:4023462-4042385 GCA_004024745.2 Catagonus wagneri
TAGGCTATTTCTTACTGTTCTTTCTATTCCTCACTTCTATCTCTCATCATGGTCTTCCTCTCAAAAAACATAAATGTAATATATATTAATTATATGAAATATAAATTCTTTAAATTGACTTTCAAATTCTTCCATGGTTCAGCCCTAGCCTATTTTATTTTTTAATATTATTATTATAGTTGATTTACAGTGTTGTGCCAATTTCTGCTGTAGAGTGATCCAGTTACACATATATGCATTATTTTTCTCATATTATCTTCTATCATGTTTTATCACAAGTTGTTGGATAGAGTTCTCTGTGCTGTATAGCAGGACCTCATTTGTATCTATTCTAAATGTAATAGTTTGCATCTACTAACCCCAAACTCCCAATCAATTCCTCTTCCATCCCCTTGGCAACCACAAGTCTGCTGTCCATGACTGTGAGTCTGTTTCTGTTCTGTAGATAGGTTCATCTGTGCCATATTTTAGATTCCACATATAAGTAATATCACATGAAATTTGTCTTTGTCTTTTTGACTTACTTCACTTAGTGTGAGAATCTCTAGTTTCATCCGTATTGCTATAAATGTAATTATTTTGTTCTTTTTTATGACTGAGTAGTATTTCATCTTCTTAACCCATTCCTCTATTGATGGATGTTTCAGTTGTTTCCATGTCTTGGCTATTGTGAATAGTGCTGTAGTGAACATAGAGGTAAATGTATCTTCTTAAATGAAAGTTTTGTTTGGACATATGCCCAGGAGTGGGACTACCATGTGATCCATATGGAAGTTCTATATTTAGTTTTCAGACTGTTTTCCACAGTGGTTGTACCAGTTTACATTCACACCAACAGTTGTATCTCTTGCAAATCACTTTTGAAGAATTTCAGTGTCATGCCATATGAAATGAATTGCTGTTCTCTAAGCATATCTCTTTTTTTAAATTCCCTTGGGTTTATGATTTCTTTCATCAAGAATGCAATTTACAATATTCATGTATCCCTACAAGTTGTGGTATAGGCTAAATGCCCACATCTTTTGTGGATTCTACCAAGATCTCCCATCTTAGAAATTATCTCTCTCTCTCCTTTTTTTTTCCCATAGAGCTCTGTATTTATCATATTTCCCTTTTATCGTATCTGTTTGGTGAGGCAGAAATTTTTGTGTATCTTTTTCCCTGCTAAACTGAAAGGTCTATGATAACTGTGTTCTTTCAATATCTTTATATCATTGTTATTACTTATCACAATAATTAAAACATATAAGATGTTCAAAAAATGCTTATTCAGTTGATGTCTGGAGGTAGATAAAATTATAAATGCAAGTTAATATTTGTTTTCAAGACTGCACAATGGGCTGTTATTCTATATGATAAGGAGTCAGAGAGAAATCAGGTGAGGTCTTCTTATTCCTCTGCTGATGATGTCTTTACTGAAAAATACCTACTTTAGTTTACTAAACTGTAAACTTATAGCATTGTTATAGCACCATTTTTGTCTCATAAGAAACAATCAATATTAAATTTTGCAACTTAATATGAAAAGGATGCCTTGTATTACATATTACACATTAAAGCCTTATTACTTTCTGCATTGGCTTAAGGTTGCATAACAAGTGAGTGGTGGGAACAGAATTTATAAATAAATACATAACTCTTCTAAAATCCAAGCCTTGTGTACTTTAAACATGCTTATTCCATCCTATTTTATTGGCCTTAAATTTTATCCTTGAAACTGTCTGCTAATAGAAAATCAAAGGCAGT
This sequence comes from Catagonus wagneri, assembly GCA_004024745.2. Taxonomy (NCBI): domain Eukaryota; kingdom Metazoa; phylum Chordata; class Mammalia; order Artiodactyla; family Tayassuidae; genus Catagonus; species Catagonus wagneri. Next base: position 4,025,209 of record PVHT021183695.1, read on the forward strand.
GTTCTGCTCACTTCCACGGTATTTACATATAACTCTACTAAACTCCATCACGCTCACTCTGCATCTGTGGGAAAGTTCTTTTCAGGCATAGAGTTATAGAGTAAGAATTAGAGTATTAAATTACACTCAAAACCCCACTGGAGCATATATACTGTGTTAAATACAGAATATAAATTATATTTTGTATTACCTAAAATTATATCACGAGTAGAGAAACTCTTCTCTTTTTTTTAACTTCTAAAGAAGATGTCACAAGTACCAAGTATTATATCCATGTGGATGTTTGAAGTTGTTATTGCAACATGATTTTAATTAATTTTGAAGAATTTACATATCAATGAAATACTATTTTTTTGTTTCAGCACAATTGGAAATAAAAAAATTAACTGATAAAAAATAAGTCAGAAAAAGTAAGATCTTCACATCTATGGAAGCATTTTCCTTACTGTTGGCATGTGTTTTCAAGTAATACATTGACTTCAGATTTTAAGATTGTTTCCTCATTTTAGGTGATTCCTAAAAATTTTCTTTATTTAATCTGATGTTTCTCAAATCAAATTCCATATATTCATTGCCAGGGAATTTTAAATAATCCATGTATCCTAAACTATTGGAAACATTAAAATTTGTCTCTTTATTTCAGTATTAGTTTGTCAGTTTAAGAGTATTCTGGATTACCCCAGTGATCAAACTAAAATTGAGTATTCCCAAATGTTTTTTGTTGTAAATTTAATATTATTTTTGTGATTCTATTCAGAGTGGTGACCATAATTGATGGCATTTAGTTTTTAATGTGTTAAGCATGTCTACAATTATCTTAGCATTTCTTAATGTTAAAATGATTACTATCTGTTACTATATTCATCTTCAAATTTTTTATAAGGATATATATCTACCTTTGGATCCTTATATCAAAAGTATGTTAATCTGACACAATTTTTGTGTTTGACTTTTTAACATTTACAGATAAACTTATAGTTAGGCACTTCTATTGAAGATATTCTCATACTTTGAAACTTAAATTACTAAGCTACTTAAAAGATTGGAATCTGACATCATGAAAGAACTCTGAGGTAATACACTGCTTGTAGTGGACTGAGAAGCAGAAAATAGATGCTGCCTTAAAATGCAAATGGAAAGGAGCAGAGGTGGTGTGATAGTTTAAATAGTCAAAAGTGATCTGGAGATTGTGCCATCTCACCACCACTAGATTGCTGAAACTCAGCTAATGCTACAACAGTCAGTACCATGTTTATATTGTGAATTTTAACTTAGCTTCAGCAAAATGTCATTCATCACATTAATGCTGTCACTCCAAATTTTTATTTTCCTAAGTTTTTTTAGTATTTGATTTAAATGTTTGGTTTTATGGTTGGGAGAGAATTAAGCATGAGAGATTTATCGTGTTGTATATTTGTATGTATTTAAGCAAGTTAAAAATAATTCAAATCAATATCTCTGGCCCATAATTTATCTTTTCCTTTAGATGGATCTCTCGTCTTCTCTAGCTGGAGGCACTGGCTTTAACCCTAATCATTCACACAGCAGTTTTAAAGCACAAAAACAAGCACATTCTGAAAATCTACTCTGATCTATATTTTTGAAGTGCTATGACAGGTTTCCCAGTTTCAGAATTTACAGCAATTCATTATCACGTATAGTTGATCAAAGCTTGGAGTAATGATCTGCTGAAATAATATTAGGAAAAACATAAAGATAACCCTTGAACTCTGAAACTTTTTTGAAATACTTAATTATGAGTCCACATTATGTGTGTAACATATTTTCTAATTGATGAACAATTGAAGGCAAACTCGAAAATAGCTAGATATTAAGCAGATTGATCCAGTATAACTAACTTAACTTCAGTGGGTTACAAACCCAACTAGTATCCATGAGGATGCGGTTGAATCCCTGGTCTTGCCCAGTGGATTAACGATCCATAAACTGTGATGTGGTCACAGATGTGGCTCAGATCCTGTGTTGTGGTCATGGTGTAGGCCGGCGCCTACATCTCTGATTGGACCCCTAGCATGAGAACTTCCATATGCTACAACCCTAAAAACAAAAAAGCAAATAAAAAAGCAAACAAAAAACCCCCGCCAAATATCAAGTAAAAAATTATTGCTAATTTTTATTTTATTTTTTGTCTTTTTAGGACTGCACCTGTAGCATATGGAAGTTCCCAGGCTAGGGGTCCAATCGGAGCTGCATCTGCTGGCCTATGCCGCCACACAACATGGAATCTGAGCTGCATCTACAACCTACAGGGCAGCTTATAGCAATGCTGGGTCCTTACCCACAGAGCGAGGCCAGGGATCAAACCTATGTCCTCAGGGATAGTAGTCCTGTTTGTTACCTCTGAGTCACAATGGGAACTCCTAATTTTTAAAAATTGAGACTGTTATCTTATGATTACATATTCTATTCACATTTTCATTTGATGAAGAATTAAATGATGCTCATATCTAGCATCATTGACGTCTTGTTACCTCCTGAGTTTGGCTACCAATATTACTGTTTTAAGTTGTTCTGTTTACTAAAATACTTAAATCTTAATTTTTTTGTTTCATCAATTTTAGAACTATTTCCAAATACATCACTATGAAATCAGATAAAATTAAGACTCTCGTACCTGTTTCCACCCACCCCGCACAGCCCTCAATATTCAATTTTGTATACCATATCTTTTCTTACATATTTTTTAATTTGGAACATTTGTGTTCTATTAAGTAAGTAATCAATAGAATTCAATTAAAGTGAATTTAAAATGGTTTGCCTGTAGATTGGTTTTTAAAATGGCAAATGAAGGAAAGGCTCCTATAATTTAATGATTAGATACATATAATCTACCACAGGATTAAATATTGTGACTAGATCTACAGAGAGTGTCTACAATCCTGTATCATTTTAGAGATTGAGAATCTTGCAAGACAGGTCAAATGGATTCACATTCTGATACTCAAATCCTTGTTCAAACTCAAGTCATACTGAAAGATAAGCTCCAAACTGAGAGAATATACTTGCAAATCACCAATTTGATAAAGGGCTTGAGTCTGGAATATATAAACCTTTCCATACATTTTATTATTTAATCTTTTTTTTTTTTTGCCTTTTGTCATTTTAGGGCCGCACCCGCGGCATGTGGAGGTTCCCAGGCTAGGGGTCTAATCGGAGCTGTAGCCACGGGCCTACGCCGCAGCCACAGCAACGCAGGATCCGAGCCGCGTCTGCAACCTACACCACAGCTCACGGCAACGCCGGATCGTTAACCCACTGAGCAAGGGCAGGGATTGAACCCGCAACCTCATGGTTCCTAGTCGGATTCGTTAACCACTGCGCCACGACGGGAACTCCTAACTTCTTGATACTATCATGCATTATGTGGAACTTACTTTCTTCTTAAAAGCATTCTTTGGGTCCTCTGGCTTTAAAAATTTCTAATTTTGACTGAATATTTGCTACGGGTGGTACACTATTATTATTACAGAATTTCTTTACTTTTACACTCCCGAATCAGTTTTGTTGTTTGCTGGATTTCAAGCCTTCTTTCTCAGAACACACTTTCAAATTCCTAGATTATCTTTTTAGTTTTTTTTTTATTTGAGAAAAAGCACGTGGGAGTTAAGAAATATGAATCTTTGCAAGTCTGAAAATATATTTTGCTTTCATGCTTGATAAGAGTTAGGCTTGGTATAAAAAGCTAGGTTCCTTGTATATAGCGATGATGATAAATCTTTTTACTGTGTTAATTTGAGTTCCTCATGAAAGCAGAACTTAAAGGAAAGGCTTGGGGAGAGGTGGTTTAATTTGGTATCAATCAAGAATATCAGAAGTGAGAGAAAGGGAAGAGTGAAATTGGTAAGGAACAGAATTCAATGTAAGAGTACTTTCTCAAAATAGCTGCTGTGGGAAGAGGGCACAATTCCTGCAGCATTTCCTGGAAAATGTACATAATATTATACAGATTTTTCTACCCGTAGGACAGGAGGCTGGAGTATTAATATGCAGGCAATCACTCCTACTGATTGTTTCTTTCTAGGTGCATTAAATTTCCCCTTCCCACTGCCACTTGTCCTGTCAATTCTTCTGAGTTCTTACAATGTTGGAGAAGGTTTTGAGGCAAAATGCAAAAGGATGTGTTGATGTGCAGTGCTTTCAGCATTAGATAAGTTAGAGCATCTACATATTGCCTTTCCATATGTCATAGGCATCTCATATATGACAGCTGAGTTTCAAAAATAAGTTTTCCAAGAGATGGGAAGTGGAAACTGCTAGTTTCTTGAGGTCATGGTTTAGAACCTAGCATTGCATAACTTACATTATATTTCATTAGTCAAAGCAGTCACAGACCCTGCCCAGATTTAACAGGGATGGCCACAAACCTTACTCTTGGTGAGAGGATTGTCCTTTTCTTAGAAATAACCTATGTTTGCAACTAAGAAATTTTCTTAAACTGCTTCCTGTTTGGATGTCCAAAGATAGATTTTCATTTCATTTTGTTTCTCTCTCTCTGAATTCAAGCTGATATCGGTCTTTTAAAATCTTTGTGAGCTTCCTGCATATCAACTTCTAATTCAGCGCTTTAAATTAGTGATTCTGAAATGGAGATGTCCCCTCTGCACTAGGTGACATTTGGAAAGTTTGGAAACAGCTTTTTTTTTTTTTTTTGGTCACGAGTGCAAGGAGGAACACTATTGCCAGCTACTTGGTAGAGGCCAGGGGTGCCGCTAAGCATCCTGCAGTGCGCAGGACAAGAGAACAACTTCCTCCTGCTCCCTTGCACAAAGAATTATCTGGCCTAATATGTCAGTAGTGCCCAAGGTTGAGAAACTTGCTTTAGGCAACAGCCACACTCATAAATAAAATGACAGATTCTTCTCTACCTTTGATCCCCTGTGGGACAATGTCTTTAAGATTATTAGAAGCCTTTATGTTTAACACAGAGGGTCTACGAGACCCTTTGTCTGAAATTGTTTTTCAGTTAGTGTCTTAAATCTTCCTGAGGTTACAAGGAACTTACACTCCCACATGATTTGATCTTTGTTTTTAATAACTTCATACTATAAGAATCTTTTTTGAAGGGAGTGTAGATGAAAAACAGTCTAATTTTTGATCCCAGAAAGCTTGACCCTTTATCTTTCATTTAAATTCTGCCAAAAAAAAAAAACCTCACTTGAGATTCTCCTTTATTTTGTCTCTCTCTTCTTATATTTTATCATAGGCAGCTGAAAGAAGCCAGCTTCGGTTTGAAATTTTGCCTTCAAATCTCCTCAGGCATCCACAATTCCACTGGGTACTCTTTCTAGTTTCCTCGTTAACACGGGTGATACTGTTGCCAAATTTTCTGCCACTGCATAAAAAATGCCCTTTTTCTTTGGCCTATAATAATATTTTCCTCACTGTACTCAAACCTTCTCTAACAGCTTTCTCAAGGTCCTTCCATGTTTTGCTAACCGTTTTGTGCAGACTTTTCCAGCTTCTGCCCATTGCAGAGTCCAAAGCTAATGCCAAGAAGGTTTATAGTTTAGTTCTTAATAGTAAAGATTAACTTGCTCCTGTCTAGCTGTGTTTGCTGAAATTACTCATTCGGCATTGTCACCAGGCATGTGAGCACAACAATTTTAGTATATATTTCCCCAAACTAAAGTCTGAGTAAAGGACTTGGGTGCAGGCCATTTATTTGCAATGAAATCCAGGAACCGGTTGAGTAAGGAGAGTAGTGAGATAAAAAAGGAGGAAAAGATAATATTAAGATGCATTAATTAGGTCACTACTGTGGTACATAATTGCTTGAGTCTGCTAGGATCTTTTGAGAATCACATATAATGCCATTTAGGATTATCCACTGAAAAGGCAGGGAACTGGATCATTTATTTACCAGCTTCTCTGCTAGTAAGGTGCTCTTGGATGTAACTCTCTTGCACTCTGGAATGTTTGTGGATGAGCAGAGAAACTCCTAAAGGCTTGGAGAAGGCTTAGAAGCAGAAAGAGAATAGACACACAGTGTGCACTTGAGTCGGGATGCTATCTCTGTTAGATGTGTCCCAGTTGCCGTGGAATATCCTCTCCAAATGCAGCTGAACTCAGATTCAAGCAATGGGCTGTGATGTGGCTGGGGGAGGGGGCACTGGAAACATCTGCTGCACAGAAAATCATTACTTGGGAGCACATCTTATTTTTCTTTCTGGAAGCTTTTAGGATTTTTTTCTTCATCCTAGGAATTCTGGAATTTCATAATTACATGTCTGGCTGTAGGTCTTTTAAAATTCATTTGTTTGGCACTTGGTGATTCCTATCTATTGGAAGTCTTATGTCTTTTTTAAACTCTGGAATTTTGAATCCCTACATAATTTTCTTTCCTCCAGTTTATGTGTTTATTTCTGAAACTTTTATTTTTTTAGGAATTATGTCTTCTGTATTTTTCATCTTTTTGTCTTTTTTCTTTGGCATGTGGAAGTTCTTAGACCGGGGATTGAAACCATGCCACAACAGCGACCCAAGCCGCTACAATGACAACACCACATCCTTAATGTACTGTGCCACAAGACAACTCCCATTTCTTTGTTTTTTTGCTGTGTACTATGTTTCTCTAACTTTATCAGCCAGCTACTCTACTGAACTTTCAATTTCAGTAATGCTATGTTTAATTTGTAATAAATTATTCTTAGATATTCTCTATTTCTTCTTCATGGTATTCCGTTCTTCTTACATGAGTGTGTTATCAAACAGAGCAGTGTATATTTGTGTGTGTGTGTGTATATAGACATACATTCTTTCCTTATTTTCTGTATTTTCTCTGGGATCAAGATCAGTTATTTGGCTTGTTCTTTTTGATACTTTTCTTTGTCCTGATGATTTCCCCCAATTGTCTCATGGTAATTAGGTTTCCATTCATCTTTATGAATAAAATACAATGTTGATTAATGGAAGTTGCTAGAATAAGTTCCTTCTGCTGCTCTGATTTGTTTCTTTATTGAACCACTAAACATTTTCCTTATCCAGGAGGGCAGGCTGCAAGCTCGTTGTGTGAGTGTATGTATGCAGCGTTACTGACAACATTCACATTTCATTTTAAGATATGTAGATGAGAAGGCCGAGGGTGCCCCTGGAGAAAATAAGGACAGCTTTAATCTGGGCACAAAATTCCACACATGGAACACTTGCTGTTCCCAAGCAACCAATTTAGTTTCTTTAGAAAACAGTATTCTGGTTTATGCTCACTGAACATACAAGACCTGTCATTCACCATTCACATGGGGATGGAGGTTTGTTGTGAAGAGCCAAGTCGCAGTGATGGAGACAGGTTTTGAATTATTTCCTTTGATTGCTTCTCTATGGTTCTTTCCTACTCTCTAGACCTGCCAATTTTTAGCCATCTCTGTTTCTCTAGAATGCTTTCTACAACTGCTGACATCTATTCCTGTGTTCATATTGTGAACTGTGGCTTCATCTGCTTTGCATACTTTATCTGTGTAATCCCTTCTGCTCTTTATTGTGCAAAGAGCCATCAAAATATTTGGTCTATGTATGGGCTCTTCACTCCAAACCTTACTGTGGTTATGGATGTACCTTATAACATTTTGAGAGAGTGGAAAGGAAAATAAATGTTCTCAGTCTGCCATTTTAACCTGAAGTCTAGAAATCTTTCTCTTTTCCATTTTAATTATTTAATTAAGATGTATTTTTTCTAGTAATAATTTAAAAGCCAATATAGGAAATGTTATAAATATTTTCTCTAATGAAATGATTTTCTTTTAGATAAAAAGCTTTTCTTTTATGTAGAATTGGCAATATCAATAGATTTTTTTCCCTCTGTTGATCAGTAGTGGAGGGCAGCCAAACGAATAGCTGCATGTTCCAGATGCAAAACGTTTTCTCAGATGGTTATTAGCTCTTTTAAAGAAATTGGTGCAGCCTTCTTATTGACTGCTTCTCAGCTACTCTTTCCTGAGTTCTGCCCTTTTTACCACTACCCCACTCAGTAAAGGTGTTGCCCTAAGTGGCTGTGCTTTTATTGCATTTGTCCTTGGCTGCTTATCCAGGAGATCTTTTCTTTTTGGCGTAAGCTGGAGGATGGGTGGAAATTGCTGCATCAGTGGTCCTTCTCTGGGTAGTCAGTATTGGACTGTCCTTAGTGGCCACATTTTCCGCTTTGCCTGTAAAAGTGAGAGCTAGTGGGAATGGTGAAGTGGATGGGAAAACAAGAGTTAGCAAGTATGAGAAAAATAAATAATAGAAAATGGCAGAAAGAAGGAAACTTTAAAAGAATCTTGTCTAGTTCAGAGGATTTTCAAGCTCTCTGCTTTTTGGCTGTACATTACATCCTTGTAGCTTGTATTTCTTATGCTGGTTAAGCTTAGTTTCTATAGCTTGCAGCACACATGTGCAAAATATGAATGAATATACTATACCTCCGGTGGTCAGTTTTTTTTGTTTGTTTGTTTTTTTGTTTTTTGTTTTGCTTTTTAGGGCTGCACTTGTGACCTATGGAGGTTCCCAGGCTAAGGGTCCAATCAGAGCTATAGCTGCCAGCCTACGCCACAGCCACAGCATCAGCAACATCAGATCCGAGCTGCAGCTCATGGTACCACAACTCAACTCACCTACAACATCGGTTCACCTACACCACAGCTCACAGCAATGCCAGATTCTTAACCCACTGAGTGAGGCCAGGGATCGAACCCGCAACTTCATGGTTCCTAGTTGGATTCGTTTCCACTGTGCCACGATGGGAACTCTGGTCAGTTGTTTTTAGTGAATACCATTCCCAGTTTCTTCCAATAAACTGTGACACTTCTAGTCATGAGTTCCACAATCTTAACAAGATTTTAAGCTATCCACAATGGTATAAAAACTATTACTCTAAGAAAATCTTCATAGACATCTTTAATCTTTTTTTTTTTTTGTCTTTTGTCTTTTTAGGGCCACACCCACAGCATATGGAGGTTCCCAGGCTAAGCGTCTAATCAGAGCTACAGCTGTCAGCCTGCACCAGAGCCACAGCAACATCAGATCCAAGCCGTGTCTGCGACCTATACCATGGCTCACAGCAATGCTGGATCCTTAACTCAGTTAGGCCAGGGATTGAACCCACAGTCTCATGCTTCCTAGTCAGATTTGTTTCTGCTGTACCAGGATGGGAACTCCCTTTAATCCTTTTAAATTGGAGCTGCCACAGAAAGAGAAATACTTGGATGCCTGAAGCCTTGAAGCAGAGGAAGTTGACAGGCTTAGGGGAATGAACTTTGGGCACAGCAGGACAAACTTTCATAGTTTTGACTGGGAAAGCTAGGAGACAGTGGAGGCAAAAGAAATCAGTCAAGAGTGCCAGGAGCTAAGGGCAAATTGGAGGCAGCTCTAACTGAAAATAAATGAAATATTGGAAGGAATTGGGAGTGGAATAATTCCCAGAGAGAAACTTCCATGAAGTTTGCATTATATTATTGCTCATTTAGGATTAAACTCTGCCCTCTGGTCCCTGAAATAGTGGAACCTGCTAAAAGCATTGTGACTAACCATTCTCTGAAGACTGAGCAAGATTTAGGGCTAATTATGAATTAAAACAAAATTAACACTGGGAGTTTTTGCTGTGGCATAATGGGTTAAATGATCTGGCATTTCTTCATTTCCTACACCACATTTCAGACCAATATCACTTTTTCTTTTAGAGAGTTTATAATATAAATGATTGAAAATGTGTCTTATATATCAGCTGTTCTCTCAACAATGCCATCGTGAAGGTGTATATTATTATTCCTATTTTACAATGGAGGAAATAGGTCAGAGAAGTTAAGTATTGCCCAAGGTCACCCAGCTAGTTGGTGCTACGAAACTTTGGCCCCTGAGTCTGTCTTCCTGATTACAACACATTCACAATACTTAATCTCTGAGTGACATTTCAGGTAACCACCTGTCCTGATCTTCCTTGTTGGTAAGTTCTCCCAGCCTGCAGGCCAGGCTGAAAGAGTGAGTGGTCAGGTTTGTACCAAGTAACCTTCTTCCTCTGCATAGAAGGGGTTCAACCAGGAATGCGTATCTCACACACAGTGCTGATCAATTCATATCCTGAAAATTTGGAATTAGAACAATGGAAGAGGAGCCAGTTAGCCAAAGGGAGATGCAGTGAGCGATCTTAGAGAGTTGAGGTAAGTTTGCTGCATTGCTGTGCCAAAGCTGTGTGCAAAATGCAATTGTGGAAGGGCAGAAACCAAGAGTAAACAGAGGAATGCACGAGTGACATCACAAGTCATTTCTTGGTTTTAGTATTTTTGTTCATCTTTCAGAAATATTATAGCAAACTTTCTGCATCTGTCTGAGATTGCCTGTTCCTTTATTTTCATAAAATCTAGATTGTCCATTTTTTGTTGTTGTTTATGCTAATTGGTCAAAATGGTATTTTTTTAATTTCCGTGTTTGGGATTAATGGTGAGTTGAATACCTTTTACTCTGTTTTTATATTTTCATCACTACTTGTATTTCTTTATTTAGTGAATTGTCTGCTTACATCTTTTGCCAGTGTTTTATTGGTTTGTTTTTCCGCCTGGTTTTAAGATACAGTTAACATATAAGTTTGTATTAATTTAAGGTGCCCAACATAATGATTTGATATATGTATTAGCACAGTAAGTTTACTTAATATCCACCTTACCTCTTTGCAGTTTTTTCTAAGATTCTTTAAATTTTTAAAATATTTTATTATATTTTTAATATTTAACTTTGATTCCATATTGGTGTATAGTTGATTTATAATATTGTATTAGTTTAAAGTGTACATAAAAGTGATTCACTTATACATATACATATATCTATTCTTTTTCAGATTCTTTCCCCATATAAGTTATTACAGAATATTGAGTAGTGTTCTTTGCTATACAGTAGGTCCTTGTTGATTTTCTGTTTCATTTGTAGTACTGTGTATATGTTAATCCCAAACTCCGAATTTATTCCCCATGTCTTTCTCCTTTGGTAACTATAAGTTTGTTTTTGAAGTCTGTGAGTCTGTTCCTGTTTTGTAAATAACTTCATTTGTATTATTTTTTTAGATTTCACATATAAGTGATATCATATGATTTTTTGTCTTTCTCTCATTTACTTCACATAGTATGATAATCTCTATGTCCATCTATGTTGGTACAAATGGCATTATTTCATTTTTTTCTGCCTTTTTTTGGCTGTGCCTATGGCATGTGGAACTTCCAGGGCCAGAGACTGAACCCATGCCAAGGTTGCAACCTGTGCTATAGCTGTGGAAATGCTGTATCCTTAACCCACTGTGCCATATGATAACTCCCTCATTCATTTTTGTGGTTGAGTAAATATTCCATTATATATATGTACAATATATTCCATTGCATATATGTACCACATCTTCTTTATCCACTCCTTTGTTGATGGACATTTAGGTTGCTTCCATGTCTTGGCCATTGTAAATAGTGCTGTGATGAACACTGGGGTGCAAGTATCTTTTCAAATGAGGGTTTTCTTTCGATATATGTCCAGGAGTGGGATTGTTGGATTATATAGTAGTTCTATTTTTACTTTTTTAAAGAACTTCTATACTTTTCTCCATAGAGGTTGTACCCATTCACATTTCCACTGACAGTATAAGAAGGTTCCCTTTTCTCCACACCCTCTCCAGCATTTGTTATTTGTAGACATTTTGATGATGGCCATTCTGACCAGTGTGAGGTTATACCTGATTGTAGGTTTGATTTATATTTCTCTAATAATGAGTGACATTGAGTGCCTTTTCATGTACACTCTTTGACATAAATCATAGCAATGTCTCTTTGGATCCATCTCCTAGGATAATGAAAATAAAACCAAAAGTAAAAAATGGGATCTAATTAAACTTAAAAGCTTTTTCACAACAAAAGAAACCAGAATCAAAGTGAAAAAACAGCCCATGAGATGGGAGAAAAATATTTGCAAATGATGTGACTGACAGGGAATTAATCTCCAGAATATACAAGCAGCTCAGTATTGAAAAACAAACTATCCAATCAAAAAATAGGCAGAAGATCTAAATAGAGAAAAAAGAATGAAATAATGGTATTTTCAGCAACATGGGTAGATCTAGAAATTATCCTACTAAGTCAGACAGTGAAAGACAAATATATGATATCACTTATATGTGGAAACTTAAGAAAAGGATGTGAATGAGCTTTTTTGCAGAGCAGTAACAGACTCACAGACTTTGAAAAACTATGGTTACCAAAGGGAACAGGTGCGGGGAAGGAGGGGTGTACTGGGGGTTTTGGATGGCATATGCTCAGTGAGGTATATGGAATGGTTGGCCAATGGGGACCCGCTGTATAGCACAGAGAACTCCACCCAGTATTCTTTGATAATCTTTGTGGGAAAAGAATCTGAAAGAGAATGGATGCATGTACATGTATAACTGAATCACTTTGTTGTACAGCAGAAATATCACAACTTTGTATATCAACTATACTTCAGTAAAACTTAAAAAATAGACATTTCTCCAAAGAATAAGTACAGATGACCAAAAGGTACATGAAAATGTGCTCATCCTCATTAATTTATAAGATTCTTATGAGGAGAAGTTGAAAGATCTACCTTCCCAGCAACTTTCAAATATGCAAAACTATCATTAACTGTAGTCACCATGCTGTGCATTACATCCCCAGAACTTACTTATCTTGTAACTGGGAGTTGATACACTTTCCCTCATTTCCTCCAGTGATATATGAGAGTTTGTGGTTTATTAACAACATTTAATTCTTTATCTACCATGCTTTACAAATTTTTTTCCTTAACTTGCTTATATTTGATACATAATTGATTTCCTTGCTTCTTGTTTCCTTCTCATGTCACTACCTGAGTGCTCTTTCCAAAATCCAAATATAATCATGGGTCTCTGCTATTTAAAAAATGTCTCATAGCTTGCCAACATTTACCATTTAAATTGTAAAGGCTGTGGACTGGCATACAAAGCTCTTCACTGCCTGATTGCTACCTCTCTGATGGCTTCATTCTTGGTGCATAACTGCAATAATAGCTATTTTTCAAATTTAACTTTGTTATAAAACATGTACGTAAAGAGTTAAATCATTTTACATTTCTACTATTAAATGAGTCTTTTGTCATTCCTTGCTACTCCTTGTTTCTACTTCCTAGGAACAATTTTTTAAATGCTTTTTATTGTTCTTTTCTGTGTTTTCCTTAATTCCCTAAATGCATTCTTATCCTTTATTTTAAAAAGTCTTTTGTATTTACATATGATATATTTACTTTCAACTCCGAAAGACAAGATATGTACTTTGGTTATATATTCCCTCACCTTGCAGTTTGCTTCCCTTCCTTCCAATACAATTAAATGGTAATTTTGTTCTGATCAGTATTCCATTTTCTTGCATTATGAACACGTACCTATTATTTACAGCTGAGACATTTTGTTTTCATGAAGTTAAATAATCTGTTTGTTTTTGCTTCCTTTTCTGAGTACTTATTACAAGTTCATTCACATCGTGTTTAAAATCTCAATCTTTTCTGTATATTTGAGCATCTCAGTATATCTCTTCATCTGATTTCTTTGTCCTTTGGAGCTTTCTGACTTCCCACTCCAGCGTGTACCAATCCTTCCCCAGGTCTAGGCCACATCATTTCCCCTGGGATCTACCTTTACCATCCTTGTTTGGATTTCCTTTCTTTTCTTGTGTTGAATCCCTTGTTTTCCTTGATCCTACAACTTCATCTCTCTTGGCTTTTTTTTTTTTTCACTCAGGAAAGTGGTTTTGCAACTTCCTAGGATGTGGTACAAGATGGCTAAACTTTTCCATCTCTTATATATCCAAAATATCTTAATTCTGTCATCACATGTTATTTATATTGTGGCTAAGTATAGAATACTAAGTTGGAAATAATTTTCCTTCAAATCGATTTCTAGATTCTTAAAACATTTGAGAAGCTGGATGCCATTTTTATTGCCTTTCTTTTGTATGTGACCTGTTTCTTTCTCTCTGGATACATCAATGTCTTCTCTTTCTTGCCAGTTTCCTGAGACATTGTGGTAAGTGTCTTGATGTGAACTCTTTTCATCTATTGTGTGGGAGTTCTCAGTGAGCACTTTTAACTTAGACTCCTATATTCTTTATTTCTAGAGGATCTATTGGAATCAGGAATAGACATTTTCTTGAAACTCCTTTCCTATCAGAAAATTTCTATTCACATTTCACATTGAAATTTAAATATTGCATTCTGTGAGATATCTGACAAATCTCCCTACCTCAAAGACAAAGCAAAATAAAACACCTGCAACAACCCGGGGCTATTATTGTCCCCTGTGGCCATCCATATCTATTGTTCTCCTTTATTGTAATGATTTTCATTGTTTGTTTTTCTGCTCAGGATGATGGACAGTTTGAGGGTAGAGACTATATTTTAAAAAGAAATAATTTCAAAAGTATATCCCTAAACCTTTTACATATTTGTCTTATTGAAAGAAGTTCAGTATTTTTGAGAAAAAGGAAATGCCTATTATAAGACAGTAAGTACCAGAGAAAAAGGAAAGCACAGACTACTCTATTTCTTAGTAGAGTGGGTAAGTAGTACTGATGCTGTGGGCAGCCAAGTGTGCTGTTTGGAAGAAACTGCTGGGATCCTGCTGCTGGATTAAAAGGACAGAGGTTTCCTGGCTTCTATTTGCATTAACTTGAGTGCAGCAGAGTTGGAAATCTGAATTCCTGAGGAGAATGTCTCTAGTGACACGAGCAGGAAGCCCAGCCCTTTCTATAAAAATGGGTAGGTTTTTGAAGGACATAAATAACTCCTTACGCTGTGAGTGAAAGAAAAGCAAAGTGAAACTTGGAGACGATAAAGGCAGGCCATCTAGAGGAATCAGCAGAAAAAGTAGTGAGTATACCAATGCCTTGTTTCAGGAGGAATTGCGTATTAATATTGTTGGAACTTTATTGAATATATTTAAAGGGAATAATACATACCTGTTATTCTCCCAAGCAGTGCATGTATATTACCTCTAAAGAGATCTTCAGTTTTTGGAGTTCTGGTCATGGCTCAGCGGAAACAAATTTGATTAGTATCCATGAGGATGCAGGTTCGATCTCAGGCCTTGCTCAGTGGGTTAAGGATCCAGGTTGGATCTGGCATTGCTGTGGCTGTGGCATAGGCCGGCAGCTACACTCTGATTCTACCGCTAACCTGGGAATCTCTATATGCTGCCAGTGCAGCCCTAAAAAGGCAAAAAAAAAAAAAAGGAAAAATCTTTAGTTTTTAAAATTACATAGTTTATTTACAAAATGTAGAAAGGAATTGTGCCTAATTCCAAATGATATCTACATATGAAGTGATAACTCATCTAGTACCCAGGCTGGGATTTATAGTACTCGAGTCACCTTGTTTGTTCTCCTTAATGGTGTGAAAGACAAAAAAAAGAGGGCGATGAGAAAAATAGTAACATCAATAATTTAAATAATTCATTTATGTTTTATGAAGCAACCTAAGAATAAACTCAATGAGTGATTAAAACAGACGGTTTACAGATAACTTAACTGAATCAATTCCCTTTAAAACATGCATTTATTTTCACAACAATGCATAACAGTGGCCAAGAACAAGTATCTTTAGAATATCACAGTACATAAATCCCTTTCATATACATGGTCTCATTCACCCCTAATTGGCTAAATAATATCTCAGTGATATCAATTATATTATTATCCCCCTTTGACCGATGATAAATTAAACTCAGAGACATTAAGGTGTTTTTCCATTTTCACACAACGAGTAAGTGGTTACATTGGTTCCATTACTTTTGAAAATCTTTTCTACTAAATCATCGCCAGGGTATAATTTGTGGTTTTATTTAATTCTAATATGCTGTCTCTGATTTAGTAAAAACAGTTTGTATTGCAGAGAGTTGTAACACACATCGTTTCCTATCTCCCCCTCTTCCTCTTTCTTCTGTATTCACCTTTCCTTTTCTGAAATATAACTGCATCTGAGTAAACCTGATATTGGAACTCCCCATTGCAGTTCCACAAAGATCTTGCAGGTTAGAGAGCTTGGGTGTGGGTATACATGATAGGTATAGATTATACCACTGAGTTACTGCCAGAGTATTTCTGTATTTAGTCACCAATGTGTAGATTAGTTCCTGCTGGATTTTAACGGGAAAGAAATAAAATTTGCTAAACCAGCAATGGAGGAAAAAGATATAAAGGGGAAGGGAGTAAAAAATATAGGCTCATATGTACTAGGAAGTTGGATCTATTCAAATTTCTAAACATTTTGGAGCATTCATAAATTATGTGTGTTTTTTTTCTTCCTCCCTTCCTCCCTCCCCCCTTCTCTTCCTCCCTGCCTTCTTTCCCTTCCTTCCTTCCTTCACAATAAGAACATATTCTAGTTTTAATCTGGTAATTTTTATATTTAATAAATTAAAAGAGAAATAGAATGATTTAACTATAACAGTAAATAGATCTAAAGCAGAGATATACCTTCCTCTTTGATTTTCTTCTCTATTTTCTGATCTCTGTTGCTCCTTCATTGATTGGGTTCCTTTCCTTGTGATGAGTGAATTGTTTCTTCTAACGTTAAATTTATACTGTCAGAACTAGAGATGGATCAAATTACATGATGCTTTTAAGATACAAAAACAAATTTATTAATAAAGAAAAAGAATGTATCTTATAAATTTGTTTTGGGGAGAGGGCATGGAGATGCATTTAATTACTAAGTATTCCTATTATGAATCCTGTAGTCACTCTCTAACCACATGTGAGAGGGGACCACACACTGACTCTTTTTTGATGCCAGTATTGTTAAATAAAACAAATATTTTTATTTTGGACTTCCACATAAATACTTCTACGTAACACAAATTAAATTACTCTTTTAATTTTCTCCAAATGTAATAGAATATGACATTAATATGTCAGCTCATACCTTTTTCAGATGATTTGCCATGTATAGTTTATGGTGTATGTGTGTGTGTATGTGTGTGTGTATGTTTCTGAATGTCCTCACAGCCTGCCTCCTTATATTTTATACATGCTGCAGTGGCTTTGTCTTTCTTCCCTGCAGGGAATAATGAGTGAGCAAATTACAGATAAAATATTAAACAGCTGTTTGCGTTAAACTGTCTTAACCTAACTGGCAGCATATGACTAGTTTCACAACATGCAGAAGACTAG
>PVHT021183695.1:4043385-4056914 GCA_004024745.2 Catagonus wagneri
ATGTGTGTGTGTATGTTTCTGAATGTCCTCACAGCCTGCCTCCTTATATTTTATACATGCTGCAGTGGCTTTGTCTTTCTTCCCTGCAGGGAATAATGAGTGAGCAAATTACAGATAAAATATTAAACAGCTGTTTGCGTTAAACTGTCTTAACCTAACTGGCAGCATATGACTAGTTTCACAACATGCAGAAGACTAGGTATTGGTGAGAAAAGTCTGAAGTAATGTATGGATATTTTGCATTTATACTTTGTAAATACAGTGGATCACATATTGCAATTAGTGGCTACTGCTGTGTTCTGCATACAGCAGCTTGCAGGTGTGACTGTAGAGGGTATGTTCATTAGAGGCCAGTTACAGACGAGATTAGAGAGGAGATCTTAACCCCTCTTGCTATTGCTCCCGGGTCCCTAGATTGAAGTACAGATAAATTAGTTGACAAAGCTAAGGTTCATAGAGGCAGACCCCACAAACTATCCGTAGGTTTTTGGACTTTCCTGAAATTCTTCTCTAATTTCCCTAGAGTTTCATCTGTTTCGCATATGAAAAGACAAAGGTGCCCCAAAATTTACTTGCCTAAGGTTCACATTTAACCCACATCTTATGACATCAAAATTTTCTCACTGAATTATCTGAAACATGACTGTGAAAATGCAAGACTGTGTGCTGTCTTATAGAAGGGTGAAGTTTTTATGTGATATTCTAATACTCATCAGAAGAGTGAATGGTTTGCTGATGTCTGCTGTGTGTCCAGCCTCCTGAAAAATTCCCGTTTCCCAAAGGCACCTGAAATGTTTCAGGGAGAAGTATAGAATGGAAGTTAAGAGCACAGACTAATGCTGGTTTACCTATTTATCTTCTGTGTGAGTCTGAAATTTTTGGAAAAGGGGCTGAGTCATCAGTGTCCAAGGCATTACAAGGTCCTAGTATAGACCCCCTCAAGAGCTTCCTTCTGAATTTCAGGATTAAATTCGACAATTTGGAGCTAGAATTCATACATGTTTTTTTAGATCAGCCCAGATCATAATGTCATGGGTTAGAGATGCCCAGAGCCTGGCTCATATGATTAGATTAGTAATTATATCAGGTTATACAGAAATTCTTGGTTTACTGGTTGACATATGCTTTGGTCTTCCTGTCATTTTTCAAAGTATTGGCAGAGTACCATCTGCCTTATAATTGTCTTGGGTAGATTTTTTCTACCTTAACCCAGAACAGAGGAATCGAAGTAACAAGAGATGCAGCCTGGAACTCTGCATTTTACTAAGACCCTCAGGAAATTCTTATGCTGTATAATATTTGAGAACAAACATAATATAAATAGCAACTTTCTCATCTTAAAAAAATGTACCAAATAACATCATTATTAATGATGATGATGATGATAACGGCTATGTTTTATTGAGTACTTGTGTACTTAGAGAATTAAAATCTATTACTAACTGTAATTTCACAGGTATAATATTATGAGGATTATGAATTAATAGTCGTGTCTGAAAGACACTGCACAGCTGTGAAGTAAAATTATACCTTTATGTCCATGAGATCATATTGTGATTTAGTAGCAGACTTGAAAACTGAATCCAGGAAACTCATTTTTCCTCCACCAGTGTTTAATAGAGTGACTTCCATGAATAAAGAGAAAATGTAAAATTTGATACCCAGTTCCAACGGTATTTAATTTTTTACTGCTTTTCTCTTATTCTGTAGGTCCAGCTAACACAAATGGCTAGCTACTCATAGCTTCTCATCCTTCTGTGTTTATCATGGAGAAGAAATGTACTTCCATGATTTCAAGAAATCATAATTCTTTGTCATTAAGACACTCTCATCACTGACATTTGCAGGGCCCAGTTGATTTATTCATTCGTTAATGAGCAACCCTACTGATGTTAATATGGTAATGAACCTAACAATTCATGATGGTGAAACTGTCAAACCAGGAAGAGCTAGAACATTGACAATAGCTTTTATTTACTTATGTGCTCCTCCCTTTCTTGTATTTCCATATCTTAGTTTTGTCTTTTTCTTATTTTTTCTGTTGTTTTTATCATAAATTTGTGTTTCAATAAGAAATTATTTGATTTTAATTATTTAAAAATCCAACAAAATTATAACAGGCTCATGAAACTTCCTATTTAATTAATATTAATGCACCATGTTTTATTCCAGTTATTGTGGGTGCTATAGTTGATTTGTTTTCACTGCAGTGTTACATGATATTATTTGAGTGTATCAGATTGTTAATTCCATTCTCTCTGCAATAGGCAGCCATTTTTAATGTTTACAGTTTTTTTCTATCACATATACAGTTTCCATGAATATACATGTATTTATCTTCTGGTGCATATGTGCACCAGATTATCTCATACATACTTGGAAGCAGAAGTGTTGGGTTCTAAGATCCACATATTTTCAAATGTATCTAATAGTATCACACCACTTTCTGCCAGCAGCACATAAGAGACCTTGTTTGATTTACCTATTTATCTTAGTAATGTCCAACTTTAATCAGGATCTTTAATGTCTACCAAAATGGTACAAGAAAGTGGGAAAATCTTTAACTCCAGTCATTCTTTGCCATATTACATATTTTTCTTGTCTATATTTTTTTGTAGTTTTCTCAGATATCTCTTCCATGTTAGTAATACATAGTGGCAGTACAGGGTACTAATGGAGAGTATAGACTCCTTAGGTTCAAATTCTGGGTCTACTGTTTTCAAGTTGTGGTTTCTTAGGCAAGTTGCTTAGTCTATTTTGGCCTGGTTTCTCCATCTGTTAATGAGGCTTTATATTAACTATCCTATAGATTTGTTATGAGAATTAAACTAATTAATATATTAAAAAACACTGTAAAGAATTTCTAGCACACAGAAATACATTAGCTATCATGTTTATGCTCCTTATTTTTAATCCCCAATCTGTAATTATTGTTAGTTTTTGAATAATTAATGCTTGATTAGATTTATTCATGCTTGCTAATTTCATTGCTTACCATAGCTTGTTGCATCCTACTTCTTCCTTTATTAACATAAATTGCTAACTTTCTTCCTGAATTATGTCTCCTAATCATTTTTTAACTAAGTTTGTGTGAGTGGTAATTTTTAAAAAATTGGATAGTTTTTCTTTTTCTTTACTTCTGAATTGTAGTTTATCAAAGCATAGAATTTTAGGTTGAATATTTTAACTCAGCATTGGAAGATTCATTGTTTCCTTCCTCTCTTACTGCTAATGAGCAGTATTCTGTTTGTTTTTGTTTGCTTGAAGATGACCTATCTTTTTTCTATCGGTGCTTTTAAGATGTTTTCTTTTTTTTTTTTTTTTTGCCTTTTTGCCTTTTTATCTAGAGCCACACCCACGGCATATGGAGGTTCCCAGGCTAGGGGTCTAACAGGAGCTGTAGCCGCCGGCCTTTGCCACAGCCACAGCAACGCAGGATCCGAGCCACGTCTGCAATCTACACCATAGCTCACGGCAATGCCGGATCCTTAACCCACTGAGCAAGGCCAGGGATCGAACCTGCAACGTCATGGTTCTTAGTAGCATTCGTTAACCACTGAGCCACGAAGGGACTCCTAAGATGTTTTCTTTGTTTAGTGTCTGGTTATTTCAAAACATATTATGTTATATGTTATATGTGTATATATATATTCTTAAATACAAGACTGAATGTTTTCCATTAATTGTTGGTTATTTTCAGCCATTATTATTTCCTCCCAAACTAGTTTATTCTATATTTTCTATAATATAATAAAGCATATAGTTGAATGGTGTTAGTAGCTGAGGAAACTGAAACCCAGAGGTTAAATGCTTTTTCTAATAGCAGAATTAATTTTAAATAATTAAGTATCTACCATGGATCAGTAGATGAGTATCTTAGTAATCATGGTAATAAGTATTATCACAGAAACAAACTCATTTTTCTCAGCAAAAAATAAAAGCCCATGAATTATGTTTATGTTATAAAATTAAAAGCCAGACAGAAAAGGTTTTTAAAGATGAGATTATCCTAAAAAAATGGATCTCCTCCATGTCGGCTGTTTTACTGTTTCTGGCACCAGCATGCTAGAGTTATTTAGGGGGAGACTGGTTGCAGTGGCAGACTGTGGAGAGGTTTTGGGAAGTTCTATGAGGGAGGTTCAGTAGCTCTAAGTTTTGTGTCTGAAGGCTCTGTCTAGAGTTTTGTTGATGTTTGTTGATGATTCTCCTCTTGGAAGTTAATTGATCTTCCTTTGTAGTAGGCTGAATGATGATCCCCAAAAATATATGTCTGTATCCTAATCCCCAGAACCTGCCAATATTACTATTATGGCCAAGACATGATTAAGCTTAGCCTGGATGATCCAGGTAAGTCCTAAATGCAATCACATATATTAGTATAGCTGAGAGGCAGAGGGAGTTTTGAGACAGAAGAAGATAAAGTAAGGTGACTCCAGAGCAATGTGGCCACAAGCCAAGGGATACCTGGATTCACCAGAAGCTGAAAGAAGCAAGGGATGGATTCTCCCTTGGAGTCTTCAAAGGGAGAATGACCCTGGCAGACACCTTGATTTCAGGCTTCTAAACTTTAGAACTATGAGAAAATACATTTCTGTTATTTGAAACCACCAAGCTAGAGGTAATTTATTATGGAAGCCATAGGAAACTAATATATCCCCTATCAGTGACATTATATACTAAATACTTTGGGGCTGAGGTTTTGCTATGGACTGATGTGTTTCTACCCCCACCCTATTGTTGAAATTCTAATACCCTCCCCCCCATTGTGGAGGTGAAACCTTTAGTAGGTGATTAGGTTAGGAGAATGAACTCCTCATGCAGGGGATTCATACCCTTACAAAAGAGACCCCATGGGCCTTTTCTCTTCTGCCATGTGAGGATACAGAGAGGACAGCCGTGTATGAACCAGAAACTGGGCCTCACCAGAAACAGGACCTGCTGGCACCTTCACCTTGGACTTCCTTGCTTCTAGAACCATGAGCAATAAATGTTTGCTGCAGCCATCCAACCAGTTTAGGGTATTTTTGTTATAGTAGCTTGAAAGGAATAAGACAAGTTCCCACGTCTTCCATAATTTTCCAGTGCTTCTCCATTACTTCTGGTATTACTGTTGCAGTCTGGCACTGCTGAGCTTAGAGAATTGGATAGAATATGGAATGTGGGGAATCCATGATCAGGGAGCTTAACAGTAAGTCTGATATGGGGAGTTTAGACTGGTGTAGGTAAAGGCGTCTGTAACCCATATTCACAAGAGGACAAAGAGGGCTATTCTATTGAGTAGTTGTGTTTAAAAGATGAGCTAATTTTGGAACTAGAGAGAGTAAGTGTCATAGGTAAGAAGAATGAGACACAGGTCAACACAGATACATTTTGTTCTGTACTTTACACAAGGTCTTGGCCTCTTTTAATTGACTCATCTTGTATTTGGAGAATCGTATATCAGAACCTTCCACCAAGGCACTTCTCAGACTCATAATTATATCAGAGGAGAAAAAGTCAGTATCTTTAACTGTGGAGGTGGGTACATGAATGTTATTGCATGTTTTTTTATGTTGTATAGATTTTATAAATAATCATATGTGCCTTCTGATTATATATTTTTAAAATGTTCTCTACTAGCAAAGGATTTATTGAAATTGACAGTAATTGCTGTTCCTTTCAGAAAAATACCCCATGCTGTTAACTAGATTGCTGTGTATGCAGCATCTATTTGTATGGTGCTTGCCAGCAATTTGAAAGAAAAAAATGTCAAATAATAATATCCTACTTCTTCCATCACTGCAGATCCCAGATGTAGATTGACACTTTTGCCTCTGTGTCTCATGTTGGAAGATCTCTTTGGCCCACTTCTACAGTAGTTAGGAAAAGATCCAAGATTGGCTTAAAGTGAGCATCAGGTGGAACTATTCACAAACCATGAGCATAATTTATCTACCTATGCAAGACAATTTCATGGGGAAGCTGCACTAATTTTCTAGAAGGATAGGATTGTGTCTTGGCCATGATACATGTGGCAAGCACATTCCAGTGTAAATACACATGATTTATTATGACTTTAACAATCACAGCAATATGGCACATAGTAGGTGTTCAATACATGGCCATTAATTTTGACAGTATTGGCAAATGTCTGTATCAGGGACCTAGAATATTTTCAGAGTAGAAAGGATATAAACAACCAAAGCATATGCCAGGATTTGGGGCAAAAACTGTTAGACACTGGCATTTTTCTTTGAGATGTGACCAAGAAGGCTTAGTCTGAATTTATATGGATTCTGCATACCTTTCATGGGGAAGCTTCTGGTTTGAGGCTTAGAAATGTTGAGACATATAGAAGTGTTACTAGAGGTATCAATTTATTTCACTCTTAATGTTCAAATATTTTCTACCATCGCCACTGAGTAGTCATCCACTTTATGTATGAACATCTTCACAATGGGGATCTCTCCATCCTTCCGCTGGTGGAGAGTTTGATGCCTCTCTCTTTCAGTCCTTTGATATATCATCTCACAGTTTTTGATAGTCAAGGGCACCTCTTAACTGGGTCCTCTGCTCAGGGTCTCACAAGAGCAAAGAAGCTGTTGTCCAGACTATGTCCCTTTATGGAGCTTGGAGTTCTTCGCTAAACTCCTGTGATTGTTATCAGAATTCAGCTCCTTGTGGCTGTGGGGCAGAGGTTCTTATTTCCTTACTGACTATTGACAGTGACCATTCTCAGCTAGAAGCCACCCTATGTTCCTGCTACAACATGGCAGCTTACCTTTTCAAGACATTTCTTTTCAGATATTCCCTCTTCATCATTCTCTTTATTTTCTTTTTGGTAACTCCCTTTATTGAAATATATTGAAATTTTTATGTTTTGTTCTCTTTGTCTTCTTTTTATTTTTTCTATCTGTTTTTAGCTCTGGTCTGCAATCTGGAAATTTTTTTCGTATCTATTTGCAGGCAACTAATTTTGTCCTTAGTTATGTTTAACTATTTTTTAACCCATCAAGCAAGTTTTCAATTTAAATGACTGTATTCTTCATTTCTAAATATTGTACTTGGTTTTTAAAAATCTATTAATTTTTCTTATGCTCCTTCTTTCTTTAGAATTTCACCTTAATATTTATATATTTCTTAAAATTCAATACACTTATTAGTTTCACTTTGCATGTTATACATAATTTTAGACTTAGGTTTTTTTTTGCTTTTGTCGTTTCAGGGCCACACCCGCAACATGTGGAGTTTCCCAGGCTAGGTGTCTGGTAGCCTATGCCATAGCAACGTGGGATGTGAGCCACTTCTGCAACCTATACCACAGCCCACAGCAATGCCAGGTCCTTAACCCACTGCGTGAGGCTAGGAATCGAACCTGCAACCTCATGGTTCCTAGTCGGATTCATTTCCGCTGAGCCACGACGGGAACTCCTGTAGACTGTTTTTTTTTAAGACAAGTAAATATCTTAAATAAAGGCACTAAGTCGTTCTTCACTTTAAAGCCTAAAACAAAAACTATTAGAATAATAAATTTATCTTAAATTATTGTTGTCATGGGTACGGCCCTAAAAAATATATTATTGCTTTCTTTGAAATTATATTCCATTGTATTTTGTTTAAATAAAAGCAGACTTGGAGTTTGCATTGTGGCTCAGCGGGTTGAGAACCCGACTAGTATCCATGAGTATGTGGGTTTGATCCCTAGCTTCACTCGGTGGGTTAAGGATCTGGTGTTGCAGCAAGCTGTGGTGTAGGTCACAGATGATGGCTCGGATTTGGTGTTGCTGTGGCTATGGTGTGGCTGTGGTGTAGGTTGGCAGCTATGGCTCCAATTCGACCCCTAGCCTGAGAAACTCCATATGCCATTGGTGCAGCCCTAAAAAGACAAAAGAAAAAAAAAGGAAAACATCATTCTTTTGGAAAGCTGCTGCTTTTCCTAGATTTCCTATCTTGGTTAATGGCAGTATCATCTGCTCAACAGCTCAGCTAGACACACTTGAGGCATCCTTAATTCCATTCTTTCAATAATGTACCAGTCAAATCAAATGGTACCAACCTACCACATCCAAATGGTGCTTCGTTTACTTAAGTGTCTCTAAAATGAATTCTTTTTTCCACTGCCAATCACCCGTACTCTCACTAGGACTATTATTGAACATAATAGTTCTTTGCCTCCAAACTCCTTTTCAGTCAATCCTCAATTCTTTTTACATTTTTTTTAATGAAAAGCTGTATTTCATGTAATATCCTTCTTTGTCCTCAACATTTCCTAGATCCCTGTCTGTAAAGGATGAAGGATAAGCCCTTTAGCATAGCTTAAAAGGCCATTCATAATGTTACCAAAGCAAACTTGAGTCCACTTACCCACACCCAATAAAGCCAATCTACTGACATCAGGTTGTGGTTAAGGAAAGTGCAGTGTTTATTGCAGGGTGCCAAATAAGGAGAACAGGCTGCTCATGTTCAAAAAAACCTGAACTCCCTGATAGCTTTCAGGGTAGGAGTTTTAAAGACAGTGTGAGGTGGGGAGCTGCAGGCTCCATGATTAGTTCATGCACAGTTCTCAGACTGGTTGGCATTAAGGTGAAGAGTCAAGCATCATCAACCTGGTTTCAACCAGTCTAGGGTTTATGTTTTAAGCGGTCGGCAGTTTTCATTTGGTGGGGATTTGCTTCCTGTAAAAACAGCCTAGGAATGTATAATAGACCTTTATCCATATCTTTCATGGAACAGTGAGTTCAGTGATTCTACTATGTGGAGGATTTACGGTCTAAACTGTTACCAGTTTTCCAGACCAACAGCTATTCTTTGTTCTGTATCCCCACATTTTCTAATCATTAACTCGAGGAAGTCTTTTGAGATTGAAGGGAGGCCTGAGAGTTAAAGCAAAAGTCTTTTACTTCAAAGGACAGGAATATAAGTGTTTGTAAAGGGGTTTTCCATAATATGGCCCCAAACCTCTTCCCATTTTGTTTTCTTAGCATTTCTATATTGTCTTTGACTTCACATGTTAAGTAGTCACTATTCTCTACATCTGTCATGCTTTCAGACATCATTATGTCTTTATACTTGCTCTTCTCTTTGAAGATAATTTCCTTTCTTTTCTGCTCAGTGAACTGATGTTCATCCTTTGACAATTTTTTTAAGATTTTTATTTTTTTCTATATAGTTGATTTACAGTGTTTTGTCAATTTCTGCTGTACAGCAAAGTGACCCAGTTGACGATATTTTTTTAATTGAAATGTAGTTGATGTACAATATTACATAATTACAGGTGTATAATATAATGATTCACAATTTTAAATGTTCTACTCCATTGTTATTATAAAATGTTCATTATATTCCCTGTGTTGTACAGTATATTCTTGTAGCTTATTTTATGCATAGTAGTTTATACTTCGTAATCTCCTACCCGTGTTATTCCTTCCACCTTCTGTTCATGCTTTAAAATCCAGCTAAAAATATTCTCTCCTGTGAAAATGTCCCTGACTCCTATTCTATTTATAACACATGTAAAGAACATTTTACATTGTATATTAGTTATTGATTATTTGTCTATTTCTTCTACTAAACTGAGTACCACCATGTCTTATTTACCTTATTCACCTGTATCTCAACTTTTCCCATTTAGTACCTAGTACATAGTAGGTAATCCATGAAAATTTTTGTTAGATGAACAAAATAATAAGAGCATTTAAATTAGCCTGTGCTACTAAGTACAGAGTACAAGTAAAGGGTTAATTGTATTCTGTAGTCTGACACATTTCACAGAGGTAAATCTCTTGAGGAAAAGTGTTTGTAAATGAAATCAGAAATTAAACCGTAACTCCATACATTCCAACTTGCTAGATCTCTACTTTTGATAAATTGCCAATCATTCTTATCAAAGTTTTGCCTGATTCATGACAAATAGAAAATAATCTTTAAGCAAATACTTAATGTACTGTGAAGTCTGTTATATTTAAAATAACCTGCTATGAGTCCTTTCATAAATGTGAAAAATGTAATATAAATAACCCAAATCGTAGCTTCAGAACATTTTAGGCTGAGGGGTATAATAGCAAAATGGCCCCCATTTAGTCTTTTCTTGTCAGAACCAACTCCAAACATTTTCTTGTAATGATTGATATATTGAGAACACTGAAACTCTATTCAGTAGTTTAGAAATTTCTAACTTTATATCATAGAGTCTTCACTTATTGAAAATAGGTTTTTTTTTGTGGTTTGTTTTTCACTGTTTTTCTTCTTGAGGGCAACTTTTGTCAAATTGGATGATTCAAAGTTCAGGTCGAAAAGTTTTGTACTTATCAAAACATCTCTTGTTTCTTTAACCCTTGTTTTCTTTTTCTTTTTTCCTCTTATATTATCCAGATTCAGTACCAAATATGATGCCATTAAAGGGAGATTTTCTAAACAATTTTTAGAGAATCAAAACAGGCAATTCTGCTGAAATATTTGTTTCTGCTGACAATTTAAATGTGAAACATCCATGTATAATATGTAGTCATTTGAAAAAAGAAATATTTGAATATCAAATGAAGGATGATTTAGTAAATTTGATGTCAATAAAATAATGGTTATTAACATAATATTTAAAATTGCTTCAAAATATGAATGCTAACATTAGATCTTGGAAGCAACAGTAAAATATGATTCATAGAATTTAATGCTTAGGGTAAGTTTTTTTTGTGTAAGCTGTTCCTCTGCATGTATGGAAATGAGAAACATTTCTTTCTAGCTAAAATTTAATGAAATGGTCAGAGAAATATCTTTTTGTTAAAGGGTAAGCTCAGGTTTTTTTAGGTTAAAAAAATCAAGGAAATGAACTCATTGTTGCTGCCATTTCTTGTAAAAATTTCATCAAAATGAAAACAGATCTCTTATCAAAATAAACATGGGATAAATTGCAGGCTTCACTGTTCATTTCTTGGCTGTTGGAGGTGCTGTTGGTTTTTCTTGTAGCTGTAAAGGATGCTGAAAGAATGCAGACTATAATCTAAGGAATTTTGTGCTAAGCAATATAGAAGCAGTCAAACTTTCTACTGTCATCCTATTTATGGAAGAAATTTTTTTTAAAGCTATTGATACAGAAAATAGAATTCATAATGTTTGATTAAGTCTGGCAGGCAAAGTCTATATTTTTGAGTATTACAGGCTCTAGTTTCTGTATCTCTGTCTTTTGAAGATATTAGAAATTATAGGAGTTCCTGTTGTGACTCAGTGGAAATGAATCTGACTAGCATCCATGAGGACACAGGTTTGATCCCTGGCCTCGCTCAGTGGGTTAAAGAGCTAGCATTGCTGTGAGCTGTGGTGTAGGTCACAGACGCGACTCAGATCGTGCATTGCTGTGGCTGTGTTGTAGGCCAGTGGGGACCCATAGCCTGGGGACCTGCATATGCCAAGGGCCAAAAAAAAAAAAAAAGGAATAGAAATTATAAAGAAGGAGTGCCTTTTAGGTAAACTAATACTAGTGTACTAGTGCTAGATTATGTTTCAGAGTATTTGTATAAGCACAGATCCACTGGTGAAAGCCCTAGTGACTTATTGCTCAGGAAGAAGATGCAGCAGCAGCTTTTATTCTCAATGTACTGCTACAAGGTATGAAACAAATGAAACAAAAATTTTATCTTTTGAGGGAAGGGCATTTTTATTTACCACAAAGAATGAAACCTAAAATACTAAGCAACTTATTTCAAAAAGGACTCAAAGCCCCATATAGCTTTAGTCAGAAGTACTTGTTCAATATATAACCATGCCTCTGTGACTATTTTGTAAAGGGCCAATAACTCAAAAGATTGCATCAGAATTTCTTGTGCACTCATCTTAGAAACAGAAAGTAAAAATTGCTTCCCATATATTATTTTTGGATGCTTTAGACAAAGCTACAGACATGTTTTATTTGGTGGCCATAATGTGCCTGAAAGAATAGCTATTTGCATTCAGGGAGCTTCTTTAAATACATGAATTTAGTGAATTTGCATATGGAGTAATTGAAGAGGAATGAGAGTAAAGAGAGTTCCACATAAATGTCAATTCTGTGCGCTGTGTTAAGTCACAATTAATATGATATTAATTTCAACTTTAGGTTTTTTTCAATTAATCATATGTAGAGCCAACTTGGCACGAGGCATTGCAAGGCGAGTAAAACAGGAAGAAAGTGATCCTCTGCCTTTGAGAAGTTTGTAATCTAGTTGGAAAAAGACGAGTCATGCAGAATTGACTTCGTTGATGTAAAACATAAAGCTTGGCAGATGTTTTATAACAGTGCTGACAGGTGTTATAAGGACTACCAATTTACCAACCCCATTTGGGTTTTAATGTTTGGAAAATCCTTAGGCAAACCAAACTGCGCATGTGACTCATACAGCAAGTGGCATTTTGAAATATCAGGTCTGTGGATATTAATTTACTTTTTTTTTTTTAAATGAAATACAGTTGATTTACAATCTTGTGTTAGTTTCAGGTGTACAATACAGTGGTTCAGTGTTTTGCAGATTGGTCCAGCATAGGTTGTTATAAGAAAATGAGTATAATTCCCTGTGCTATTTGGTATATCCTTGTTGCTTATCGATTTTATATGTAGTAGTTTGTATCTGTTAATCCCATGCCTTTAATTTGTCTCTCCTACCCTCTCCGCTTTTGTAGCCACAGGTTTATTTTCTGTATTTGAGGGTCTGCTTCTGTTTTGCATAGACATTCATTTGTATTATTTTTTTAGATTCCACATATAGGTGATATCATATACTATTTGTCTTTGTCTGACTTATTTTACTAAGTATAATATTCACATTGCTACAAATGGCAGTAAAACACTTGCCAACACTGCTGGAAGAAAGATCAATGCTGTCTCTATATTTTTAGATTGACTTTGGTATAAGTAATGAGATGGCAACATTTTAAGTAATCATAAGTGGGGTATGTTACCAAAATGCATTAGAGCCAAGAAAATAATTTCTAAAACTCATTTTTGAATTAAGCATGTTCATTCGTATGTGTTCTTTTTTAAATTAGTAGGTTGAAAACTACTATGCATAAGGTCATTTATTTGAGCATTTATGTAACCATTTGTAGCTTTTGGAAGACTGATAAAAAAGCAGAAAACAAGATAGCATACAACTGCATATGTATATAATCTATGGATGAATATATTACAAAACTGATCGGATGCCTAAAGTTAATGACTCACGAGTTTGCGACAAGAGATAATCTATTTCCAGCATATTCCCTCTGATTACTTGTAAGGGGTAGTCAGTGTAACATTAAGGGTGGCAGCAGCAGCTTCTGTAAATATACTACCTAGGTTTATTTCTAGGGACTGGATGTCAAGTTTTTCAGCATTTTTTTTTTTTGGTATCTTTTCTTTGACTTCTTTTTTTTTTTCTCTCTTAATGGATTTTATTTCAATTATAGGTGTGCATAAATCATCACAAGTCAATTTTACAGATTTAGTATCCCAAACCCCCAGTACATCCCCCCACCCCCCCAGATTGTCTTATTTGAAAAACCAAGGTTTTCCAAAGTCTGTGAGTCATTGTCTGTTCTGTAAG
>PVHT021183695.1:4061097-4079206 GCA_004024745.2 Catagonus wagneri
TTCTCTCTCACCTTTTTTTTTTCTTCACTTGTTCTACCCAGTTATTTCAGGGGTTTCTTGCAGTTTTTGGAGGTTTAAATTGATCAGCATTCAGATGATGATTTGTCCAACTTGTTTTATATTTAGATGCGTTTTTTGATGTATTTGTGGGAGAGGGTGAGCGCGACCTCTTACTCCTCCGCCATCTTGCCGCCTCTCTATCATATATATTTTAGTGTGTTGGGTTTGGTTTGTTTTTTTGTAGCATTAGTTGTCTTCACATATTTTGGAGTTTTACCGTGGTGTTCAGTGAGTTACTGTTTTTTTCTCTTTGCTTTTGTCCTTTTCAGTTAGTAGTTTTGTGGCTGCTACCATGTGGCTTTTGGTTCCTCTTCCACAAAGGGGTCTTACTTTAGCAGTTCAGAGTCTTTTGCTGTGAGGGTTTTTTGAGAGTTTCACAGACAGTGCAGCCTCTCCAGTGTGTTGCTTGGCTTAGGATCCAAGTTCTAAGCTATGACCTGCCTTCCTAGAGCTTTATGTAAGCTATTCCCACATTCAGTTTTCTGTAGCAGTTTTTCAGCCTCCTGTTAGGTACCAGGAAGGCCAGTCCTGGCTCATTTCTAAGCAGTAAACCTGGTTAAGGTTACCCCTCTCACCTTGGCTGATTTATGCCCTGATGCTTTTGCTTGTTTCCAGACTCAGAGCAAGGAGGGCTGTGACTTGAGGACTATTTGCTACTTGATGTTCCTCTTCCGTATTCTGCTTACAGGAATATTTTCTTTATCTCCCTGAAGGCATTTTTATTTGGTTATAGCTGGTTTAAGTATGTATATCCTGGGCCATAAATAAACCATTTCTATAGCTCTCTTTAATGCTTATTTGTATGATACATAATAAAATTATTTTGAAAATGATGAGAATTGACTATAGGTGCTGTGTTAAGTAAAAGTTGCATTCTGCTTTAAGAAATATTTTCAAATATTCTTTTTTAATGTAAATACCCATAGAGGTATCCCATTACATATCCTTGTATAACTTTATTTCATGTGTTATCTAAATATTGCAATATGATATAGTGAAAGAAAAAGAGAGTTTTATTGTCAGAAGTAGGTTCCCACCTCGTTTCAATAGCCAAGGGATTGATGAAGTTTCTAAATTATGTTTTCTTAAACACTTCAGATATAAATTAGGAATTAGATCAACATGCAATGTAGTGCTTATTCCATAAAATACACAAAGTACCATACTTGGCATGCAAGTCGTCTTTTATTTATTCATCTTGTGATTGTGGCAGTAATCACTAGTTTAACTTTGCAGTTTCCATCTGAGCCAAAATCCATCTGCAGATTTCTCATCAGTGAGCACCTGCTAGTTGATAAGGGATGACCGCAGAAAACTGAAATGTGAGTTTAGCTCTAAACCTATCCTTTTCACCTTTTTTTCCTAATATGCTGCTTTTATTTACTGTGATATACTTTTAACAAATAAATGTATTCATAGGTCCAGGGAAATGTTAATAGCTCACATGATTTAATTTTAGATGTGTCACTTTCCTTAAACAGTCTAGGCCATAGAATGTCATTTTACAGAATACATTCTATTTGAGTGGCAATAATTATCAACTAGTAGAAATGGATATGGTTAGCAAATGGCTCAGGAGAATAATAGTTTAGCATAAATGCACTTGAGAAAGCATATTCTACAGGCTGTGAATAGGTGTTGCCAGAAAAAGTTTTTCACAAGAAAATAAAAAATCTGCATGCAGTGATATAGAGGATTTTTTTTTCCTGACAAGAATTCCCAAGATGAGGAAATAGTATTATTTCCCAAAAGCAGTTGGCCGTGGAACTCTTTCTCCCAGGGTTTTGAGGCTGATATGCTCCACTGTGTTAGCTAGCCAGTCCTTGATGACTTCTGGCCAATCACTCAAATCAAAACCAAGTATTTTACACCTGTTTTATATCAGTTGCTAAGTATTTTGTAAATCACTTTTATATAGAATACATTGTAGAAACTGCTATTTGAAAGGTTGTATCACTCATGAGTTAAATATTTATCTAGTGTTGGGGAAGTTTATTGTATTTGTCTATTTTAAATTGTTTAAGATTTTTTTTTTTGCAAAATGTAGCTTTGTATATTGATTGCTATATAAAGTGTCAATCTAGGCCTTGTACTTGTAAATACACGTTTGTTTGAGACATAAGTAATTCATGTCTAGTAGGAAATTTTTGGAAAACATAAAGAAGAATTGAATAATTAAAATTAAAAAAATAATTTGGGACATTTCCCCCTATTCCTTTTGATAAGAACAGCTAAAAACTGTGGACATTGTATATAAAACAAACATAAGAAAACTCTGAAAGGTGGAAAGAGGAAGGCAGAGTACTCAGGAATTTTGAGACCCAAGAAACAATACAGCAGTGAATTCGTTGGGTTTTCTTTTTGCCTCATATTTCCCAGACTTGGAGATGAAGAAGTAAACAACCTGAAGCATTAAGGGCAGAGACATAATATGGACCTAAAAAAAGTCATTTCTTCTTTTAAATCACTCAAAATAACTGGCCATTTCTTCTCAGTTCCCTCTTCTGGATTTAATTCTCTACCCTTCTTTTAATTAATGGGGCTTCTCATGTTCTCTTGTTAGCCCTTTTATCCTCCTGGGCATTTGAGATCATCCTCTATGTGAATTCTAAAAATATCTGTTATATTTCTGACTCTGATATTGAATTTTCACACGAATGACACAACAACATCTCAGATATAGCCTATCCCAAAAGGAAATCATTTTTTGCACCATCAAAGGTGAACCTATTTAGCACCCTCAGTGAATGCCACCTTCATGTACCCTTTGTCTAAGTCAAACAGGTATCGTCTTTGATTCCTTTGCCTGTCAGAGGGGTGTTGTCCTTGGAGTAAGTTTAGTTACTCCTTAAAGATCCGCATGTACAGCCACTCCCCAATCTAGATCCCTTTATCTTTTGTTCAGATTTTTGGCAGTGGACTCCCAAATGGTCTTCTATCCAAGTTTGTTTCCTTCTAATTTGCTCTCCACATTGCAGCCTATGACATTCCTATTTAAAATCCTCCAAATGACTTCTCATTGATGTTAGGATATAGATGATACCACATGTTCTACATGGTGTTAAAAACTCCTGTGTATTGAGTTCGCTGGCTTTCTCTCCAGCCTCATCCCTCATTGTGTTATTTTACTTCCCTCTATGCACTTTGTCTCTCTCTCTGTTTCTCCTGTGTCTCTACCATCTATCTTTCCTCCTGAGCCTCTTATATGCTGTTTATGCTATTTCTTCTGCCTAGAATATATTTTTCTCAACTGTCATCATCTAGGTAACTGTCATTTTCTCTTCAGTTTTCTAACTTTTCCAGATAGCATTTTCTGACCCTGACTTCAGGTCAAATGTATTTTCTTCAAGGCTCCTGTAACACTAATACTCTATAAACTCTGTTTCAAATTACCCTTAAGCCCTTTCATAACTGCCCATCATCCACAGTAGGCTGTAAACACTGTTAGAGCAGACATACAGAGCTTGTAATAGGTGTTCGTTAATTATCTGATGAAAGAAGAAATCAGAAATTATAATATTTTGTGAAATACTAATTGTTAAGGATTATAAGTCTTATATTCTTTACAAAATAGAAACACTCTTTGGGTAGAAGATCTTGTTTCTTAAAAAGAGAGGAAGAGAGAAAAAAGAACCAAGATAATCTTTAATATCTTTTTAGATAAAGAATTAATTCAAACATTTCATTAATGGGTTGACATTTTTGATATTTTTTAACATTGAGAGATATGGCTGTTTATTGTCTTTATCAAGGAACTTTACTATGATAATATTGGCTGAGTAAACAAAACACCATGTTTTTAGAATTGAGAAACCTCATTTTGGATTGCCAGCTATGTAACTGTGACTACCTATAAAATGGGGATGAAGCATTTGCTGAATTTAATCTTGATCAAGTTTCATAGCATTAGGGCCATAAAGCAGTTAACCAAAAAAAAAAAAAAGGAAATTTCAAAAGGCTGCAAATAAGAAACTAGTTTCTTTGGGGTCCTAAAAATTGCAATTTGGGAAATAACAGATTTTGGGGAAAAAACAAGAGTATTCTTGGGAAGTTCCCATTGTGGCACAGCAGAAAGGAATCTGACCAGTATCTCTAAGGATGTGGGTTCAGTCCCTGGCCTCACTAAGTGTGTTGGGGATCTGGTGTTGCTGTGAGCTGTGGTGTAGGTTGAAGATGCGGCTTGGATCCTGCATTCCTATGGCTGTGGTGTAGGCCAGGAGCTGCAGCTCTGATTTGCTCCCTAACCTGGGAACTTCCATATGCCATGGATGTGGCTCTTAAAAGAAAGAAAAAAAAAAGAGTGCTCCTGGGATGAGACAGAGTCAGGAGTCAGGGACTTAGAAAGTGAAAAAGCCACAAGGTTGTTAAAGTTGCGTGGTGATAATTGTGATTGACTCTGACACAGTGGGAAAATATTTGTCCTTAAGGAATCATGAGTTTTTTTGGAATAAGGGCCTGATAAGTATCTTGTGTTTGTGGCAGATATTCTGGATGCCTTCTTTAGGACAATAAGTGCTCAAAAGGTCAGATTCCATGCAGACATACAAGATTTGTATAAAAGTCACACTTTCTCAGTGGCCTCCTGGCTCCAATTTAGAGAGCTCTCTTTGCTATACTCCATTTTGACTTTCACAATACAAAATACCGTGGGTTCTTATAATAATTAGAAAAGGTTTAGGTTCAGAATTTGCATCTTTGTTTCAATAGTGTCCTTTTCTATAAGTCTTAACCACATCTTTAATTGTACTTCTAAGTTTTATGAGCAAAATAGAGTTCTAAATTGTCTAAAAAAGTGTGTATGTTAAAACTGCTAAGCTCTGAACAACTGTGTTCTTTGGCACCCTACTTCCTTTGATTTGATGTTCACAATGACAGATATAAAGTTCCAAAGGCAAAACAAAAAACTACAAGAAAAATACTCCAATAAAAAAAACTCTTCAAAAAGAGTAATAATTCTTGAAACCTAGTAACTATTTTGCACATGATTTATCCACTTGCTTTCTCTAATCACAGTTTTTTCTACACAGTCACAGAGTAAGATTGTTTTCCTTGAGGCAAGAAAGAAATGCAGAGGTTTTGACAAACAAGAGGTTGCCTCGGGAAAAGGAACTACAGTAAACACTCGAAAGTTCTTCCCTTAACAAGAGAACCTTTAAAAATAAACATGAAAAGGCAAAAAAATGTTATGGGTTATTGGCTTTTAACCATATAATTTAACATTTAAACCTTTATTATCTGGTCATTTTAAAAATGCTTCATATATGTTACATATGTGGACTAAGGATGCCACCTGCCATATTAGCAAATAAAGGATGTTGCAGCCATCCCTGATGGTGAGCCCTGAATGAACTAAGTAGAAACAAACAGGCTTCCCCCACCAAGCCCTCGCCACTGCAGCTGCCCAAACAGTGTACTGTGCATGCTGCTCACTCCGGGGACTCAGGACAGGAAAGAACAGGATACTGGCCCTAGACAGCTAAGGTGAGTGTCAAAGGTATGATTTCAATGAGCCTGAACCCTTGCATCTTCCCATCCACAGAAATGTGCTAAATTCATTAACTTACTTGTTTTCTTTAATTCACAATAATCTTTTGATGTTGTGACTACCTGGTTTTTATTGCAAAAACTCCTATATACCTAAGCACTTCCCTTACCTCTGTGAGCAGTCCCTCAAAACTACGTGAGAGGCTGTCTTCCTGACTTAAGTTCTCAGAAAGTCTGCTGAATAAAACATGATTCTCAGCTTTCAGGTTGTGTATTTTTTCCAGTTGACAAGTAATTGTTCCTAGTAATTCTACTCTGCTGTTGATAAAAACTATTCAGTCTTAAAATTGTATTTATAATGCACAAACAAGAGTTATTTAGGTTTGAGAAAGTCACTGTAAGTACTGTACACTGTAAGTGTATAGTTAGAAAGAACTATGGAAAGGAATCCAGGATACAAGTGGTCTTTAAAATAAATCAGGAGTTTCCCACGTTGGCTCAGTGGGTTAAGAATCTGATGTAATCTCCACCAAGATGTGGGTTCAATCCCTGGCCTCGCTCACTGGGTCAAGGATCTGGCATTGATACAAGCTGCAGCATAGGTCACAGACATGGCTCGGATCTGGCCTTGCTGTGGCTGTGATGTAGGCCTCAGCTGCAGCTCTAATTCCACCCATAGCCCAGGAATTTCCATATGCTGCAGGTGTGGCTGTAAAAAAAAAAAAAAAAGGAAGATCATAAAGACCATCTTAGTGATATAGAGGAAAAGGCATTTTAGTTTTAATCAAAATCTGTATTACTGTGCATTCCCACAATGACTCAGTGGTAACGAATCTGACTAGGATCCATGAGGGTGCCAGTTCGATCCCTGGCCTCACTCAGTGGATTAAGGATCTGGCATTTCCGTGAGCTGTGATGTAGGTTGCTGATGTGGCTTGGATCCCGTGTTGCTGTGGCTGTGGTGGGGGCTGGCAGCTGTAGCTCTGATTCGACCTCTAGCCTGGGAACTTCAATATACCATGGGTGCAGCCCTAAAACGCAAAAACAAAAACAAAAACAAAAAATCTGTGTTACTACTATTGGGCCCGTAATTTCCATTTCTAAAAGTCAGTTTTCTTATCTGTAAAAGAGGATTCTTCCTCGGGAAGCAGTGAGGATAACAATTGCCTATTTCAGTTGGTATAGTTAGTCCCTTATTATCTATAGGGGGTTGTTTCCAGGACCCTCACATATAGCAACATATGAGGATGCTTAAGTTCATTATATAAAATGACATAGTATTTGTATATAAACTACACATATTATCCTGTATACTCAAAATCATCTCTAGATTACTTATGATATTTGATACAATGTAAATGCTATGTAAATAAAATAAATGTTATAAATACAATGTAAATGATATGTAAATAGTTGCTGGCTTGCAACAAATTCAAAGTTTTTCTTTTTGCAGCATTCTAGAATTTCTTTTCAAATATTTTCCATTCACCAGTTTGTTGAATCCATGAATGTGGAACATATATATGGAAACTGACTGTATTCCATTTTTCTGACATATTCTGAGTCAGAATATCAAGGGAAGAATAAATGGTAGTGGGGTTCCTCTATGAGTGGCAGTAAACATTTGCTAGAGTTCAGTGATCTTAATCAAGGACATCAGTCCTCACATGTTTGTTTTTAACAGTTGTGAGAAAGCAACAAAGTTAGTGTTAACCCATATTAGCAAATGTGTATATAACCCTAAGGCTATCTACAGATCATCTTCAAAATCCGGAATATCTGCATCTGTGATTCGTGTGCATGTAAATAAGTGCTGGAAGGGGAAAAAGTCAAGAATTACTGGTTTGAAGGGATAGTAAATAGAAAATAAATGATTAGAGAGGTCAGAGATGTTTTAAGAAATAGCAAAAACATTAAAACAGATCCATTTTAAAGATATTTTAGTTAAATATCAAAGTGTTTTCATAGTTTGAAATTCTCAGGACAAATCTCTTTAAAATGTCGTGGATGACAACTTTGTAAAACTGTGTGAACCCATCATCCTCTCAAAATGTTAAACATTGATGCTTCTAAAGAAAGTAAATGCAGTTCTCTTGGATTTAATAGGAAATTTTGTTGGTGGCTTTTTAACTTAATCTATCACTACACAGAGGCTAAAAATTCTTAAAGTGAAAGGAAATAGTTATGTCAATTTATCTTTTAGAAGTGTGTTAATTGATTTATTAAGAATGATATGAAAGATAAGTGAACAATTAGACACTTAATTGTGGTCAGAAATATTGAGAAAAAGAACTGAGGATTCAACTAAGAGTAAATAGGTGTAGATATTGACAGTTTCTCAGACTTTATTGTTGTTATAAATAAAGCCTGACTGATTATGTGATCACTTACTTGGCAGCTGTGAAGCCAATGCATTCTTTAACCTAAGATCATAGAAAAAGAATAAGAAAACATTTTTAGATTTTTATCTTTATAACCAGACCGTTCTACTTCCACATTTCTCTGGGGTTTTCCTTCTTTTCTAATTGTGTTGGGTACCTTTGATTTTGGACTGAAACATGCTGAAAATTTCAACATTCTTTTTCTCTTACTCTTGGTCTCCAAGAACAGTCTTAGAGATGTTTTCAAACCAAGTAAATCAAAGAACTTGAATAAAATCTATCTCACCCCTTCTATTTGGTCCCGTTTCCAATGCTTTGAAATGCTTCTGTCCATTTCAGAAAGTAAATGGGGTTTCAATTTTGCATTGCACTTTTCTGATATGACTTTCAAAGAAATTAAAATAATTCTTTCCATTTCACTAAAAGCAAGTTTGCCCTGTTTTTTCCCCCCTTTCTCAACTATTAAGCAAGCACCCTGACTCAATAAAATTATGTTGACCTTAACTGGGGATATGGCCTTGCTTGTGAAAATCCTAAACTTTTTTAGGGAATAAGTAATAAAAATTCCACCCTTGAAGGGCATTGAGGTTTTCAGCATCATAACAAGTTTCTAACTTCTTAATATACTGTAGTTAATTAAATCATCAACTAGACATATCCTGTTTATTGCTCTTTTGGATTAAAATAAATTAAAGCAGAAAGGAAACACAACTTAATTGGGCTTAGATAAGTTGTTATACTGTTACTACAACAGTTCTCCTGGAATTTAGTAATCAGAATTATGCAAATCTTAATTAGGTAATTATTGTTGTGCAGTTTTTCTTAAGGGAGAAAATTCATTGGCACAATCAGCCACATCATGCTGTGTCAGAAACGTTAAATCAGAAAAAAAAATTTAGAGTAGTTGTAGAGTACTTTATTATTTATAGGAGTATAATCCTCTAAGCAACTAACAGAGGAAAAGTCTGAAAATAATCCTTGCTTCAATATTTTCTCTTTTTTGTATTTGCCAAAATGCTACCCTGATTTGTCAAAGTAAGACTGATGTATGGAAGACAATCATCATGCATGGGTGATTTTTCATCAAAGTAGACACCTAGTAAAAGAGGCTCATGGATTTTTGGTTCTTTCAAGAATAATTTTTGAATAAAATTTGAACAAGTTTTGTGTTAGCCCCTCAAAGTTTGAGTTCATCCATTTTGTTTCCACTTTTGATATACAAAAATCATAGCTGGAGGAGAAACTTTCTACTTTAAAACATTACATGCTTTCCTGAAAATTATTCTGCAAAATAGAATGTGCATTTTGAGAAAAGTAGAGTTAATTAAAATAAAAATTTATAACATAAAAATGTATAACAAAAGTACTAACAAAAATAATGATAGGTATTTCAGGAGATAACTCGAATATGCCAAGAAGGCAGCTCAGTAGACTCGGTAGACCTTACTAGACTGAGTAGAATGGGTTATGGCATCAAGATGGTAGCTAGTGGTGGATCTCTGATCCAGTACAATTTTCATGGAGAGGATCACAGAAGAAGAACAACCTACTCTGAGGTTAGATCTGGCAGAGCTGAAATACTGCCTCTTGGGAGAGATCTGGGTTTAGGCATCCTTTAATTTTTTTACAAATAGAATTAATGAACTTGCTTTATAGTCCTTTTGGTTTCTACATCAGTGAAATAAACCATTTTTTATGAGTTTATTCTAACTCAGTTTTTTAAATTTTGAAAACTGTACTTTGCTTTGGAAGTTGTACCAGGATTTCCAAGTAAATACACATTCCAGAGCCATTTGAATTATGTAGCCCTCAAATAAATATCTTTCCTTGGCTCCTGAAGCAAATCCCCAGAAGCAATATAACTTTACCTTCACTACTTGTTTTTCCTTTTCCCCCTGATTCTATGCTTTTGTTTTTGTTTCTGGTTCTCATTTCTTACAAACTGGAAGTTATTCTTAATTTGCCACCAAAGTATGTGAATTTGGTTTTGTGGCCCATTTGATGGTCTTTTTCAGGCAGAAACCTTTTCTGTTGGGTGAGAGATGACAGAAAACTGATGTTTTTTTGTTTATTCAAGAATAGGTAAAATTGCCACTGAAAAGGTTAAAAGCATTTTGAGATCTAGACATAAGTTTTTGTTCTCCATGATTATTTTAATCTATGACTAAGGGTATAGAACTAAAACTATAAGCTGTGTGTCTGTGTCTGTAATTGTGAAAAGTCTTTTTCTCTTATTTTATGTT
Source organism: Catagonus wagneri (assembly GCA_004024745.2). Classification (NCBI taxonomy): domain Eukaryota; kingdom Metazoa; phylum Chordata; class Mammalia; order Artiodactyla; family Tayassuidae; genus Catagonus; species Catagonus wagneri. Next base: position 4,071,266 of record PVHT021183695.1, read on the forward strand.
GGAAATATACTCTTCTAGAAAAATAAGTAAATTAGATATAAGATGTCTTAAAATAAGGCATTCTATGTTTATTGGTTTATAGAAGCTAGTAAGGTTTATGTAAGTCTAATACAAGGGAACATAAAATTTCCTAGAGAATAAAGAAACTGATATCCAATACTTTAGATATGGCTCCTTTAAAAAGCAAACAACCAAAAATACCAAAAGAACACTTTTTACCAAAAGTGCCAAGTTTAAAATAATTTTTATAGAAAAGGACAGGAATCCCAATTTCCATAGTTAAAACAAACTTTTATGCAATTAGGATTAGTTTCTTTTTTGCCTACCCCAGTTTCTTCATTTTTTAAACATTGAAATATAGTTGATATGCAATATTATATTAGTTTTAGGTGTAGAAGATAGTGATTCAGCATTTTTATATATTATATTCCACTTAAAGTTATTACAAAATGATCACTATATTTCCCTGTGCTATAAATATACCCTTATTATTTATTTATTTTATTCATGGTAGTTGAATCTCTTAATCCCTTACCCTGTCCTGCTTCTCTTCCATCTCCCCACTGAGAAGTAGTAGTTTGTTCTCTACATCTGTGAGTCTGTTTATGTCTTGTTATATTCATTTGTTTTCTTTTTTAGATTGGACATATAATTGACCACATAGATCATTTGTCTTTGTCTAACTTATTAAGCATTATGCCCTCTATGTCTATCCATGTTGTTGCAAATGGCAGAAGTTCATTATTTTTTATGACTGATTAATATTCCATTGTGTGTGTGGCAAGTGGAGGGGGAGTAGAGAGAGAGAGAGACTACATCTTCTTTGTTAATCTACTGATGGGCATTTAGGTTGCTTTCATATCTTGACTATTGTAAATGCTACTATGAACATTGGGGTTCATGTATCTTTACAAATTGTTTTTTTTTTTTTTCTTTGGCTACATAATGAGGAGTGGAATTGTGGATCATATGGTAATTCTAGTTTAGTTAGTTGAGGAAGCTCCGTGTGGTTTTCTAGTGAGGCTACACCAATTTACACTTCCACCAACACTGTACTAAAGTTCTCTTTTCTCCACATCTTTGCCAACCTTTGTTATTGCGTTTTTTTTGATGATATCCATTTGGAAAGATGTAAGATGATATCTCATTGTGGTTTTGATATACATTTTCCTGATGATTAATGATGTTGAGCATCCTTTCATTTGCCGATTGATATCTGTGTGCTTTCTTTGGAAAAATGCCTGTTCAGGTTTTTCTTCCCATTTTTAAATCAGGTTTTCTTTGATATTGTGTTGTATGCATTGTTTATATATTTTAGCTATTAATCCTGATCAGTCATATAATTTACAAATATTTTCTCCCATTCAGTAAGTTGTCTTTTCATTTTATCCATGATTTCGTTTGCTGTGCATATGTTTTTAAGTTTCGTTAGGTGTCATTTGTTATTTTTGCTTTTAAATTTTTTGCCTTAGAAGACAGATCCAAAAAAAAATACTACTATGACTTATTTGAAGAAGTGTTCTACCAATGTTCTCTTCCAGGAGTATTATGTTTTCTGATCTTTCATTTAGTTTTTACTCCATTTTGAGTTTATTTTTGTGTAAAATGTTAGAGAACGTTCTAATTTTATTCTTTATATGTAGCTCTCAGATTTTCCTAGCACCACTTACTGAAGAGACTATCTTTTCTCCATTGTATATTCTTGTCTCCTTTGTCATAGATCAATTGACCATATGTGTGTGTGTTCATTTCTGGGCTTTCTATCCTGTTTCATTGATCTATATTTCTGTTTTTGTGCCAGTACCATACCATTTAGATTACTGTAGCTTTGTAGTCTGAAGTTGGGGAATATGATATCTTTGGCTTTGTTCATTTTTCTCAAGATTGCTCTGATGATTTGGAGTCTTTCGTGGCTCCATATAAATTTTAGGACTGCATGTTCTAAGTCTGTGAAAATTGTTAGAGATATTTTGATAGACATTGCATTGAATCTCTCTCTCTCTTTTTTTTTTTTTAGGGACCTACGGCATATGGGGGTTCCCAGGCTCGAGGTCAAATTGGAGCTACAGCTGTTGACCACAGCCACAGCCACAGCAACACAGGATCCAAGCCACATCTGCAATCTACACCACAGCTCACAGCAAAGCGAGATCCCCAACCCACTTAGTGAGGCCAGGGATTGAGCCAGCATCCACATGGATACTAGTAAGATTTGTTTCCACTGTGCCACAATGGGATCTCCTGCATTGAATCTTTAGATTACTTTGTGTAGCAGGACCGTTTTAACAGTGTTAATTATCCAGTACATGAACATATCTTTCCTTTTCTTTTTATCGTCTTCAACTTCCTTCATGATTGTTTTATAGTGTTCAGTGTATAGTTCTTTCAGCTCCTTGGTTATCCTCTTAAATTTGTTGAGACTTGTTTTTCTGGTCTAGCATGTGATTTGTCCTGGAGAATGTTTGGTGTACACTTTAAAAGAATATGTATTCTGCTATTTTTGGATGAAATGCGCTATAAATATCTAAGTTAAACTGGTCTGATATGTTATTTAAGACCACTGTTTCCATATTGATTTTACCACCCATCCTGCAACTGTGCCATGTGGAATTTTCCAGGCCAGGGATTGAAACTGTGCTGCTGTTGCAACCTGTGCCACAGCTGTGGCAACATCAGATCCTTACTTAACCTGCTGCACCACACAGGAACTTCCTGATTTTCTGTCCGAATGGTCTGGCCATTGATGTAAGTGGGGTGTTAATATCCCCTACTATTATTGTATTATTGTCAATTTCTCCCTTTATATGTATTAATATTTGCTTTATGTATTTAGGTACCCCAATGTTAGGTGTATATATGTTAATGAGTGTAATATCCTCTTCTTATATTGATCCTTTATCATTATATAATGCCCTTCTTTGTCTTTTGTTACACATTTTGTTTTAAAGTCTATTTTGTCTGATATGAGTGTTGCTGCTCCACTCTTTTGTCATTTCCATTTGCATGAAATCTTTTTCCAGTCTCTCATTTTCATTTTGTATATGTCTTTAGCTCTGAAGTGTGTCTTGTAAGCAGCATATAGATAGGTCTTGATTTATTTTATCCATTCAGCCATTCTGTGTCTTCTGAGTCAAGCATTTAGTTCATTGACATTTAAAGTAATTCTTAGTTGGTATGTACTTATTGCCATTTTATTACTTGTTTCCTGGGTGTTTTTGTAGTTCTCTGTTCTTTCCTTGTTGATTTTTGCTTTATGAATGATGATTTTATTTAGTAGTATGCTTGTGATACTTCTAGTCTTTGTGTATTTAATGTAGGTTTTTGATTTGTGGTTAACATGGGGTTTATATTTGTTGATCTATATCTGCTTGTTTTAAACTGGCAGTCACTTAAGTGCAAACTCATTCTAAAAGAACTACATTTTATATTCTCCTTGATGTAAAATTTTGATGTCATATTTAACATCTTCATGTTTATCCCTTTACTAATTATATTAGAGCTGATTTTACAGTTTTTGTCTTTCAGTCCTTACAGTTTATTAAAGTGTGTGATACTTGGCCTCACTGTGTATTTGCCTTTACTAGTGGTAATTTTCTTTCCTATAGATACTTCTTGTTATAGATCTTTCCTTTCCAGTTAGAATAGACCATTTAACATTTTTTTGTGGGTGTTAATTTAGTATTGATGATGAACTCTTAGGTTTTGCTTGTGTGAGAAGCTCTTAATTTCTGCTTCAATTCTAAAAGGTAATCTTGCAGGGTAGAATATCCTAGATTGCAGGTTTTTCCCTTTCAGGACTGTGAATATGTATTGCAACTCTCTTCTGTCCTGCAAATTTATTGTGTATAAACCAGCAGATAGCCTTATAGTGGTTCCCTTGTATGTAACTCTTTTTCTCTTGTTGCCTTGAGAATTCCCGTCTTTAAATTTGCCATTTTAATTATATGTCTCAGTGGTAGTCTTTTTTGGGTTCATATTGTTTGCAACCTTCTGTGCCTTCTGTATCTGGTTGCCAGTTTCCATATTCAGGTTCAGTGTGTTTTCAGCCATGATTTTATCAGATACATTTCCTGTTCCTTTTTCTTTCTCTTCTTTTCCTGGATCCCTTATAATATGAATGTTGATAGACTTGATGTTATCTCATAGGCCCCTTAAACTTGGTGTTGTCTCATAGGCCCCTTTCTCTCCTCTTTCTGGGTCCCTTATAATGTGAATGTTGATATGCTTGATATTGTCTCATAGACCCCTTGTTCTCTTTAAATTTGTTTTTCTTTTTGCTCTTCTGGTTGGGTGATCTACATTATTCTGTCTTCCAGATCACTTATGCATTTTTCTGAATCTCTTAGTCTGCTATTAATTCCTCCTGGTGTGCTTTCTATTTCAATTACTTTATTCTTCAGTTATGACTGGTTCTTTTTTTAAATATTTTTTGATTTATTTGTTAAAATTTTCACTATGTTCATCCATTCTCATCCCAATTTAGTTAGCATTCTTATTATTAATGCTATGAACTCTTTATCTTGAAAATTATTTATGTTCATTAGTTGTTTTTCCTGGGGCTTTCTCTTAGTCTTTCAATTGAAACAAATTCCTCTGCTTTTTCATTTTGTGTAAGCTTTTCTGTCTCTATGCAATTAGGTGAAACACTTACTTGTTTCTGTCACAAAGGAACCATCCCTTATATGGGAGCATCACTATACTGTCTACATGTATCCAGTGGCTTTGGTGGGAATGCTGGATCTGATGTGATCACAAGTCACTTTGTTCCCCAGAGTATGCTGGCATGTATCACTTTGATAGGATGTGGGGCTGAGAATGGAGGGACTATATTAGAGTCATGTAGCCCTGACTACACCTCTGATCAGTGGCCAGCCCACCACCTTATTAGGGGTGGGTCCAAAGTTGCTGGAGCAGATGCCCTGAGGGTCAGTCCTGAGCTTGCTCCATTTCCATTAATTATGTGCTGTCTTCACTCACAGCACTGGCTCCTTGTCCCAGAGCTGTTGCAGGTACTCGGGATGGGTTGGGTTGTGGGCTGATAGTCTCAGCTGCAGTCAGAGCCCCATTGCTAACATGTAATTGAATGGAGGGACGGGTTTCAACATAACAGCCTCATTCTCTGCATGCTCATTGTGGACATGGCTCTGTCTCTGTGAATTCTGGGAGCACATAAGCCCTTATAGATTTCCGACATGTGGAGGTGGGGCTGAACTCTGAGCCATCTGTTAGCAGCGGTGACACTCTATGGTTTGCATTCTGCCAGTGGCTTTTGTAAGTTCAGTTTCTGTAGGATACCTTAACAGATTACTGATGCTCCTGTGGTAGGGGTGGATCTGGCATAAGCAGCTGTGGGATTTGGTGGGTGTACACACAGATGCAGGGCTGGGGTCTGGCTGATTCTGCAGCTCCCACAATGGGTCCAGGTACACTACTGCCATGGTCCTGGTGTCTGACTGAAGCAGATCTGTGCCAACAAATCTGTCCTGGTGGCTTTGTGAACATAAGCCTGAGGGACAGCTGGGCTAATTGCCTACATTCCCATGGTTGAGACAGAGCTGGAGGCAGTGCTAACAAAGTTTACTCTGTGCATGCACACACTGGGTGGTAGACAACACCACAGAACACATCTCCTAGGAGACAACTCCTGCAGAGGAATACCCAGTGGCTCCTCTCCTAGCAGAAGCATTCTGATACTGCTTACCTCACACCACAACTCAGAAATGAATCTGGGAGCTTCTCCAACAATTAGGGAGCAGACCCTACCTCAGGCAGGGCTATAATGTCCACAAAGTAAAGAAGAAGCCCTGATCAACATCCACTGCAGACTCTGATCACCACAACACTAATCACACCCTGTGTAAAGAGGATAACGGCCAGCACATACTGAGAAAAGATGTGGCAGGCATCCATCCTAAAACAACCCTGATATCAAAAAGATTAGAGTCACACAGGCTACATAAAAACAGCCCTTCAAGACCACAGTAGATAATGATTTCTCCTATACTCATGGAGTCAGAAAAATATAAATAAATTGAAAAAGCAGAGGAATCACTCCCAACTAATAGATCAAGAGAATTCCCCAGAAGAACAAAGAATGAAGCAGACATCCCTAGTCTCCTAGATTCCAGGTTCAAAAAGGAGGCAATAAAAATGCTGAAGGACTTAAGAAAGGCTATCAGTAGAAGTACAGATTCGTGTAAAAAGGAATTAGAAACTGTAAAGAAGATTCAATTAAGATTAGAAAACTCTTTTGTCAAGACAAAAACTGAGCTAAAGGCAATAAATATCATACTGAGTAATGCAGAACAAATAGGTGATCTGGAAGATGGAATAATTGTAGTCACCTAATCAGAACAGCAGACACAAAGAAAAGTAAGAAAAATGAAAGTGATACGTGAGACCTATATGATAATTTAAAGCATCCTAATCTATGTATAATAGCAATCCCAGGAGAAGAAAGAAAAGGGAATCAGATATGTGTTTGAAGAAATTATGGCTGAAAACTTCCCAAACCTAAAGAAGGAAACAGATATTCAGGTAAAGGATGCACGGAGGGTCACAAACAAGATGAATCCCAACAAACCCACAGCAAGACATATTATAATTAAAATGGAAAAAGTTAAAGATAGAGGATTCTTAAAGCAGCAAGAGAAAAACAAAGAGTTAATTACAAGGGAACCCTTACAAAGGCTATCAGCTTATTTCTCTACAGAAATGTTGCAGGTCAGAAGGGAGTAGCAAGATATATTCAAAATCCTAAAAGGGGAAGATATGCAACCTAGGATACTCAACCCAGCAAAATTATCATTTAAAATAGAAGGAAAGATAAATAATTTCTCAGAGAAGCAAAATCTAAAAGAATACAGTAGTATCAAACCTATCCTAAAATAATATTGAAAGATATGTTATAAAAGGAGCATCTTTTCTGAACCAGTGGCATGAAACTAGAAATAAACAAGAGAAAGATAAACAAGAAAAAGTGATAACATGGAGAGTAAACAACATGCTACTAAAAGACCAAATGGATCAATGGTGAAATCAAATAGGAAATTAAAAAAAAGGTAGACAAATGATAATGAAAATATAACCATACAAAATCTATGGTATGCAGCAAAAGCAGTCCTTGGAGATTTAGAGTAATAGATCTACTTCAAAAAATAAATAAAAATTTTTTTTTTAATTTTTATTTTTTCTTATTAACAATGAATTTTATTTCAGTTATAGGTGTACAAAGATCATAAGTCAATTCGATAGATTTTGTGTCCCAAACCCACAGTGCATCCTCCCACCCCCCAGATTGTCTTATTTGAAAAACCAAGGTTTTCCAAAATCTGTGAGTCATTGTTCTTCAAAGAAGTTCACTGTGTCTCTTTAGTTTCCACATGTAAGCGGTAGGATTGGGCGTTGCTGTCTAATTGTCTGACTGGTTTCACTTTGTATGATAATTTCTAGGTTCATCCATGTTGCTATAAATGTTGTTATTCCGTTCCTTTTAATGGCTGAGTAATATTCCACTGTGTGTATGTACCATATCTTCCCTATCTACTCAACTGTTGATGTGTATTTAGGTTGTTTCCATGACCTGGCTTCTTCCCTCTCTAGCTGCTTTAGTTGTAAAGTTAGGTTGTTCATTTGAGCTTTTTCTTGTGTCCTGAGGTAGGCTTGTATTGCTATATACTTTCCTCTTAGAACTGCTTTTGCTGCATCCCAGAGGTTTTGGAGTGTCGTGTCTTTGTTGTTATTTGCTTCTAGGTATTTTTTAATTTCCTCTTTGATTTCTTCAGTGATCCATTGGTTGTTTTCTTGTTTTTGTATCCATTTGGCTAGTCTATGTCTTTTTTGGTTGGGGCATTCAGTCCATTAATTACTGATATATATGTTCTTATTGCCATTGTATTAACTGTTTGGGGGTTTTTTTGCTCTTTTTTTTTTTTTTTTTTT
>PVHT021183695.1:4080206-4137056 GCA_004024745.2 Catagonus wagneri
TGTAAAGCTGGTTTAGTGTTGCAGAAATCTCTTAGCTTTTGCTTATCTGTAAAGGTTCTGATCTCTCCTTCAAATCTGAATGTGAGCCTTGCAGGGTAAAGCAATCTTGGTTGGAAGTTTTTCCCTTTCATCACATTAAGTATATCATGCCACTCCCTTCTGGCCTGTAGAGTTTCAGCTGAAAAATCTGCTGATAACCGTATTGGGGTTCCCTTGTATGTCATTTGTTTCTTTCCCCTAGCTGCTTTCAAATTTTTCTCTTTGTCTTTAATTTTGGTCACTTTGATTAATATGTGTCTTGGGGTGTTCCTCCTTGGGTTTATTTTATATGGTACTCATTGCGCTTCCTGAATTTGACTGAGTGGTTCCTTTCCCATATTAGGGAAGTTTTCGGCTATAATCTCTTCAAATATTTTTTCTGTCCCCTTCTCTTTCTCTTCTCCCTCTGGCACCCCTATAATACGGATGTTGGTGCGTTTAACATTATCCCAGAGTTCTCTGAGACTCTGCTTATTTCCTTTCAATCTTTTATCTCTTTTCTCTCCGCGTTAGTGATTTCCACTAATCTGTCCTTCACCTCACTGATTCATTCTTCTGCCTCCTGTATGCTATTGTTGGCTGCTTCTAAAGAATTTTTTATTTCAGTGATTGTATTTTGCATCTCATCTTGTTTAATTTTTACAGCTTGTATTTCTCTGCTCAGTGTTTCCTGTAAATGATCAATCTTTGCCTCCAGTCTATTTCCAATGCCTTGCATCATCTTCAGCATCAACAGTCTAAAGTCTCTTTCTTGGAGGCTGATAATCTCCTCATCACTGAGCTGTTTTTCTGGGCTTTTCTCTTTCTCCCTTATCTGAGTTAGAGTTTTCTGTCTTTTCATTTTTTTAGGTTTTTGGTGTGGTGAGCTTTTTGTAGACAATAGAGTTGTAGCCTCTCTTAGTTCAGTTGTTTGCCTCCCCTGTGACTAAAGTTGGTATGGAGGGGGCTTGCTGTAGGCTTCCCAATGGAAGGGACTGATGCCTGCCCACTGTTAGGTGGGGTTGATTCCTATCCCTCTGATGGGTGGGGCTTTGTCTCTGGATGAGATTAGAGGCTGGGTGTGTGCCTGAGGGGTCTTTAGGCAGCCTGTTTCCTGATGGGTGGGGCTGTGATCCCACCTGGTTTATTGTTTGGCCTGGGGCTTCTCAGCCCTGATGGGAGGGACCAGATTTTCCCAGAAATGGCCCCCTCCAGAGAAATGCAGGCTGATGAATGTTCCTGAGAGCTTCACCTCCAATGTCCTTCCCCCACAACAAACCACAGTCACCCTTATTTTCCCTGGAAATCCTCCAAGAATTGCAGTAAAGTTCCACCCAGATTCCTATGGAGACTGCTTTTCCTGGGACCCAGTGCACGTGAAAGTCTGTGTGTGCCTTGCAAGGATGGGGTCTCTGTTTCCCCCAGTCCTGTGGAGCTCCTGCACACAAGCCCCCTGGCCTTCAATGCCAGATGCTCTGAGGGCTCTTTCTCCCTGTGCCTGATCCCCAGACGTGGGGTTTTGACGTGAGGCTCAGAACTCTCAGTCCTGTATCTGAGTCTCTGTGATGCAGTTACTTTCCAGTCTGTGGGGCTTCCCACCCAGGAGGTATGGGGTTGCTTCTATCACATAATCGCCCCTCCTACCTCTTGATATGGTCTCCTCTTTGTCTTCTGGAGTAGAATACCTTTTTTGGAAGTTTAGAATCCATTTGGTTGAAGGCTGCTCAGCATTTGGTTGTAGTTTTGCTGTTTTTCGGGAGAGAAGTTGAGCTCCAGTCCTTCTATTCCGCCATCTTAATCCAATCTCCTCAATAAATAAAAAATCTTAAATAAAAGAACCTAACCTACCACCTAAAAGAATTAGAGAAAAACAATACTTAAAATCAACAGAAGGAAGAAATAGTAAAGATTAGCAAGAAAGATGACTAAAATAAAGATTATAAAGCAAAAGGAAAAATCAACAAAACCAAGAGCTGGTCTTTGAAAGGGTAAACAAAATAGACCTCTGGCTAGGCTCACCATGAAGAAAACAGAGAGGATCCGAAGAAAATAAGAATTAAAGGAGGAGGAATAACAACTGCTGCTGCATAAATGCAAAAAAACTGGACAAAGCAGAGGACATAACCTTCCCAGTCTTCAGGCAATATTACAGAGCTATAGTATTCAAATAGTGTGGTTTTGTCCATTCACATCAATGGAGCGGAAGAGAGAGCCCAGAAATAAACCCACAGACCTGTGAACAATTAATCATTGACAAAAGGAGCAAGAATATGTAATGAGGGAAAGACAGTGTTTTGTTTTGTATTTTTAGCAAGTAGCGTTGGGAAAGTTGGACAGGTGCCTATGAATCAATGAAATTAGAACACACACACCATATACAAAAATAAACTCAAAATGGCTAAAGACAAATGTAAAACAGGATATCATAAAACTCCTAGAAGAGAACATAGACAAAATATTTTATGACATAAATCATATCAATGTTTTCTTTGGTCCATCTTCCAAGGCAATAAAATGAAACCACAAATAAACAAATGAGACCTAAGCAAACTTACAAGCTTTTGTATAGCATAGGAAACCATAAAAAAAAAAAACCCACAACTTTTAGACTGGGAAAATATTTGCAAATTCTGTGACCAACAAGAGCTTAATTTCCAAAATATATAAACAGATCATACAGCTCAATAACAACAACAACAGAAACAACAACAACAAATAAAACAACCCAGTCATAAAATGGGCAAAATATCTAAATAGACATTTCTCCAAAGAAGACATACAGATGGCCATTTGGCATATGGTAAGATGTTCATTATTGCTACTTATTAGAGAACTGCAACAAAACTACAATGAGGTACCACCTCACACAGATCAGAATGTCCATCATTAAAAAGTCAGCCAATAACAAATGCTGGAGAGGGTGTGGATAAAGAGAACCCTCTTACACTGTTAGTGTGAATGTAAGTTGTTGTAGACACTATGGAGAACAGCATGGAGATTCCTTAAAAAGCCAAAAATAGAACCACCATATGATCCAGCAGTCCACTTCTGGGCCTATACCCAGGCAAAACTATAACTCAAGAAGATAACGTGTACCTTACTAGCATTAAGGTACATTAGTAGTAGCATTATTTACATTAGCTAAGACATGGAAGCCACCTAAATGTCCATTGACAAATGAATGAATAAAGATGTGGTGTATATACACAATGGAATACTACACAGCCATAAAAAAGAATGAAATCATATCATTTGCAGCAGTATAGATGGACCTAGATATTATCGTATTAAATGAAGTAATTTAGACAGAAAGAGACAAATATCATGATATCATTATTTGTGTAATTTAAAACACGATACAGATGAATTATTTACAAAACAGAAATAGACTTACAGACATAGAAAATAACTTGCTCTTGGTCACACCTTCCAGAGGCAACTTATATTCAATGACTAATAAAACATGGGCATAGGAAGGTCCCTTTTGTCTATTTGGGACATTTCTCAGTGGTCATCCAAGTCCTGTGATGTGTGGTTACCTGTGGCCTTCATTATACCACCATCTTTGCTCTACTTCTCTCTCTTCTCAGTACCCCCTACTTCCAAAGGTTTTGATCCGAAATGCACTCCTCAATAATTGTTCTTCATGCTCATTTCCATGTTAAGATCTGCTTCCTAAAGAATCTAGACTAGGGCACTTTTGTTCTATCTAGCTAGCTACCTACTCACTGTCTTTAGCATAAATATGTCTTGACTTATCTATCTATCCATCCATGCACTCTAAGAAAGTGTAAAAAGGATGTGTACATTTATAAAATGTTTGATATGCCAAATGCTTGTGACAGCTGTCAATGACCTATTCTGTAGTTCTCTGAAATAAAAATCGGTTACTTCATTACAAGTTGTAATGTGCATGAGTGATTGGGACTCTGAGCAATAGTGCCAATATTTTCTGAGCAATAGTATGTAAGGTTATGAAATATGTTTTTGTTTATCAAGAGAAAATATGGTCTAATTGGTTTTATAGAAACATATGTTGATGTAGAACAGTCTGTATCCTGGTAGATCTTGAGAATGTAACAGAGAATTTTACCCAAGAAACTATAGTCAATAATGTGAGGATGATACTTGGCAGAAACTTCTGAGAAAAGAGTGTAGATAGAATTCTTTGGCACATAAGCAAGTATTCAGGGGGGATGACCAATATTAATTCCATCTAAATAAATCTATTTCCCAGTCTCTGTCAAAGCAAAGCTCTTGAACGGTATTTATTTTTCATACGACAGAAAATAGATGCAGTTGCCTGAGGTTACAACTCTGTTTTGTTACCCTTTTGCATTTATCATACAAATCCAGAACCTTATGACTTATCACCATTTTTATTGGAATCACTAGCAATAGTTTCGTAATTTTCCTTAATCCAGTTTTCTTCATGACCTGATCTCTAGTTATCACTTCTGCTTCATGTCTTGGGTTTCCTTTTTTTTTTTTTCTGCCACATCCTGACATTCCCCCACCACCACCGCCAAGTCACTCAAGTCACTTCTGATGGTGAAATACTCTGTGCTCTTTCTCCAATACAGTCAAATGATTAAGAGGGTAGATCCTGTATTCAGTCCAGTCCTACATTTACTTTGCCACTTCCAAACTGTGTGACTACTTAAGTTACTTCCCAACCTTGTGCCTCAATTTCTTCAACTTGGGATCATGTTAGTATCTCACTTGGATATGGAAGGATTAAATGGAGAATGTTTGGTTCATAGTAGCTTACTGTTCTTTGGAATTACATGTTCTTGTTTAGGGTCTGTTCTTTTCCGTCTTGCTCTCCAGACCTATTACTGTGATTGAGAGTATATTAAGTGTGTGTGCTTAAACATTTCAAATTCTTCTGATTGAATACGTATAATAATTCATTTTGATAGACTACTTGCACATGTAGATTATTGCATAACTGTTGAGAAATTAATGGAAATTTTATTTAAAATGTACCTGTTGCTTAGAGACAACGTAGATGCCTTAAAGTATCTCTGCACATTTTGCATCGAACTGTGGAGGTTTGTGTGTGAATTTGTTTTTCCTATTTAAAAAAAAAACCATAAAATTTGTAGAAGGCCCCAAGAAAAGTCTTTTGTTGTTTTACCTTAACTGGTTCATTACAGGGAGAACAATCAGGAATTTTCTTGTAATCTGACTCAGGAGTAATTCAAGAGGAGGGGCTGACCTGTATGAGGAGACTGAAATGCCTTACTCTGGCTGTTATTACTACCAACAGGATCGTTGTGTGCCCAGTCCTGCTTCTGTGTCCATCTCTCACAAACTGCAGAAAGACTGCAGAAAGTGTTCAAAAACTAGATACTTATTTTTCCAGGGATTAATGGCACCCTTCTTTGTCTAAAAAAATTGATCTTACGTTAGGTATTTTAAACTTATTTAAACCTATTGAGCATTACTTAATTTCTATAACGCATGCCAAGACTGTGATTAAAAGATAGTTTCCATTAGATCATCTGTCACACTGATTAGTTACCAGTGAGCTTCCCCAGGTGCAAATTTTCTCATCTAAGCACTAAAAATAACACTTTTACAGAATCATCAAAAACACATACTCTAAAGTAGTTGCCACATCCAAAAATGGAGTTACTTATTCAAACATTTTATTTGCAACTGAATGTTTGACAGTTGTGGCAAATAGCAACATAACAAATATGAGGAAATGTTTTGGATGTAATTTTTCCTCTTTTGACACTTAATTTGCTGTCACACATTGACTTCAAAACCCTCAGTGTGATATACAGAATCCTAAAACATTTTCTTCATTTGTTTTCCTTGACTCCACGTTAGCTTTCCCTGACTTTCCACAGACACTATTCACTTTTCTTCATATCAAAACTTTTATTTTCCTAATTCTTGTGGGGAAAAATGAACAAACCAACATAGTATGCATCAGTTAACTGAGAGATCATTGCAATATAAATATCTGTACTTATGCATTTATATAAAGCCCTAGACTATCACTTGCTTTTTATCTACTCACTCATCAAGTCAGTCAGTGTATCCCCATATTTATCATTTTCTTGTCACTCTTTTTCTCTTGTCTTGGTGTGGGCCTCGTCATTCCCTGCCCATAGTACTGCAGTGGCTTTGTAACAGGTCTCCCTGTCTAGTTTAGCCCCTCACTAGGTTCTCTTCAGCATGGTCAGTGTAATTCTCCATGGTCAGTGTAATTCCCCATTTTCATCTCTGTCACTTTTTTGCTTAAAAACTGACACCACCTATTATTTATTTATTGTAGTGAAACTTTTCAGCCTTTTTAACTTTAAAGTCAAAGACTGAATTCTGGCCAGTGGAGTGTGGGCAGAGGTGATGTGTCCATCTCCATGCCAGGACCACAAAAATCTCCCATACCATTGACCACGTGTTTTCTTTCTTCCATCATCTACTGACTAAATGTGGGGAATCCAGTGGAGAACCTTAACATGATAGGGGATGGAAGAATAATAACTAAATGGAATAATAACTAAAAAGAATAGAGTCTTTGAATAACATCATGGTGTAGGTCTCTTGCCCCTGAATTCCACTCATAAAAGTCTGCCATTTGGGAGTTCCTATTGTGGTTCTGTGGGTTATCCAGCATATCCATGAGAATGTTGGTTTGATCCCTGGTCTCGCTAAGTGGGTTATGGATCCAGAGTTGCTGTGAGCTGTGGTGTAGGTTGCAGATGTAACTCAGATCTGGCATTGCTGTGGCTGTGGTGAAGGTCAGCAGCTGTAGCTCCAATTTGACCCCTAGCCTAGGCACTTGCATATGCCTACAGATAGGCATAAAAAGCAAAAAATAAAAATAAAAAAAATAAAAAAAGGAAAGAGTCTGCCATTGGACTCTTATGTAATAAAGAAAAAAAATTCCATTATGTGAAAAGAGTGATGTTTTGGGGGGTGTATTTGTTGGATCAGTTAGCCACTTAGTCTAATCCATATCAATTTTGCAAAAACAGTGTTGTCAGTGCATATCAAGATTAATTAACTTTCTGGGAGGTTACCATATAAATTTGGGGCTTTTTGTGTGAATTTTTTTCATTAGTTCTTTGCATATGGCTTTTGAATATAATTTTTTTTACTTTGATAATTATTTAAGCAAGTGGTTTTTAATCCTGTTTTGGGGCACTTGAAAACATTTATTAATTTGTTTATCCATTCATGCTTGCAACAAACATTTATTAGCATCTGTATTGTCCTAGGTACTGTGTTTATGCAAAGAGGAAGAAAAAAAATGTATCTTCAATATACTATAAAAAACCTAATGGGTTATGTTACAGTCTTACCCTTGGCCCATTTACTACTTAATTTTTATGCTCAGCATAAAACCTCAACAACATTACCACTCCTCTCAGAATCCCAAATAATTAGAATCATTTTCAGGCCTTTCTGAAGCACCCAGAATTGTTCTGTTACCTGATTCTTCCTAGGGTTTGATGCTAATGGAATAATTTTTGTTTTTCATTATTGATTCTGAAGGGAAAAAAATCTCTTTTACTAAGTTCCCACCCTTAAACAAAGTCAATATAGATTTTCTTTTATAAGCGCCCATTACTTTAGGCATTCTTTTTCATGGCTAAAGCATGATGTCAATACCTTGGTAAAGAAACACCTTCTTTCACTCCTAGCAGTTGAGTTTTTATTGGGCAACTAGGTCTAGGGGCAGAGGAAGGAACTCATATCTTCTGACATGGTCCAGCACTGAAGGAATGTTTCATTTCTGGCCAATTCTTTTTTCAACCATCCTCCTCTCTATTATCTGATAAAGTCTATCTCTTACTTGAGGGCTTAAAAAATGGTGTTTACTAGCTACCATTTTGGAATTCACTTTTTGAACAAATATAGGGATGTCAAGAGGTTCCTGACACTTTATTTCAAAATCCTGTTGTACTTCCCAATAGCAGCAGTGGTTCATTCTCCGTATTTCTTACTGTTGGAAAATATATATGCCAAGAGCTTTAGATTTGACTCCTAGGTTACTTAAAATAAAATGCTGAATTAACAAATAAGGTTGGTCAGTGCCATTCTCAGGTGTGTGTAAAACTATTAAACAATCTCTGATAATGTCTTTCACAACCTTTCTGAATGTGTAGGGGTTGAGGCATGTCGGGAAAGGTCAAGAGAAGGGAGAGGGAGATAAAAAGGAGCCTGATATTTGGTTTCTGAGCCTGGCTCTAGAACCAGACCTGAAAGCTCTAGGGACCAGCCAGTATAGAGATCACACTGCTAACCTTCTTTGTTTTTCCTATACATTAAGGAGATGGGCTCAGTAAGATGATGATGTATCACATCGTATTGTCAATGCCTATTTATGTTTGTTTTCCATGTTTGGAGGAAAGGACCATGTGCTACTTACCTTTGGTGCTTGAAACAAACACAGTCAATAATGTTTTTGTTTCTAAGGGAGAGAATAAATGAAGTGACCTCTACATTTGATCATCACTGTAGTTTAATAGGATGATATAATTGAGCTATAGACTTGATCACATATAAATCCTGAATTCCTATTTAAGCTTTTTACAAAATAAGGGTAGTAAAGGAAGGGATTAGCAGTGAGAAAGAGGAATGAAGGTAGTGTAGTGTAAATGAGGAGGAATTCGTGAAAGTTAATTAGAGAACAGAAGAAATGGTAGAATTTGTGATGGTGATAGACAAAGAGCTGTGAAAGAGATTACAGTGTTGGTGGAATCTGCCAGTAAGTATCCAGGATTATAGTCAAGTAGTTTTCCCACCTACTGAAAAGGATGTTGTGATAATGTAGTGAAGTAAACCACGGAGTTTCTCAGAGGGAAGCATTCTGTAGATAAGAAATTCCCATTACTTCGTATTATTATTTTCCTTTCATTTTGGGAGGATGTACCAGTGACCGTTGGAGTCTCCTTTCAGCCAAATAGCTCCCATATGCTACCTGATGCTGCTGCTGATTAAAATCCTATGGATGATTCAGGATGTATCTGGAACAATAGCAGACTAAATTTGATTTATCAGTCTTCTGGGGAAGCAAAGATAATCAAATTTCCCCCTTCAGCAACTTTGGGACCATACCATTTGCAGAGATGACAGTGGTTGTGAGTCACATACTTTCTATTGGTACACCTGCTACCTGTTAATCACAACATTTCTGGCATTCTGTGAGTCCCCCCCCCCCACTCAGATCTTACAGGCTTTGTCGCTTAAAGGCAAGGGCACTTCTGTGAAAACAGTTACTGAAATGTGTATGAAAAATTAGGGAGTTCAGTAGGGAGACAAAGTTGTGGGTGATGTGAGGAAAAACACAATCTTTAGTCAGAAAAATCAGGGTTTCAGTGCTTTTTAACTTATTAGTATGTGACCTGGACAAGTGATTTAAGTCCTCTGAACTTTGATTCCCTTGTCTATAAAATGGGGATAATGATGTTTATAGAAGAGGATTCTCTTGTGGATTAAATTACATAATTCATGTTTGGCTCTGTATTTGGTAAAATAAAAAACCTAAGTGGTGAGACCTGCAAAGAGCCCTTAGCTCAGAGTTCCCTTGTGGCTCTGTGGATTAAGGATCCAGTATTCTCACTGTTGTGGCTCTGGTTACAGCTGTGGCAGAGGTTCAGTCCCTGGCCCAGGAATTTCTACATGCTGTGGGTACAGCCAAAAAAAAAAAAAAAATAAATAATATAAAATAAAATGAAATAAAATAAAATAAAACATACTCTCAGCTCGAACATTCCATTTAAAACCCCTCCACTAAACCTGGTCAAACTTTAACATGGCTTCTGGCAGCCTGAGGCCTCTTGTCTTTAGGACAATCCAGCCCTCTTTGGAGTTCTTGTTTGGAAAAGATCAGGGGTGTCAGAGGAATTTACTGTATATTCTAGCCAACACCTGATCTCTTCTTGGGGTATTTACCACAAAAGGCTTGCAGTTGTGAATCCTCTCTCTGAACCCTTGAGATGTAAATGTATCTCCTATAAATCAGAAGTGTCTTTCTCAAGGATTTGAAAAACATTCCTTTGAAATGTAACAATTAGAAAGTCGAGGACCCCTATCTCCTAGACTCTGGGAGGACAGTCAGACTTCATTAACTTTCAGGCAGTAGAGGCAGCTGGCTGGCCTAATCACCTTTGCACTGAGCAGCCTTGGTAATATTAAGTCCCTGCCTGTTTCCCTTTTCTACACCCTCATTCTGCTTTTAAAATACCAGTCACCACTGCACAAATCAGAACGGAGCTCAGCTCTTTCTTTCCTGTCAGTATTTACTGAATAAAATCTGTTTTCACCACTCTCATGTGTAGCTTTGTTTATCTTTCACAGTGGAGACAGGTTTGTGGTAACATCTACCAAACCCTGTCCCCTGATGATCTCGTGTGTGTGTGTGTGTTGTGTGTGTGTGTGTGTGTGTTTTCTGAAGGAGAGGGTGAGGCTGAGTCTTATCAGGAAAGGTCATGGGAAGAAACTGGGAAAATGTGAGTAAGCTATATGTTTCCTGACTGACTCTGGGGCATAGGCCTGAAGGTTAGTTTCTGTTCATAAATTTTTCAAAGGTCAGAAATATAAGTTAAACAAGTTTTTATTATTTTAACTTAAACCAAAATGTAATTTAAGGTGGACACAGCTTTAGGCAAGGGGGAATGCAGAGATTTAAAGGATGACATTAGGATTCTCTTCCTTCCTTTATGCTGTCCAAAAAAAGCTCTGTGATGACATAAATATTTTATATCTAAACTGTGCAGTATGATAGCCTGTGTGACTACTGAGCACTGGAAATGTGGATAATAGCAATGGAGGAAGTGAAATTTTAAATTTAATTTTAACAAATTCAGGTGTAAAAAGCCACATGTGGCTGATGGCTACTGGGTTGGAAAACAGAACTCTAAATCATACTGTGCTTGCCTCTTCTTGGCTTTATTCTCAGACTGTCTCCATATGGTGTCAAGATGGCTCCTGAAAGCTCCAGAATTGGCTGATCCTCAAATAATATGATCTTATGGATAGAGAGAAACCATTTCTTCTTCAGCAGCATTATCCACCCCTGAGAAGGATTTGAACTCGCATTGTTGAGGTACGTCATGGTGTGCAAGAGGATGGACACTCATGGTCCAGTCCGAGTCACATCCTGTTGTGGGCCATTCAGTTCACTGCCCTTCCAGAATTGCTTTGTGTTCAGGAGGAACAGTTCTCAAATGTCGGTTGAAGAACTTTGAAAGACAGGGCAAAGGTCGTGATACCTTGTGGCTTTGGTGACAAAGTACTGCTCAGAGTTAAGAAATGGAACATTTCTTCCTCGTCACAGAAGGGATTTGGCACCTAAAGTCCTGGATAGGCAGCCACAGAAATTGTACAATGTATAAAGCAGTGTCCTCAAAATAGCAGTAGCAGCATCTAAGACACATTCAAGAAATGTTATATATATAGAGATGAATGAAAAGGTAGGAGAGTGAAGGCCAGTAAGAGCATGGCAGGTACCATATGGCTTCCATAATAGGCATTCTGCTTCATGCATGACAAACATTCTTCAGGAACTCTCTGAATACTAGGTAGGACCTCATAGGGAGCTGGAATATCTATGAATAAAGGTGAGAGTTAAAAACAGGAAAGAAAATGTTACTATTAAAGTGACAGTAGTTTTGTTCAAGGCCTGGTAAAGCTGAAATATTTGGATTATATAATTAAACACTAGGAATTATTAGGTGCTCAAATTTTACCTGCTATTACCTGTACATATACATCCCTCCCTGAATAAGTACACAATTTTTCTGTGCTTTTATTGATATTTCTGGTATGAGGAGACATGCTAGAGTTAACTTCAGGGTTTAGCATATCCTTTACAACTAAGAGGGTTCATTTTCTGAAATCTTAATTGTTAGAAAAATCTACTGTTGAGAATGTTGGAAGCAAATCTGTAGACCAGGACTAACATTCAGCATTGTACAACATATAGCCCTATCATTTGTTAAACTATAAAATGGTTTTGGATGGGTTTTATGTAGCAACTTCCATGAGTCCTTTAAGTTTTCTCCTATACCTTATTGCTTCAGCCACTTCTGCTTTTTGCCATAATTCAGCAACAGAAGGGTTAAGTCTTAACACAGGCAGGAGCTTCCAGGACCAAGATGCTCTAAACCAGTTTATGTTTGGAAAGATCCATGGTCTTGCTAGTCATTTGCTTTAAAATTCCAATTTCTAAGCACCATCTTTGGCTTCCCAGGAAAACACAACATGATGTGTTCACGTTCCACCAACATTTTCTTTTAGTTGTGTCTATTCATCCACCTAAATTGTTACTGATTCACTGATTATATAGCTTTTACATCCTCTCATGATCACAAAGAGTAATGGAATATTTAAGATATGTTTCCTTGTTTAGGGAAGCTATAGTCTTTTCTTTCTATTGGATGACTATAATAAAAAGAAAAAGCTGTTAATATTTAATTTGGTAGTGATGTAGCCCACAGTGAGAATCTGAAGTGTTGCAAGTATACCACGCGACCGAATCTTTTCTAATGAAAACTCCCATTAATAGCTCTAAATTAAATAGTCATGATTAAAAATTTATGGATGCATAGGATGTTCAAGCAACTGGGATAAAAACTATTATCAGTAGGTGCCATCATTTCCAATACAGTCACCTAAGCCTTGCTTACAGGTGAACATGTGGATCATATGCAGAGAAATTTGTGTTATGACTGGCTGATGATGTTCATTTTCTGTCAAGAATTCATATGTTAGTGGTTTTGGCTTTCCTTTCAGAAGTGAATGTTCACCTTCTTCACCACAAAACCAACTTATATTCATGGTTTTAACTATAATATATAAGCCAGTGTCTTGTCAAGAACATACACACACACGTGCCATTACAGTTATTGACATACATACATTGGTTTAGTTAGGTGATGCTAACTAACATTGCTTATGGAAATTTCTGTGAAGGCTTTGTGATTGAAAAGTTTGGAAAAATGTATGGCCTTAATTCAAGGAAGATTTGATCAATAATTCTAAAGGTAAAACTACACCTATGAATAAGCCTAAAACCTTGAGATAAAAAGAAATTTTCAGCTTTAGGCCAAAGTGAATAAGAAACATTGTTTTACAGTATTTTTATGGTTTATTTATTTATTTATTTATTTGGCTCTTTAGGGCCTCACTCGTGGTATATAGAAGTTCCAGCTAGGGATTGAAATGAAGCTGTAACCACTGGCCTAAGCCACAGCAACACAGGATCCAAGCCATGTCGGCGACCTACACCACAGCTCACGGCAATGCCTGATCCTTAACCCACTGAGCGAGGCCAGGGTTTGAACCCACAACCTCATGGCTCCTAGTCAGGTTCATTTCCACTGCACCACAAGGGAACTCCATATGGTTTAAATTTTTGAGAGCTTCCGCAGTGTCTCACCTCTTTTTCCAGATGGTAAACTCATCATGCTAGAGATGAAGCCGTGGATTCAGATAGGTTTTTTTGACTTCTCTAAACCATCTTTTCTTTTTGCTCAGATATGGGTCAAACCTAGAAAGGTGACTCTTGTTTATTCTGCCTCATTACCTCAAAAATGTGGATAACATTTTAAGTTTGTAGATTCCAAATGTGAATATGTCAAAGCTCAAATTCTTCTAACTCAAAATCATATCACAAGACAATAACATATGAACCAGCAACTCAGATCTATTTCTTTACTTAGATTTATTTATTAAGGACAATTATGGCAACTGCTGTGACTTCTAAAAGTCCAACCTCAGCATTTGAGAGCATTTAGCCAAGTGGCAGAGCAGCAGACTCATTTCGAGTAAGATATTTAAAGAAGAAAGAAATGTCATATGTCATCAGCTGGCATAATTTAACTTGCAAATCAGATATTGGCAAGAGCTAGTTGGCAGCAGATGGCTGAACTCTTCTGTATTTCAGACCCCAAACCTATCCTTTCCCATTTTGTGCTGGAAATCTAATTAAAAGCCTTTTTATCACCATCAGATTAATTATAAGCATGCCTTTTTATCTGGTAGGAAATTGACCTGTGTTTAACAGATTTCCCCCTAACCATCTATTTTCCAAGATTTTCAAGAATTTTTTTCCAAGCTGATTTTTTCACACTAAATGTAATCTTTATATTTTAAATCCCATGAGATACTTCCTAGGCCATATATTACTCACTTATTTACCTTTTAGGACATAAATGTTATTAACTTCAGAGGACTTGCTAATTTAATTTTTTCTACTTAATTGGATGAAATTCATTGAAAGACAACTTTCTTCCAACTAAACAATTACCATGGTAAATAGAAGCTTATAAAGCTTACTTTTAAAGTCTTTTATCATATGTGGTAGAGTTAATATCAGAAAAAAGTGCATGTGTTTCAATAATTAGTCTGTCAGTCCACAAGTTTTTTATGTGAGAACTGACAATTCTGTGTTGTTTATATATGACACAATAGAAGTCATACATTCCAGTGGACTCAAGTATTTTGACAGAGTAAATCCACAGGTGTATGTTCAATATTTTGAAAAGTATTAGGTTACTTACCTTAAATAATTTTGTCATTATTGGACTAATTTTTGAAATAATATATAAATTTCAAGAAAAGCTAATGCTATAAGAAGGGGTAGAATGAGTGACTATCTTCTCAATATACAAAGGAACTGTAAATTCTAGTGGTTAAAAAAGAGAAAAAGTGATCATCTGGCTTTTATTTAGGACATAGAGTGCTGGACATAAAGAGCATCATGCCTGTCCTTACAATAAAAAAATGAGAGATAATCTGCAAGGATTAATTCAACTCTTATCCTTGAATTTATCAGCTAGCTGAGGCTGCAGGGTAATCAACTAACCCAAATATAAAGAAAGACTTTCTCTTGAAAGAAGAAACAATATATGAGTAATTTCTTTCCTGGGGTAAATGTTGAATCCTATACAGACTATTTGTAAGAATTCAACTAAAATTTCTGACAAATTACTTCAGGCTGACTTTAGACTAGTGTGAATGTATAGAATCTCTGGGAGCTGCGTTCCTAAGGAGAAATTGCACGTGTATGTGTGATCTTCTCTATAGACCTCACTGTATACTTATAAGAGAGTTTAGGGACTGTGTGGGAGACCAGAGAAAGCCTTCTGTTTTGGTGCAGGCATGGGACAGGGGAACAGCTCTTATGGAAAAGGTGTAAAGCCTCACCTAGAACCTTCTTTCTTATCTTCTCCTGGAGTAAAAGCTTAAGCTGCTGTGGGAAGGACAACAAACACTGTTACCCTTAGGCTAGAAGTGAATATTCATTGCAATTAGGTGAAGCAAAAAAAACGAAAACAAACAAAAAACCACCCTCTGTCCTTGGGAGAGGGACAGGAAAACACCTTGAGCCTAGACTACTTTGGGGGAGGAGTATGACCACAGAAAAGGCCCCATTTCCATCTGTATTCACAGGGCCTTCCTCAGACTGAGGTTGAACCAGAAAAAGAGAGTGACTCCCTAGACCCCCTCTTCCATCCTTCTTTATCAGGCTAGCAGGTGACCTATAACAGTTATCAGGTATATAATGCTGGGAGAAGGGTAAAGTGAAGAACGAGATCTTGGCTCAGGCACAAAGGAAAACCCTAAAACTGTGAGGTAAGTAGACTTTGAGAAAAAAAATCCTCTCAAAAAGTATTCCTCACTCTTAAGTACAAGTTAAAACCAGAAAATTTGAAGCTTGTGGTGCCCTGAAGGTAAATAGAAACCAAAATAACAACAACAGCAAAAATAGAGTCAGCTCAATTCCTGACTAGACTAACACAAACTCTGAAAATATGAAGAGAAAAGGCATGCCTATTTCTACATATAAATACTATTTACACTCACCTCTTCTCTTCTACACAAGATGCTCAGCTTTCTGCTAAAAAGCAGAGCATACAAAGAAGCAAGGGGAAAAGAAGCAATAATATCTGTCGAGACAAAACAATCAGCAGACTTGATCAAATATGATCCATATTTTGGATTTAAAATAACTGAATATTGTGACAAATATTCTGGAGGAAAAGTTAAACAATATGCATGAAAAGGTGGAATTTTAGCTGAGAGATGGAAACTGTGATAAAGAACCAAACAGAAATGGAAGAAATTAAACACATTGTTATAGAAAAGAAGAATGCCTTTGATGAATTTATCAGTAGAATCAGTACATTAAAATAAAATAAACAGTAAACTTGAAAGTCAAGGGAAATTTTCCAAACCAATAAGAATCAAATTATGAAACAAACCAAAAATTTAGGAGTTCCCATTGTGGTACAGAGGGTTAAGGATCTGGTGTTGCTGCAGCTGTGGTATAGGTTGCAGCTGTGGCTCGGATTTGATCCCTCACCTGGGAACTTCCATATGCTGTGGGTACAGCCAAAAATAAAAATTAAAAAAAAAATTCTGAGGTAAGGGACAATATTAAATGGCATAAAAAAATGCAATTAGAATAGACAAGAGAGACTGAGCAGAAGAAATGTTTGAATAATGATCAAGAATTTTTAAAAATCAATAAATTATTAAAAAATCCCACAGAACTATGAAGAACAATAAATTCTTCTTCCAAACATACCTAGAGAAAGGTAAATATTCAAATTGCTACAACCTGAAGACAGAGAAAATCTTGAAGGTACCATATCAAAGGTGTACATTGCATACAGGGAGAAAAAGAAAAGAGTTGGAGCAGAGTTCTGATTATGAACTCTGAAGTCTAGAGACAAGGGAATAACATTTTGAAGTACTAGAAATAAAATTCAAAACAGGAGTTCCTGTCGTGGCTCAGTGGAAATGAATCTTGACTAGCATCCATGAGGACGCAGGTTTGATCCCTGGCCTCATTCAGTGGGTTAAGGATCCGGTGTTCCCATGAGCTGTGGTGGAGGTTGCAGAGACGCCTTGGATCTGGCATAGCTGTGGCTGTGGCATTGGCCGTTGACTACAGCTCCATTTCGACCCCACGTCTGGGAGCCCTCATATGCTGTGGGTGTGGCCCCAAAAAGACAAACAAACTAAACAAGCCCTGCCAAGACCCGGTCAGCCCAGACCCTAAAACAAAGAAAATATTTTACAAAATTAAAGGAGAAATAAAATCTCTTGCAGGAAAATAAGAACTGAGGTAAATTCCTTACTGGCAGGCCTATTATTTATTCCTTAAAGGAAGTTATTCAAAAATAAAGACTAAGTACAAGACAGTAATTACGATCTATGCAAAAAAAGAGTGCTGGAAATGGCATTCATGAAGGAAAAGATAAAATTTGTTTTTCTTATTTTGAATTTCTGTAAAAGATAACTATGAAAGGCAAACATTATATCAAAGTATTACAAGTTTATGTTATATATAAAGTAAAGTAAAGTAACAATAGTGCAAAGGATAGGAAAGGAATTTAAATTATATTGTTTTAAGTTTCTTATAGTACATGATTAATTAAACATGGATATTGTAAATTCTAGGGCAGTCATTAGTGCATTTAAAATATTTAAATAATAATCCCAAATTGGAAATAAGTTATTAGATTTAAAAGCAATCATTTAAATAATTACATGAAATTAAAACAGTGAAAACACAAATAAAATTTAGAGATTTTCCAGATTGGATAAAAAAGTAACACCCAACTATGTCCTGACAACAAGATCCACTTTAATGAAGTAGATTAAAGTAAAAATATGAAAATGACATAATGTGAAACCAAAACAAAACAAAGTTAGGATGCCTATACTAATATCAAAGTAGACTTCAGAACAAGGAATATTACCAAGCATAATATTCGTAGTGATAAAGGGGACAGTTCAATAAAAGGACAATATTCTTAAATATGTATACACCTAATAACAGAGTTTAAATATATGAAATGAAACTGGTAGAACTGATAAGAATAATAAATCTAGAAGTAGAGTTAGAGACTTCAACTTTCAGTAATAGATTAAACAAATAGAAAATTGGTAAGGTAACAGATTTTTAACAGCACTTTTTATCAAATGGATCTATTAGATACATATAGAACACTTCACATCACAGTATTAGAATACACATTTTTCTCAAGTGCATATTGTAACTTTTGCCAAGATTGATATTATTCCAGATAGACCAATAAAAAAATTGAAATGATTTAAGTTATGCTTTCAAATCAAATGGGATATAAACTAGAAACCAGTAAAAGTAAGATATCTGAATGATCTCCAAATATTTGAAAATAAACACTTCTAAATAAACCATGGTTTAAAGACAATGTCGTAAAGGAAATTCAAACATATTTTGAATGAGATGAAAATAAAAATTCAACATGTCAAAATTTGTGGAAGGTAGCTCAAAGTTTGGAGTTCAATTTACAGCTTTTAAAGCCTTTTATTTGAAAAGCAAATATTTAAATCAGTAATTAAAGATTCCACTTAAAGAGACTAGAAGAAAAAAAGAAAGAAAATTAAACCCAAAGCAAGTATCATTGGAGAAGTAATAACAGAGCAGAAATCAATGAAATTAAAAACATATAAAACAAATTGGTGTAAGTAAAAGCCAGTTTCCTGAAAAATGTCAACAAAATTGATGAACATTTAGTCAGGTTAACCAAGTAAAAAGAGAGAAGACAGAAATTATAAATATTGCTATGAAAAGGGGTACATCACCACAGATCCTATAGAGATTAAATGAATAAGCAGGGACTACTAAAATAATTCAGTGCACATGACTTCAACAGCTTATATAAAATGGATAAATTTCTTAAATGATAAAAACTGCCAGTGATCACTCAAGAAAAATAAATAACTGAATTAGTCTGTAGATCTTTGTAGATATCTATCTGTCTGTCTGTCTACCTTTCTACCTATCTGTCTGTCTATCTATCTTTCTGTCTATCTATGTTTCTGGAATACAGCTACATCTTTTCAACAACATGCCCTTTGCTCCAGAAAAAGGAGCACTTCTCTCTCCTCCATGGCTATTCATTATAAAAAACATTCTTGAAAGACAGTATGGAACAAAGACAGCAAGTTCCTCTGCTTACAAGATGTGAATAACTGCAAGAGGCCCATGGGAATTGTCTCCTAACAGGACTGAAATGACTTAGAGATAGTTGAAATTTTACAGATTCTTATACTTTATGTATAGCTCTCCAGAAGTTCCAAATGAGAAAGTGAGAGCCTGGGAGTTTTCTGGGTCCCCTGTTTGTTGGATGGTCTTGAACAACAGTTTGTCTCTTTAGCAATGGAAAATTACAGAAAAATTCATTCTGCATTTCAACAGTTTTCTATTTTATTTTTTTAATTTTGCTTTTTTGCTTTTTAGGGCCGCACCTGAGGCATATGGAGGTTCCCAAGCTAGGGGTCAAATCTGAGGTACAGCTGCCAGCCTACACCACAGCCATAGCAACACAAGATCTGAGTTGCATCTGTGACTTACACAGCTCACAGCAATGCCAGATCCTTAACCCACTGAGTGAGGCCAGGGATCGAACCCACATCTCATGGTTCCTAGTCAGATTTGTTTCCACTGTGCCACAAAGGGAACTCCCTGACAGTTTTCTTTCTAGCTTAATTCCTTGCTTCTTGTTGCTTAATCAAATAAAGTGAAACCTATAGTATCTGGCACACTTTTCTACATCTTCCTTCTCTCCAGGATCTGGGAGCCTGGATACATTGGCAGCCTGGATACATCCTGGATTCATTGGCAGCCACAACTTTTGATGTCTTTTGTCCCATGAGATTATTCAGTTTTCTTGATTTCTCTGCTTCTTAGCAGAAGTGATTAGATTCCTGGATCAGAGTCAAGGGACAACAGTGAGAAGTATGTCATAGCACAGTTTCTAGTTCTAGTTCTCCAGACCCTGTCACACAGAGGTAGACACAAAGAGGGCTTGTTGACACCCGCACACAGAGGGCTGTGTAGTCCCCTGAGTTAATTCTTGACAGTCTCACTCAAAGAATTGTCTGGGAGAAGAAATGGCCAACAGGATGTCTGCTCATCTCTCTGTGGTTCCAGTGTCTCTATGATTTTGGGTCCTTAAGTTCTAGAAGTTTTAGCCAATTTCCGATGCCTTAAATCAAAAAGTTTTTAATTTTTTTTTCCGGATCTTCTACTTTTTCCTGAGAAGACTATGTGTTTCTGCAAGTAATTATACCTTAGCAGCTTTCAAGGCTATTCAATTTAGTTACACAATACTAACCATTTAGTTATTCAATTTAGTTATTCAATACTTTAGTTACGTATTAGTTTCTTATTTATTTTCCATCTTCTTTATGACTATAAGCTCTGTGAAATCAGGTTACTTTGGTTTATTCTTCAATGAATTCCCAGTGCCTTGAAAAGCACATGACAGTTGGTAAACTTTCAATATTAGATAAATAGACATCTGGGTTCATCTAAGTGAAAAATAATAAAATCATAATTTAAAATATTTCAACTGAATGTCTATTGACATATCTAATAATTTCTACTTATACCTATGTCACTGTTAGTATACATTTTCTCAATAAAAATAGCTTGTATGTTTAGACTGTAAATTAACAAATGCACAGATATGTCTTTAGTTCTAATTAGGGGGAGATGCATAAGTGTTCTGTGAGTTTAGAGATAGTTACCTTTTTCTCTACAACGTACAAGAAGGTGTAAATGGATGTTATTTTTTTCACACATCCTGTTTCTTCCCCTCCTTGGAGAGTCCTTTCAACTCTGCAGCTTCATGCTTGCTGCCTTATTCCTTTGATCAAAAATTACACTCATTTTGGATCCAGTTAAAAAGTTACCTTTTATAAAAAGTCTTCTGAGACTTTTTCATGGTGGCTCAATTATTCTCATCTCCATGCTCCCACAGCTCTGCATGGAATCTTTTGTTACAACCCTTATTAAACCATCTTTTAGTTAATTGCTTACATGGTCTGGGTTCCCACCTGCTTACTGAGCTCCTTTCCTAAATATCTTTGTGTCTTTAGCCCCTAGCACATAGAAAGTATTTTAGAACATGTTGATTAGATGCTTTATTAAACTTAGAATGTTATCCATCTTAGGAGTATATACATTTTAAGAAGACAACAACAAGATGAAACTAATTTTGGAATTTGGGTTAGCAATCAGCTGTGTATGGAAGCCACTTTAGAGAAGGGGAGGGCTTCCAGGAGCCACTTGACTCTATCTTTATGTTTATTCAAGAACTTATACTGTTTAAATTCTTTTTCCACAACGATTATCCTTGGAATCAGCTTTGATTTGGGGGGAGGGGAGGTATAGGCTGTCTATATGGTATAATTTTAAGAGAATCAGCAAGGTCTTCTTCTCTATTTGTGTTTGGAATCCCACATATAGTAATCTACTGCCTTGTTTTAGTTCTTCAGTCATGCTGTCATTTAATCTTTAAACAAAACTGTTTTTATGTTGGGACATGAATCAGTTTATTAAGTAGATAAGTTCTCTTTGGATAGAAGAATTCTGGTTAGGTGAGACTATATATGTCTGGAAAGAGGCATGAACAGAAGGAGTAGAACAGAGATGATAAGGATGGCAAATGCAGAAACCAAAGACCAATGTTGAGTTATTGGCACCTTTGTCAAAAATTTAATCTTCTCTTGAGGTGCTATTTTTATATTATAATTTCCTAATCTACCCAAATAAAAAGCTAATGCAAATAGTGTTCTAATATCTTCTTTAGTGTTCATTTAGTATAAGATTATATGGCTTAGATGTTGAAAAAGTTGGAGTTTTAAAGGCTATTTAGGATGAGAACAAATTTCCAGACATGAAAGTATTTCCGTATTTTCTGTTTCCAATTTAGCTATTGAAATCACATATGAAAATAGGTATTTTATCCTGTTTTTGCTATTAACACTAAATGTTAAGAATTATAATAGCTTTAATGCAAATGATCTTTTTTGATTTGCTTTTCTTACGTTGATGGCAGTTTAAGTATCTTGGACCATGAGTACTTGCATTTGGCATGATGTTGCTCTATGCTTGAGAAAGAATTTGCTTTCATAAATAGGCTGATATGTGTCTCTTACTAGCAATCTTTAGAGGCTATATATATAGATGAAAGGATGGTGATGCTAGGCTTTAAGTTGACCACAACCAAATTAACATCTATAAACTTTTTTTTTACATGTGCTTACATATGGAACCATGTGTTCCATATATATATGATTAAAAAGTCCTTAGTTTCTGTGGAAAAAAATCCATATTTTTGCTTTGAAGAGTTTATCTACATAATGAAATGTCACCTCACACTTGTTAGGATGGCTATTTCAACAGCAACAAAAAAGATAATCGCTAGTGAATTTGTTGAGAAATTGGAACCCTTGTATACTGTCCGTGGGAATATAAAATGATGCAGCTGCTATGGAAAATCATATGGAGGGTCCTCAAATATCATAAATAGACTACCATATGATCCAGCAATCCCTTTTTCTGGGTACATAGCCAAAAGAATTGAAGCCAGAATTTCAAAGACATATCTGTACTCCTATGTTCATTGCAGCATTACTCACAATAACCAAGACATAGAAACAGCCCAAATATCCAAATAGATAAAGAAAATGTGGTCAGTGCACTTAAATATTTTCAAACAGTAGATCTTGTATGCTTACAAACACACGTACACACACACATACACAAAAGCAGAAAGACACAAGACAACTTTTGGAGGTGATGGATATGGTTATCACCTTAGTTGTGATGGTATCAGAGGTGTTTGCCTGTGTTCAAACTCATCGAATTGTATACATTAAATATATGCAGGGTTTTTTTTTTTTTTTTTTTTGTATATCAATTATACCTCAATAAAGCTGGTGGCGGGGAGGAGCAAAGAAAGCAAGAAGCTTTAAAAAAGAGTTTATCTGACAGTGGAAGAGTGGAACTAACCATCTGGAGGATGTAGGTTACAACTAAGCTAAGGCCTTTGTTAGTTCCCCAGTTCCCTTGGCGATCTATGGGGCTTGAGCTCATTTCATTCCTTACCCAGTCTCTTTGCTTTCCTGGTGGAGTACTTAGTAGCTCATAACCTCACCTGCAGGAGGCAGAAGGGTATAGAAGTTAAACCACAAACTCCAGACTTTGGCTCTTCATAACTCTGTAAACTTGAGCAAGAGATAAAACCCCAGACTCTGTTGTACTCATCTGTGAAAGTGAGATTTACAAACAATAACTACCCAGAAGGTTGTGGTGAGGGCAAACTTAGATAATACACAAAGCACAATGCTGGCAGACAACAAACATTTAATAAATAATAGTTGCCATTGTTGTTATTGTTAATATAATAGTATTTCCTCCTCCTTATATTTCCACAAAGGGTAGAAAATTAACATTTCACTCTCCTAGAGGAAAACTCTTGGTGAGTTTAGGGGGAGAGGCTCTGTCCTCACTCTACTCCCACCTTCCCATGGATGAAAGACTAGGCAATTTTATATTAGGGATATTGAATTCCTAATGTGTCCAGCCCAACTCCTTCCTACTTTTTAAAACCTGTTTGCCCACAGGGCATTAAAATTCTGATATTCTGTTCACCAAGCCTGCTCTGGCTTGCTGTTGTCCAGCTATGCCAGTCTCTAATTGAGATGAAGTTTAAACAAGCTCATTTAACTGCAGATCGTGAGCCACATTCTGCAGTCAGCTTATTAGTAGTGCGATAATTTTATCTCCATCTGTTGTGTTTGGTTCAAAGCTGAACACAAAGTGAAAGAGTTATTTATTTGCCCCCTCACTACCCCAAATTTTCATCTTCTGAATTATCGCTGTGTTTTCACTGCTATTAACTGCAGTTACCACCTTGGAATTTCTTTACATTTTGAGCCTTAGGTGTTGTTTCTCCATCTGCTGGCTGCCCTTTTACCAGGCAATAGCCATTGCCCTTGCTGGACTGCTCCCACAAATGCCTTTGGCTCTGGTCCCATCACAGCT
The DNA here is from genome assembly GCA_004024745.2 of Catagonus wagneri. Taxonomy (NCBI): domain Eukaryota; kingdom Metazoa; phylum Chordata; class Mammalia; order Artiodactyla; family Tayassuidae; genus Catagonus; species Catagonus wagneri. The sequence continues at coordinate 4,104,085 of PVHT021183695.1, forward strand.
GCAGACTGATGTGGGAGATGGTGCTGCCTTAGACACTTTCTCAATGTTTGCCACTGCCTTTTCCGCCTTTATCATCACAGAGATATGGATGCCTGGTGTGACCAGCATCAGGAAGGCATGTGTCATGCTGCTTAGGAAACAGTATCTTTTTAGTCCCAGGCACTGGGAACTCTCTTCTGCAAATGAAGTGAGACACTTCTCGAAATCAGAATATGTGCTGTGTCTAATCTACCTTCACTGTGAGAATGATTATTTTTACATTCCTATATAGATTTCCTCTTGGTTGAATATACAAATTTCCTCCTAAGAAGCATTCCGATTATCGTGTTTCAATACTTAATCCTTATCTTTTAGGGATCTTCTTCTCTATAGTGAAAGACACTCTCCTCTCAAGGTTTGGCTGACAACTGCTGAAATGAACATACTGGTCAGAGATTGTATGGCCAAAAGCAAAAGCATATTATCAGTCATGCAGGAATTTCTTGGACTATATTTTGTGCAAACAACTGCTGCATTTTCAGTTTTGAACTTGGCAGACCTTATTTTAAATATGTATTGCCAAAAATTATGGCTCATTTACTGTATTTTCCTTCTCCCAATTGGAAAAGGAGAGCTAAAGTGGGGTCAGTATGGGAGTTGAACCTCTAGCAAATGACACTGTTTTCTTATCAGCATCAGATGTTTTTGGGGTGTTTATATAGCCTGTTCTCTTTCTGTGTGTGTGTGTGTGTGTGTATTTATTTATGTAGCATATAAGTCATAGGTTTTAACAGAGTAGACAACCATGAAATTAATAGTTTGTGATGGTTATATTAATGCCTAGGGAGATTTTTGGTCCAGTAAAACTTATGCTCTCTTACAACCTTGTAATAGTGTTTATTTCCTTTACTAAATTTTCTTATATCAGGTATTACTCTTATAATTATTTCCCACCAGTTTATTTGCATATTTTATTAAAAGATAAGGGAGAGAATTTATGATACTTGAAACTCAAAAGTCCTCATTCTTTTTTATTAACTTTAATTTTTGATAACTGTGACTGCTGTGAACATAATTCTGGTGGTCTGCATTTCTGAACCTCTTTTCTATGCCACAGCCTCTCCCTTCCAGTGCACTTTCCATATACCATTGATGATACAGTTCAAAATGTAAATCTGACCGTGTCCTACTCTCCTGTGCTCAAACCCTTGCTGGTTCCTAATTTCTCATGGAATGAATCCCCTACTCTTTATCTTATCATAAAGGGAAGACCCTTCATTATCTAATGTGAAACTCTTGCCGCCTTCTACCCTAGAGCTCTTCTTTCTAGCCCCTTGCCTACTTCTGCCTTAGCCATTCCTGCCCTAGTAACCATAATGTGATTTAAATCCTCTTTTGGAACATATGCACTTCCATGCCTCTGAGAATTTCTTCATGATATTCACATTGAATATCACCTCTAGATTCCTTTCTCTCCCTTGTCTGCTTGGAGGATTCATATCCGTTCTTCAAGACCCAACAAAAACAGCACCTCATTATGAAGTCCTCAGGTCAATTGTACAATATTTTTTGTTTTCATGTTTGCATAACCAGCTAGTTGTGAGCTCTTCAAGGGTGGAGACAGTTCTTTATTCATTAAGTTCCTTCCTAAGATTTATGTCTGTTATATTGGAGTGGGAGGTGGGAGAGGAAAACATGTCCATTCCTTTATACAATGGTCTGCAAAGACATTGTTTCCTCTCTCTGTTTGTCATCACAAGAGAGATGTGGTTGCCTCAGAGCCCAGTATGTGTGGATGGCGGTGGCCTCTGCTGCTGAGGCATTCAGACCTAAGCTCCCTCAGATACTTTTAGCTCTTGAGAGTTGCTGCCTCATCTTCTGGCTGACACTTGCTGATGATGTCTTGCTCATGCTCTTCTACTCTGAGGCTAAGCTCTGTCCTGCAATAGTTGATCCATGACTAGCTTGGAGGATCCAGTCTCATCTTCCCTGTATGCCTCAACCATGTGGACTAAAGGCACTGTCTGCTTTACTCGGATAGGTGGCACTATATGTCTTCTTTCTCCTTGGCTGATTTCCCAGGCCTTTTCTCTTAGTACAAATAAATAAATTCAGTTTACCCTCATAACAATCCTATGTGGTATATGCTATAATTAACCCAATTTTATGGAAGGTGAAAATATGGTACAGAGATACAAAGTCAAAAGAACCAGGATTCAGATCCAAGAGGACACCAGAGTCATGGCACCAGACTCCATGCTCTTAACTAGTGTACTGCAGAGTCTTATATAAAACCCGTGCTTAAAATGTGAGAGAAATTAATATATGCCTATTGCCTAAAAGCATGACAGTTGATCAGATATATATTCATTGAATCATTGAATCATCCCACCAAACATGAGAAAGTGGTGGAACTATGACTCTTCCTGGTTTTATCACTCTGGAGTAAATGGTTTTCCCATAATAGAATTCTTTTCATAGTTTGTGTGCTAAAAGTAGTTTTTGAAGATTTGTTTTTAAAGTAGGGGTAACTTCTCCACTTTATAAAACTATCCTTAACAAAGGCAACTGTGGTAAGGATGAATAATTTTAGGCCCTGAAAGGTTTTCATGTGTACTAACATTTTGTCTTTTTTCAGCCCATAATAACAAATGGCCTAACTTAAAAAAAAAATGGGGGGGAGGGGAGGGCAGACAGTGGAAGCATCACAGTTTTATTCCAGTGACTCAAAGTCCTCAATGTGTAAGGTGGACCAGAACGGATGAGTTGAACTTTTTCAATTATCCACGGAGACCTGCTGTCAAATTTATGGTGGAGCTTGTTGTTGGTGTTGTTGTACTCTGTCATAGTAACTAGGTTTTGCCTCTTAAATAGACCATCAAATTAGCACATTAAAGCAACATCCCTCATCCTCATGAAACATTTGAATTACATTCAACAGTACATGTTTTAATGATTTATTTTAACAGTGTTCTTCACCCAGTAGGTTAAAATGAAAGTTACTGAAATAAAAAAGTGTAGCATCAAAATCTCTCTGTTTTAGATTGATTACACTGTTAGTATCTAAATGGAGAGATGACTTGATAAGTTTGATTTTTCTGTTTGTTTTTTGAGGCCCCTTCCTTTAATTTCTTTTCTATTGAAATTTGTTAGGTTAAAACTTAAGCTGACAATGGATGTTTCCTTTTTTCATTTCATGTCTGGATACTATTTTTCCAGATTATCTGGCTTTCTTGGGAACTATGACTCCGGCTACAACATAAAGACTGACCACTGTCCTTGCTGTACTTCTAGAGGAGACTTTAGTGCACTCACGGGAAGAAAGCAAAGGACTAGACTTTTGGCATAACTGTCTTTGGTCCTATGAATGAATGCTTCCCTGGCTTTGGGAAGCTGGTGACAAGATACTAGAACCACAAATGGGCTATGGGGAAATACATTCAATGAAGAAAAAAATCTCTAAAAGACCGAACACATGACGAGATAATCTTAGCTTCTGCTTGTAGACCCAAATAAGGACCTTCTTTGAGTTCCCTGGTACCTTTGCAACTGAAGGCTTTCCTTGAATGAATACAGTGCAAGTGGATCCATTGGTTGTGTAAAAATAAACTGCTCATTTCTTATTTCTATACTGAATAGTTATCTGGCTTCCATATCAGCTGTGGCCTCTGGGATGTCAGCCAGTATCCTGTGGTGTGTTCAGCCCTGTTCTTAAGCCCTGTCAGTGAGGTAGTGATAGGGTTCCAACCCAATGGAAGTGGAAGTTATTTTCACCTTAAATATTCTTTCAAATTTTCAAGCATAAAGACAAGTTATGTCGGCTTTTAAGAGACACATCTGGTGTGCCTTGGGCTGGAGGCCAGATATTCTACCCTTGAGTTTTCATATCATTGTAGAAATGTCAATATTTTAGATAACTCTGCATTTGATAGCAGTGACGTTTCTAAAGTTTTGGAGAGAATCTTTTGTTTAGGTGCAGTTGCAGTCCAGTATTACAGATGACATACTGACTCTTGAGAGAAGTTAAAGGTTTGATTCAAGGTTGCACAGCTGGTAGATTTGTGATAATACTAACATCCTTTGGCCTTTTGTCAGATATTCTTTCTTTTATACTACACTTTTAAAAGATGTTTAATGAATTTTAAAATTAAGTTGTATTGGGATAAGACAGGCTACAAGGGTGTATTTGAATCTTCTCAAACCAGAGACAGCTAGTTGTTCTTAATATTCATTATCGTTTTCTTATGTAATAATAGAACCCCTAATTTTAACTTGGCACATAGTTAAAGGGTACATGTCCCTTTCATTTATAGGTAGCTCTGTGGCTAAACTCCAGTGGAGTTTGGGGAAGAAATGCTGTGTACAACAGCCTGGTCACACCTTTACAGGAAAGGTATAATCATACATTTTCCTTTATCTTTCTTTCTCATGAGAATAGTTTTATGGTCATGCTCCATTTTGAACCATACTGGTATGGGCAAAATCCTAGAGTTAGAAAAGTTAGTAGTAACTTTCTTCCTTGATACTAGGAACTGTTTGACAGCCCTGGTGTGTTTATGCCTAGACTTTTATGCAAGAGAGAGATAAACATTTACCTTGCTCCAATCACTGATACTTAGATTTCAGTTATAGCAACTGAACAGTGCAATTTAATAATTTGCAGATTTAATGCTGCAAGTTAATATTTTATAACCACCAAATTTAAGTGCAATATATGGATGTTATGCTTGTGTAAATGTCTAGAAGTCTTGCAGTTAAATGTTACCATCACATGTTACAGGAGATGGCTTTCCATTTCACTCAGGCTTCTTCCAATAACTTACACAGTGTGATTCCCTGATGTTGCCTCTTTAACATTCTGTAGCGCTCTCGTCTCTCAGTGGGCTCCAGCCATACTTACACCTCTTTGCTATTCCTAAGCGTTCCAGGCATGCTCCGTGCTCCCTCCTCAGGGTATATGTTGTTTTGTTGTTAGTTTTTTTATTTTTTTTTTAAATCTCTATTCTGCAAATCTCTTTGCCTAGCAATCTGCATATATCTTTGTTTCCACAATTTTAGAATTTTGCTCAGTTCTTGCTTTTTTACTTTGTCTTTCTCTGACAACTTCAGTGAATTTCATTCTCCTTACTAGCTTGATACTCACAGCCTCTTTGTACACTTACTTTTTCTCAATATATTTATTTCTATTTTTTACTCTCACTGAAATACTAGCTTTGTGAGAGTAGGAACTTTGCCTGTTTAGTTTACTGTTGTTCCCAGAACACTTTCTGGCACCTAGAGATCACTAGATTAATACCTACTGAATGTATGTATGTATGTATTAACCTCTGAGTGTGTAGATGGATGTAAATGATGTATGTATACTTAAAGGTGATAATATTCTGATAACTCATGTTGTTTTCTAAAATATCTGTAAAATAAATATGTTGGCTTTTCTAGAAATATATTCTGTTTCAGTGAAGCTTTGATAGATTAAAATTTCATAGACTGATAGGAAAATCTCATTCATTCACATACATTATTAAATTTCCTTAAAGGATTACTAATCTCTGATCTGGAAATAATTAGGAAAAAAATCCTAAAATTGCAGTGTTTTTAGAGAACTGTTTATTACATGTACTCTGAAATATATATTTTAATATTATATTTCCTATCTTTATCTTCCCAATGTAAGAAATCAGTCCTAAATCAGCCTTGAAAATAAAAGTTAAATGCAGAACAAATAATCCTTTCTTGTAATGACACTATAGTGGGAATGGATTTTAATGTATTATATTTGAATTTCAAAAGTGTCACTTCTGTAAGTCAAATTAAGCCAGCTTTGAGTACTGAGTCCTGGGGTTATACTAGAAATTTGGTATCTGGCTTCTAAGATCCCTTCCTCTATTCAAGAGCTCTGGGTTTACATAGATCTGGAAAGCTAGGAATAGCACTCATTCCTAGTCCAAGGGAGTTGTAATCCATACCACTGCATCAGATACAAATGGAATTGCATATTCATATTGGGCTCTGCTGCTCTGCGTGAATAAGTGCTGTTCCTCACAGTCGGGCTCCCTGCTGACATAGATTCAACAATACATCTTTGGTCTCTGATTTCAAATCATGGTGCTAACTTTCTCACTCCATCAGCCCCGTATACTTGTTTCTACCTTTTGTGGAAACTCCCCAAATCTTGTTGTCTCTCTTACATATAGGAAACCACTTCCTTTTTCCAGTATACCCTATGAAGTCTGAGTGAGCCATAAAATGCCATCCTATAGTCTTGAAAACACGCTATTTATTTAAGCTCTAATAAGACACAAGATTAAGGAGTTTAATAAGACTCTTGAGACATTTTAATGTCAGAGAAAAGTTATGAAGGACTTTAAAATGGTCAAACAAGATTACTCATTGTTCTACCTATTACAGTCTTTTTAGCTATCTTTATCTTGTGTTTTCTTTGAGCTAATTTACATAGCTATTTTTAGAAAAATGATAATACAAGAAATTTTTGTTTACAGAAATGCAAATGAAATATGTCAGTTTGAATTTAATTAGTTATTGTCTTATAGATATTGACCAGTTTTCCATCTTTTTGTAAATTCATTTCAGAATCCTGATTGCCTATATATGATAAATTAGAGATTTTAACATGTTACTAGTTTAGTATTACTAACAAGTTAAATACAGCATTTGACATGCATTAGCTTTGTATTTGTATGAGAGCCATGATTTTCTTTTAAAAAAAATCCTTTATATTAGAGGCACAATGGTGACTTCTCCTACTTATGAAGGGGCCATGGAAAGGCACTGCATGATTACTATTCTTAGAACATTCAGTGTAGACTAAAGCAAAATAGAACCAAAAACACTGGTTTGAGCCCTCTCCCTTTTTTTCTTGGTGAGTTTGGCTAAGGGTTTATCAATTTTGTTGATCTTTTCAAAAAACCAGCTGAATTGATCTTTTCTATTGTTTTCTTTGTTTCTATTTCATTTATTTCTGCTCTGATCTTTTTGATTTCTTTCCTTATACTCACCTTTGGATTTGGTTGTTCTTTCCCTAGTTGCTTTAGATGTAAAGTTAGGATGTTTATTTGAGACTTTTCTTGTTTCCTGAGTCTTTTCTTGTTTCCTTTTATTGCTATAAACTTACCTCCTAGAACTGCTTTTGCTGTATCCCATAGGTTTTGGATCATTGTGTCTTCATTGTCATTTGTCTCTAGGTATTTTTTGACTTCTTCGTTGATTAATTCATTGGTTTTTTAGTACAGTATTTTTAGTCTCCATGTGTTTGTGTTTTTCGAAGTTTTTTTTCCTTGTCATAGATTTCTAGTTTTATAGTGTTATGGCCAGAAAAGATGCTTGATATGATTTGAGTTTTCTTAGTTACTGAGACTTGATCAATCTTAGAGATTGATGTTCCAAGTGCACTTGAGAAGAATGTGTATTCTGCTGCTTTCAGAAAGAATATTTTTTGGAGTTCCCTTCGTGGCTCAGTGGTTAACGAATCTGACTAAGAACCATGAGGTTGCAGGTTCGATCCCTGGCCTTGCTCAGTGGGTTAAGGATCTGGCGTTGCCGTGAGCTGTGGTGAAGGTTGCAGACGCGGCTCGGATCCCGCGTTGCTGTGGCTGTGGCAAAGGCTGGCAGCTACAGCTCCTGTTAGACCCCTAGCCTGGGAACCTCCATATGCCGCGGGTGTGGCTCTACATAAAAAGGCAAAAAGACAAAAAAAAAAAGAAAGAATATTTTTTAACTGTTATTTAGGTCCATCTGGTCTAATGCATCATTTAAGCCTGTGTTTTCTTGTTGATTTTCTGTCTGGATTATCTGTCCATTACTATAAGTGGGGTGTTAAAGTCCTCCGCTATTTTTGTGTTATTATAGATTTCTTGTTTTATGGCTATTAACAATTACCTTATATGTTGAGGTGCTTTTATATTGGCTGCATATATACTTACAATTGTTAGATCTTCTCAGATTGAGCCTTTAATCATTATGTAGTATTATTCTTTGTCTCTTGTAACTGTCTTTATTTTAGCATCTATTTTGTCTGATAAGAGTGTTGCTGTTCCAGCTTTCTTTTGATTTCTATTTGCATGGAATATATTCCTCCATCCTCTCACTTTAAGTTTGTATATGTTTTTAGAACTGAAGCGGGTCTCTTGTAGACAGCATATATATAGGCCATGATTTTATATCCGTTTAGCCAGTCTATGTCTTTTGGTTGGATCATTTAGTCCATTTACATTTAATATAATTATTGATATGTATGTTATTGCCATTTTATTAATTGTTTTGGATTTGTTTTTGTTGGTCTTTTTTCACCCTTTCTTTTGTTCTCTTATGACTTGATGACTATTGTTAGCATTATGTTTGGATTGCTTTTATTATTTGCATGTGTATCTATTGTAGATTTTTGGTTTTCTGGTTAGCAGTTGCCATAAGGTTTTGATATAGGAGTCTCTGTGTATACAGGATTGTTTTAAGTTACTGGTCTCTTAATTGCTAATACATCTCCAATACCCTGTGTTTTTACCCTCCTCTTCTCATGATTGCTGGTTTTGATATCACATTTCTGTGTGGAAAATTTCCTACCTTTACTACATACTTGTCTTTACAGGTGATCCTTCTCATTTTTAGTTTTCTTGTTTCTAGTTGTGGACTTTTCTGCCTAAGGAAGTTATGTTTATTGTAAAGCTGGTTTGGTTGTGCTGAATTCTCTTAGCTTTTGCTTGTCTGTAAAACTTCTGATTTCTCCATCAAATCTGAGTGAGGGCATGACAGCCTTACTGGATAGAATATTCTTTGTTACAGGTTTTCTCCTTTCATCATTTTAAGTACATTGTGCCACTCCCTTTGGGCCTTCTGAGTTTCTGCTGAAAAATCAGCTCATAACCTTATCAGGGTTCTCTTGCTTGTTATTTTTTGTTTTCCCCTATCTGCTTTCAGTATTTTCTCTTTGTCTATAATTTTGGTCAGTTTGATTAATATGTGGCTTGGGGGCATTCCTCCTTGTGTTTATTCTATATGGTATCTTTTGTGCTTCCTGAACTTGAGTGAGTGATCCTTTCCCATGTTAGAGAAGTTTTTGGCTATTATCTTCTCTGGCCCTTTCTCTCTCTCTTCTTCTGGCACCCTAGAATATGAAGGTTGGTGCATTTATTAATGTCCCAGAATTCTCATAGACTGTCCTCATTTCTTTTCATTCTTTTTTCTTTATTCTCTTCTGCATCAGAGTTTTCCACCAGTCTGTTTTCCACCTCACTTATCATTTTTCTGCCTCCTGTATTCTACTATTGGTTCCTTCTAGTGAATTTTTCATTTCAGTTATTGTGTTGTTCATCTCTGCTTATTTTTCAAATCTATTTCTTTGTTAAATGCCTCTTATAATTTATCAATTTTTGCCTCCATTTTTTTCTGAGATCTTAGTTACTTATCTCTACTTCACTTAGCTGTTCTTCTGGGGTTTTGTCTTTTACCTTCATGTAGCTCATATTTCTCTGACTTTTCATTTTGTCTAGCTTTCTGTGTGGTCTCCTTTTTTTTCCAGTTACAGGAATGTAGTCTCTCTTGTTTCTGGTGTCTGCCCCCTTGTGGGTGATGTTGATGTAGGGGCTTGTGGCAGGCTTCCTGATGGGAGGGAGTGGTGCTGGCCTACTGTTTGGTGGAGCTGAGTCTTGTCCTGTGGTGGATAGGGCTTTGTCTCTGGGTGTGATTAGAAGTGGCTGTGTGCCTGAGAGGACTTTAAGTAGCTTATTTGCTGATGGGTGGGGCTGTGTTCCCACTCCGTTTTATGTTTGGCCTGGGACTTCTCAGTCCTAATAGGTGGGGCCAGATTTTTCCAAAATGGCTGCCTCCGAGGGAGTACACAGTAGTGATTATTCCCTGAGACTTCTGCTTCCAATACCCTGCTCCCATAGTGACCCACAGCTGACTCCTGATTTCCAGGAAGACTCTCCAACCCTGGGCTGACCCAGATTTTTATGGAGTCCCCGCTTTGCCCTGGGACCCAATGCACATGAAACCCTCTGTACACCCTCCAGGAGTGGAGTCTCTGTTTTCCTCAGTCTCGTGGAACTCCTGCACTGAAGTCCTGCTGGCCTCCAATGCCAAATTCTCTGAGGGGGTCCTTCTCTGAATGCCAGATCCCCAGGCTGGAAAAACAACATGGGGTTTGGACCTCTCATTCCTGTGGGAGAGCCTTTTCAATATATTTTCCAGTTTGTGCGTCATCTATGCAGTGGGTATGGGATTGCTTATAGTATGAAAGCGCCTCTTCTACCATCTCAATGTGGCTTCTTCTTTGTCTTTAGGGGTAAGATATCTTTTTTTTGGTAGCTTTCAGTTTATTTTGTTGGTAGTTGTTCAGCAGTTAGTTGTAATCTTGGCGTTTTCATCAGTCCTTCTGATCTGTGATCTTGTCTCTCAAACCCAGAATCAAAAATATTAATCACAAAGGACAGCTGTTAGACTGTTCTTTTATTTATTTGTTTGTTTTAATTTTTTATTCATTTATTTTTTGCCAGTCCTGCAGCATATGGAAGTTCCTGGGCCAGAGACCAAACCTATGCCACAGTAATGACCCCAGCCCCTGCAGCGACAGTGCTGAATCCTTAACCTGCTGCACCAGAAGGGAACTCCCTAGATTGTTCTTTTTAATTCACCATTATCCAGTCTTTTTGTGTCTACCAGCTAAAGAATGTCTCTCTCCATCTAACTCTACAAGGATTGAGTCCTTAGACACTAACCTTCAACACACCCTGAGAGGATTTCAGGTTGGAGATCAGGAATGAGACACTCTGTGCTCAAAGAAACACTGGCAGAATGGGCTTTCAGATAGTTAGATATTTTCAGGAGAAAAATTTTATAAACTTGGATTCTTGCATAAACCCATATGTAGAAAAATTCTAAAACCATTTACTACAGTATCTGTTCCTTATGACTAGCAGCAACTTTCTACCAATATGTGTGCTTGGTTGTATGTACCATCTTCATTAAAAATCTTAAATATACTGCCCTTCCCCCTACCTCTTCAGAACAGTTTCTCAGAGCTATCCTACAGGCTATAGTCCTCAGTAAGGCACTGAATAGACTTGACTCATAGTTTTTATGTTGTGCTTTTTTTTTTTTCCGGTTGACATGGAAGAATTCTGAGCTTTCATAATGCATAAAGCAGGTATTTTATAAAAAGAACAGCTTTATCTTGATTCTTTGCTGCGTACTAAGAAAAGTTTAGAATCAATCTCTATATACATATATAGAAGAAAAAGACTAACAGTGTTGAATAAACCCTTCAAAAATCTGTAACTAATTTGAGTTATATTAAAATGAAATGTGTGGAATTTCATTCCAGATCTGGGCTAAATTTTACTTTTGCATATAAAAGTTAACATATTTAAATTTTTTAATAGAAAATTCTTAATTATTAACATAAAATGATTTTAGGGGATTTAATCACACTGTTAAATACCAAATTTTTAAATGAATAAGTTTTAAAGACCTGATTGGCTTTATTGACTGAGTCATGCCTTGGACAACATTTCCATCTATCAGGTAGTAGAGCGAAGCTCCAAGGAGCTGTTCAAAAAGGAAGGTTGTTAAAGGCAAGTAGAAGAGGGAAAAGGAGAAAACAGATGATCTCATCTTCCTTTGGTTGATAGAAAAGAGTTTATATGGCAGATTACCTCGTTGGTGTTGACCAAAAAATTTCAGACTTATAGATATAGTCGGCATTCCTGTGGGAGGTTGTAACCTCAATTAGATTAAGTATTAAGCCTTGATTTGTTGATACGGGCTTAGTACAAGGACAACATTTTGGGCTTGTTATCTCTTTTTTAACAATACTGTTAGGAATGGAATGGTGATTAGTATCCTATGAAAACTCCATCTACATGCTTATGTCATACATTATCCTTATCTGCTCATGAAATATATTTCCAAAGCCAAAAATTAGTTGGGCTTAATTTTAATGGAAATTAGTATTGAGAAATTATATGTGATTTTTGATAGAAATTTTCAAAATTTCCAGACTTTATTTTCCAAAATTTATTTTCTACCTAATTTTCTCAGGTTATCCTATGATAGAAAATATTTAATATAGATAGTTTTATTTATTTTTTTCACTGTTGCTCATTAAGAGGTGTGTAGATGAGCAGTAACAGTGACAACTGCTTTTTAATATTTCCACTTGAGAAACTCATCTCTTGACTGTTCCCTGACTCATGGTTTGGAGGTTCTTTGTTTAATAAAATAGACCAATATTGAAAAGGTTTAAAAATCGAATATTAAAAAATGCAAATACTGATAATTCAGAGCCTACACATTTATTTTATAAACAATCAAAAGTTGGCCAAAGTAGGCTGGAAAACCATTTTAATTATTTTGAGGGGGAAATAAAAGGAATTATGTCAAAATCATAAACTCAAATTAACTCTTATGTTAAGCAGCATGATTAAGAGGAGAATTTCTGAACAGATACAATATTAAATCCTTCAGTACCTATTCCATGTAATGATTTGACAAAATTTTTTAGTGGTTTAAAATTCAAAAAGCTGAAGTCTGAACATTGTCATGCACCTTTAGAACTCATTAAACAAAGGATAATAGATTGCACAAAGCAATAGGGATGATTAAAATTCTTTGATTTTGGGGGGAAAACTAAAATAACTATAGCTGAGAAACTATTAAAGAAAAACATCTTTACCCTAGGATATATGGATTTATAAGACAGTAAATTTTTTTAAGGCCACCACATAAGTAAGTTTTATAATCTGCCCCAAATACATCATGTGAAAACATGAATACCAACTAACTGGGATGCACTATTGGAGAATAGTTTATGTGGTGTATTTTCTGAATAAAATAGAGCTTTTTAAAAAAGCTTTGTTATGTTATTAATATCTGTGTTTTAGAAAAAGTTGAGTGTGAATATAAATAATTGAATGCTTACCACTTATTGAGGATTTACTCAATACCAGACACCAGCCAAGTAATTTTTCATGTTGCACCTCATTTAATCCTCACAATATTCCTAAGAAATGTCACTGAATCCTCAGTCTCCTTCGATTATGCTAATGTTAGCGTTCTGCCCAACTGCAGCATCATCTCTGCTGTTATTTTTTATCCCTCACGCATCGCTCTCTCTCTCTTTCTCTCTCTCTCTTTCGCTCTCTCTCTCTCTCTGCTCATGGATATCATATATCAAAAGACAATTCAGTCTCAGTAAGAAACCACTATTTCCCTTTCAAAAAACCCTTTGCATCATAATCATGATTTTTACTACTCTTGAGCACATCTTATAGGATAGCCATTGTTCTAAACCTTTCCATACGTTTTATTATTTAATCTTTTTTTTTTTTTTTTTTTGCCTTTTGTCATTTTAGGGCCGCACCCGCGGCATGTGGAGGTTCCCAGGCTAGGGGTCTAATCGGAGCTGTAGCCACGGGCCTACGCCGCAGCCACAGCAACGCAGGATCCGAGCCGCGTCTGCAACCTACACCACAGCTCACGGCAACGCCGGATCGTTAACCCACTGAGCAAGGCCAGGGATCGAACCTGCAACCTCATGGTTCCTAGTCGGATTCGTTAACCACTGCGCCACGACGGGAACTCCTTATTTAATCTTCAGGATAACTATGTGATAGATACTATAGTCACCCCCAGTTTTCTGTCTGGAGAGCACAGAGCCAGACAAGGTGTATAGATCATCCAGTGCTTCAAAACATTAGGTGGCAGGAGTTCCCATCATGGTGCAGCAGAAACAAATCTCACTAGGACCCATGAGGTTATGGGTTTGATCCCTGGCCTCAGTCAGTGGGTTAAAGATCCAGAGTTGCTGTGAGCTATGGTGTAGTTCGCAAGACATGGCTTGGATCTGGCATTGCTATGGCTCTGGCGTAGGCCAGCAGCAACAGCTCCGATCTGGGATTTTAGTTCTCTTTGTCTGACTTCAAAGCTTATTTTTGTTAATTTTTGTAGTGTACTACCTCCCTGGAAATTGGTATTATTTGTTACTCCATTTTTATACACACACACATTTGAAGTAAAATTTACATATAGTGAATGAACAGACTCTAAGTGTAAAATTCAGTGAGATTTGATAAATGAATCTCTGTCTAATCACCACAGAGTCAAGATATAGAACATATAAATCACTTTGGAAAACTTCTTTCTTCAAGAGAATCTGCAATCAAATAGGTTAACATTGTTCTCAGTATTATTGCCATGGAGTAGTTTTCCCTCCTCTTGAACTTCATATAAATAGAATAATAGAGTATATATGCATTTATGTCTGACTTCCACTCACTCTAATGTTTTCAAGACTGATACATGTTGTGTGTATGGACAGTTCATTTTTGTCAAACTTGTGTTGCTTATCTTTTGTTAATTTTTATATAAGTATTTTCTGGTTTTCATCCTATCATAAATGAAATTTTTGTTTTTTTTTGAATTTTGTTTTTGCTGCTAATGTATTGAAATGCCATTGGATTTTTTATCATATCCTTCATACTTGGTATTTTCATGTATTAATTATTATCTGCTAAATTGTGTTCTCTCAAAATTCATATGTTGAAGCATAACCCCTAATACCTCAGAATAAGGGTATTTGGAGACAGGGCCTTTAAAAGGATGCCTAAGTTAAAAGCAGGGCCTTAGAGTTGACCATAACTCAGTTTGACTGGTATCCTTGTGAAAGAGGAAATTTGGATACACAAAGAGACACTAGGTATGCACATACACTGTGAGTGTTAGCCATCTCCAAGCCAAGATCAGCCTTAGAAGAAACTAAACCTGTGCACAGACTGAGTTTGATTTCTAGCCTCAGGAACTTTGAGAAAATGAATTTCTGTTGAATAAGCTACTCAGACTGTGATATATTGTTAAGGCAGCCCTAGAAAACCAGTACAGTTCATATATATTTAGGGCTAGATTCCTTAGGACTCTGAGGGTATAAGTGTTTATGTCCACATCAAATATATAGAAACTTTGATTTCTTCTATTACAATCTTTATGGCTTTTTTTTTTACTTCATTTGTTTTAGATAGATGTATCATTATCATAATAATAGATGATAAATTATGAAAATAAATAGAAAATAACCGTATATTCCTTGTTTTCAATCTTAGGGGGAAATTGTTCAGTATTTCATATTAAAATTATATGTGATCCTAGCTGAAGGTTTTTCATGTATGCCCTTTTTCATAAAGGATGCACTCTTCTGTTCTTAGATTTCTGAGTTTGTTTTTTGGTTAAATAAAATCAAGCGCTTTATTTGAAATTGGAGTGATTATGTGATTTTTTGTCTGTATTTTGTTAATATGGTGGAGTATGTTTATCTTCAAATATAAAACCAACCTTGTACTCCTGAGATAAACCTTAATGTATTTTTTATGTATTGCTAAATCCTATTTTTAAAATAATTTATTAAGAAATTTGTTTCCATATTCATGAGAGATTTTGGTCTTGATTTTCTTTTGCGGTAATGTTTTTGCCAGGTTTTGGCATGAAAGTTATGCTGGTGTCAGGACATAGGTTAGGAAGCATACTTTCTGTTTTCTGAAGGATTTTATGTAATATTGACATAATTTATCCCTGAAATATTTGATAGAATTGGTTATTGAAATTATCTGGAATGAAGTTTTAGATAAAAAATTCACTGTCTTTAATATGTATAGGACTACTCATATTTTCAATTTCCATGTTTTAGTTTTGGTAAGGTGTGTTTTTTCATTTAATACATAATATTGAGTTTATTATCGTACAATTGCTTTATTAGCAGTTTTATGTCTCTAGTATATGTAGTGGCATTTGCTTTTAATTCCTTATTAATCTGTGTTTCTCTTTTAATTTCTGGACCGATCTAGCTATTTCTGCTATTTCTTTAATTTCTATTTTTATTTTTATTATTTCCTTTTGCCTATTGACTTTATGTATTATTTGTTCTTCTTTTTCTTTACTTTTTTTTTTTTTTTTTTTTTTTTTGCTGCACCTGCAGCATATGGAAATTCCTGGGACAGGGATTGTTTGTGAGCTACAGCTGTGACCTACACTGCAGCTATGGCAACACTGGATCCTTTAACCCACTGCACAAGGCTGGGGATAGAACCAGCACCTCCATAGTAACCCGAGCCACTGCAATTGGATTCTTAACTCACTGTGCTACAGTGGGAACTGCTCTTCCTTTTTCTAATTTCCTCAAGTGATCATTTAAGTCATTAATTTAAACCTTTCTCCCTTTCTAGTATGTTTTCAAAGCTATGAATTTCTTTTTAAGCACTTATTTTTATTATTTTTGATATAACGTATTTTTATTACTGATTATCATTAAATCAGAAATAAGTTCCAATGTCCTTGAGTTTCTTCTTAGACCCATGTTATTTATTTACTTATTTACTTAATGCTTTCTAGGGCCACACCTGTAGCACATGGAAGCTTCTAGGTTAGGGTCTGAATTGTAGCTACAGCTGCCAGCCTACGCCACAGCCAAAACAATGCCACATCCGAGCCACGTCTGCAACCTATACCACAGCCCATGACAACGCCAGATCCTCAACCCACTAAGTGAGGTCAGGGATTGAACCTGCATCCTCATGGATCCTAGTCATGTTCAGTAACACTGGGCCACTATGGGAATTCCAGATCCACGTAATTTAGAATACAGTATAGATTGTTTTATTTTCTTATATTTGAAGCTTTTTAGATATTTATTATTAATTTTAACCTTATTGATTTCTAGTTGAATTTTTATTTTTTTATTTTTTTTGAACATCTTACAATTTACAGTTATTTTCTTGGCCAGGTATGCAATCTTGCTGAATATTTCATTTGAGCATTTAAAGATAGTTTTTCTGCCTTCATTGAATAAAATGTTTGTTCTATGAATGTTAATTAGAACAATTTATTGTATTTTACAAATTTTCTGTTTTTTTGTCTAGCTTTTTTAAATCAATTACTGAGAAAGAAATGTTTAAACTTTCAGCCATGACTGTTGATTTATCTGTCTCTTAATGTTTGTTTTTTGTTTCTTGTGTTTTGAAGCTTTGCTGTATACACATTTAGGGTTTTCATGTCTGTTTTTGGTTATGCTTATGTCTTCTTAATGAATTAACTCTTTTATTATTACAAAATATTTCTCTTAATTCCTGGCAATATTCCTTGTCTTGAACTCACAGTTTGCTTATGAATATAGCCATTTTACTTTTCTTATGATTACTATTTGAATGGGATATTTTTAACCTGTTTCTTCATATCTAAAATGTCTTTTATATGGGCACTATATAGTTGGGTCCTGTTTCCCCTATCAAATCTAAAAATTTCTTTTTAATTGGAGTATTTAGTCATTTACTTTTAGTCTAATTATTAGTTCAGTTTGAATGACGCTTATCATTATGCCATCCATTTTCTATTTGTCCCATATTATTTGTATTTCTTCTTTCCTGCCCTTTTAAAGAATGAGTTTACTATTCCAGTTTAATTTTCTACGTTGTTTTTTGTATTAACTTTGGTTATATACCTTTTGTTATTTTTACTGGTCACTCAGGCATTATGTATGTGTCTTTAATTTAGCAATCTATTTCAAGTTAATTGTACCTTGTTGTCCTCCGTATTTTGTTTTATTGTTTTAATGCATTTTATATTTACATGTATTATAAATCCAACAATATAAGCTATATTCTTTTGCTTTTAACAGGCATAAGTCCTTTAAAGAAATTAAGAGAGAATTTTGGTTTCATATTTACTCACATACTTATCATCCTATGATGTCTCTTTCTGTACATTTATATTTCATCTTATATATTTACCTTTAGATTATAGACTCCCTTTTCCATTTTTTAATAATACAGATCTGATGTTTGATGGTGATGCCTTCTCTCAACTGTCACTTATCTGAAAATGACTTTATTTCTTAAATTTTGAATTACATTCTATATGGAGAAAAGAATTCAGAATTGACTTATACTGTATAGGACATCAAATATATAGTTCCCTTGTCTTCTGGTTTTTTTATTGCTTCAGGTGAGAGCCAGATTTCCTACATATATTTATTCCTCTCTGTGCTATTTAACTTTTTATGTCTGGCTTCTTACAAGATTTTTGTCTTTATGTTTGGTTTTCAACAATGTGACAGTAATATACCCAGGTGTGGTTTCTTTGTATTAACCCAGTTTGGATTTAATATAGGCTTACAAATTTGCAAGGTGATATTTTAATGAAATTTGGTAAATGTTTGGCTTTGAACCATACTTTTTTGTTGTTGCTCACTTTCTTCTTTCCTTCTAGGACTCTACTTCATATATGTTAAACTGATACATGTTGCCCAATAGGTCACTGAGAACTTGATTTTTATTTTTCAGTCTTTTATTTTTCAATTCTTTAGATTAAGCAATTTCTATTTATCTGCCTTTAATTATCCTGCTCAGTTCTCTTTTCTCTCCAATCTGCTTTTATGTCCATCAAGGAAAATATTTATATTATATACTATAATTTTCCATTGTAGAATTTTCAAGCAGTCCTTTATTAAAATAATTTCCATTTTCTATGCTAAAATTTCCTATTTTTTTATTTATGGTAAGCATTGATTTGGATTGCGCCGAATTGAAAGAAAGCAAAATAAGTATGACTTATGCTGTATGTTTTTTGGTTTTAATCAAATATCTTCTAGTTTTTGCCTTTCTGGTCACCCTCCAGTATGTTAATTTTTTTTTACATTTTCTTCAGATATTATAATTATTATCTGCAAGAGGGATGCTCTGCTAATAGGATTCCACGTTATTCCATTTAGACTAAGTGGCTTAAGATTTGTAGTACTGAATGGGCTATGCTAGTTTGCCATCTTCTTTCAGTCTCTCTCTTTGGTCTACCCTAAAGCTTAATCTTCAGGCCTACTGCTCTGCTAAGGAATCTTATCTTTAAATGCCTGACTATAAGGCATTTAAAATGTTTCCAGGTCTTGCTAATCACAGTGCGAAAAGACCAAAGGAAAACCTGGTCAATCATTCATGATTCTGGCCTAGAACATTTGTCTGGAGTTCTCCTTCCTTTTCTTTTTCTCTTCCTCTCTTTACAACAACCCAAACCCCTGAGCTATTACTGAACTATTTTTTTCTTACTGCAATGATTTTAAGCCCAAGTGCCACAAAGTAGACTCTCTCTACAAAGAAAAGTCAACTTACTATTTCTATCTTTAAACATCCTTCTTTTTCCAGTTGAAAAGTAATGGACAAAACAAGCATTCTTGCTATGAAGAAGTAATGGTTTGTAGCTAAATTATTTCTGTGCCAAAAGGAAAAACAAATTAAGCCAGACAAAAATCTTACAATATTTCTATTTTTCATTCCTATTCATTACAGAGAAGGCTGGCTTTTATTGAAATTATTTTTAAAACTCATTTAATATACAGCTGCATATAAAAGCAAAGGATAAAGGAAGAACAGCTTCCAAAATATGGTGTTTTCACCTTCATCACAATGAAAAGTGAGGGTTAATCTAAGCATCTACAAAACTTTCAGGCAACAATTAGACCTTGGTTCTAGGGTAATATTTTACATGTGAAAAATTATTACATCAATTCCTATTATGTGATAGTACCAAGAAAAAAATAAACAAATAATTACTAGATAGAATTGAAAGCATTTTAAGTTAAATATTAATATAATATTGAAGTTATTATTGTGATTGATTATGAAACAGAAATTATATTTTGGAATTTCAAAAACACCTAGAAGCCTTAAAATTTATTTTGGATAGATCTTTGATATTATCTAAATTTTGGTGGATTTTGGTTCATCATAGATGTTGTACCTTTTAAAAGTTAGCATATCTACATTATAAAAATCTAAAAAAATAATTTTCATTTTTATAAAAATATAAAGAAGAAAAATATGTTCCATTTGCTCACTCTAACACATTTTCTGTTGGATTTACTTATTCTAATTCTGTTGAATTATTTATTGTATTTTCCTTGAATTCCTACCATTTTTTCTATGCATATTTCTAAAGATTTGAAATAAGAGCTTGCATTTACTTTCACATATTCTTTTTAATAAAAATATGCTCAAACATGTCTTATTGTGCTCTACTGTTTTCATAGTCATTGCTATAGGTGGACTTACCACAATTTACTTGTTTTTTTTAAACATGAAAATGTTTTTCAAACTTTTACTAATATGTACAGTATATCCTGTCATTTGTGTAACTATGAGTTTCCTTTGTCTTGTCTTTAACAGGGTACGATACCTATCATACACTGTGGTTAGAATATTCTATATTAAATGCTTACTGCCTGAAGTATCTTTGACTAAAAGAAATTGTTAGTTCCTCTTACCTTTTTAGACAAATCTTTACGTCATAGATGCCACAGTATAATGAGTGGATACATATGGTAGAGAAAATTAGAAAGCAGCTCTTCATGGATATTTGTAGCATTTGAAGAAGTTTATATACTCAGTAAAGGCTTGGAAGAGATATGCTATGAATATTAAATTGTAATGTACACAAGAAGTATATATTTTGGGCATTTGATATATGCTGATATACGAGTTTTGGAAGGATAGTTTATTTTCTGTATGCCTTATCTTCCGTCTCTACAAACAGTATTTCTTCTGTTACAATCCCACGTAACAGAAGTTTCAATTTTGAGGCTGGCTGACTTTTTGCTCTCAGATTAAATCTCCATATTTTAAAACTGAAATTGTCATTTAAAGTAAATGCTTCAATCTACATAGGATATTTCAGGGAAAAAAAAAGAGAGAGACATATTAAGGAGCCCTGAATTGGAATGAGAAACCCAATATCTATGTCTAATGCTGTCACCAATATTCTTGGAGATAATTGGGCTTTGTTCTGTCATTTATAACATAAAATGTGTAATGGTTAATTTTATGTATCTACTTGACTGGCCATGAGGTATCTGGATTAAATATTACTTCTGGGTGTGTGTGAAGGTGAGTCCAGATAAAATTAGTGTTTGAATTGGTGGATTCAGTAAAGTAGATTATGCTCCCCAAATTTCGTGGATATCATCTAATCTGTTGTGGGTCTGAATAGAACAAAGGCAGAGAAAGAAGGAATTCACTCCCTTTTCCTGTCTGTGTTGAATTAGGGTATCTCATTTCATCTCATCTTTTCTTGCCTTCAGACTGGGATTTATATTATTTGCTACCAGTTTCTCAGGCCTTTGGATTTAGACTGAATTACATCACCAGCTATCCTGGGTCTCCAGCTTGCATGTGGTAACCTCCATAATTGCATGAGCCAGTTCCCCATAATAAATCTGTTTTGAGAGGCTGATTTTGTTTCTCTGAAGAATGCTTACTGAACAAATATCAACACTTTTAGAAATAAATAATTGAGGGAATATCTAAGGGCTACAATGTATTTGATATAGAATTGACTGATACATTAAAATTTAAAAATTTGATTATTTTTTCCAAATGAATGAGAATAGAAAATAAAATTGTTCAATTATATCTTCTAATGAGCTAGATCCACTTGTCTATTCTGTTGTGGCTCTATGACCTCCAGAGAACGTATGTTTATTTTGGCATTTAGAGTCATCTCACTTGGAGTACTTCTAGCCAAATGATTCTATCAGTCTTAAATTATTGTAGTTTTGCCAGATTAATTAATAATAATATACATATCTCTTTAAAATTTATCCACTGCTGTAAATTAATATAACAGTAATATTGTGAGTTTGAGTTTTCTGCAAAAATTTATAATTGTAATCCTGGAAACCCAGTTTTAATATTCTCAGCATCAAAATAAGATTAGGAAATGTCTCCATTATACAGAATATGAGTGCATTTCACTGAAGCATCCTCTAACACTTAGGGAAGGACTGAAAGCTAGGGAAGATGGAGCCAAATTCACTTAGTTGAGCAGGCCTCAAGAAATAGGTGCACTTTCTTCTTTCAGAGTTACACAAGTGGAAAACTAAATGTACTGTTCTACAGCAAATGTCTGTGCTCCATAAAGGGAAACCCATAGAAACTGAAAACCCAATTGCTGAAGTCAAGAGATATAAGTAAAGATTGGGTGTCGGCTGTGTTAAAATGTGTGGTGGGAAAGAACAAGCAAATAAGAATGTAAGGAATATCTTGCTATACTGGACTGTTTTCTGTGAATTCCATAAGAAATGGAAGTTGACATAGTCCATTACCTACAAATAAAACACACTTTTAGATCAAACAGCTATTTTTTTCACAAGGTCACAAAAGCTCAGCCAGCAAGAAAGCCAAATAGGACTGGAATGAACGAGTTTACTCAGATCACTTTAGGCTGATTAGTCATTCATATCATTTTTAGTTCATAGACTAGTTAGTGGGTAAATATTGGACTAAATTATGAAACCCTAATAACATGTATTTGAAATCAGTGAAAGAAATACAAGAAATACAAGCAGGAAGAACATGTGTATCAATTCAGTTATACCAGCCTACCTCATGACTACAGATGGAATGTGAACAGTGCCAGATGGTGGCTAGTACCTGTACAGGAAACTCTTAGTGCTGGCTTGGTGGCAACATGTTTTCTACAGTGTTAAACATACATTATAGAAGTTTTATGCAAAATGTCTGTATGCCTGGGATATGATTAAAATCATGTCCTGAATACTCTAAGTCAAAATTTAAAAACACTCTGTATTTTTTCATTTCTTATATGAGAATCTTTGCTCCTGTTTTCTCATTCACAATTGTTTGTCTATTAATTATGGTAAATAATATTCACCGTGGTTCTGAAAAATAGGAAGGAGTTAGAGTAAGTGCAGATTAAAAAAAAAGATTAAGAAAATTGTTCCAGCTATTATTTGCCCTAGAAAAGCTTTGTCTTCCAAGAATTCTCAAGAACATCAAAAGTAATAGTATATGTTATTTGTTAATGATAATAAAGAGTGAGTTTCATCATTGCTCGAAACCTCATGTAACGATACTGTGATTTTCAACAGTTTGAGTAGGTTATCTGAATGCTAAATGATCCAAGACTTTGAAAGCATCTGTGGACAAAAGACCTTTATTCCACATCTATTGGATAGAAGCCTTCTGATGAGTGAGACAGAATTCTCATCTTCGTGGTGACCCATGGTATATGGGCATTGGCTCAAGCTTACATGTGGATCCCTGCCCTGCTGTTGAAGCTACCCTACCTCTGCTTTGATCTTTGTTCTCTCCAGGTGTCTGTAGTTGTTCTCTCTTTTGCAAGCTCTCTGTTCCCAGCCCAGATGATCTTCACTCATTCTTTAGAGATAACCAGAGCCCACCAGCTATTTCTTGAGAAGTTTCTGGTTGGTATTATTATTAATGTTATTATTAATGGCTGCACCCAAGGAATACGTAAGTTCCCAGGCCAGGGATTGAATTCAAGACAGAGTTGCGACTTATGCTACAACTGTGGCAACACTGGATCCTTTAACCCACTGCTCCGGCACTGGAGATTGGCCCTACCTTTCAGCAGCAGTGTGAAATACTGTAGTTGGATTCTTAACCCACTACGCCACAGTGGGAGCTCCAGTCTCTGGTTATTATTGTGAGATGAAGGAGAGAGTCACTGAATATGATAGGTTGTGCTAGGCCCACAGTCTACAGACTTTTCAGGATAAAAACCTTATTTTAAAGGCCAAAGTAATTTCAAGAAACTGCAACATAAAAGTAATCAGATTGGTGGTCTTGTTATAGAAGCAGTTTCCTTTTCATGATGTGCTGAGATACCAAGGTTTGTAGCAGATAAAAGATTTATTCGTGAGGTAGCCAAGTGAACAGACAGAGAACAAGTGTCCAGCCCACCTCCTTGAAGACAGAGTTAAGGGATATTTATGGGATAGAGGCAGGTGGTCTGAGGCATGGGGAAGTGTATTGGAGGTAAGAAAAGTGAGGTAATTGGTGGTCTGAGCAAATGTAGACGAGTTTCTCAGCTCTTCACAGGATGCATGTTCAGAAAATGGTGGCCTTAGCATGTCGTGAGGGTGGACTTTTTAGCCCTCCTAAGTCAAAAGGTCACTTATAGAATACCTATGCAGGCCTAGTTGAATGGTCAGTTCAACTGGTTTGGACAGGAGAAGAACTAGTCCCAAGTTCCTGAAAAACAAGCAGCCATTACTACAGTGACCAGAAAGTCAGAGGTGCTATCTACAAAGAAGCTGGTGGGAGTTTAGTTTAGTATCAGTTAAACACAAGAGACTATGAGCAAACAAAGCAGGTTAGGTTTGGCCGGCCTAATCATATTAGCCCTCAGTTTCAATATCTATTGGTGTCTAGGACTCAGTACCAGCTTTTCTACTATTTGCGCTTTATTAATCATAGAATCTACATACATGAGGAACATATTTGTTACTATAAGAAAGGCAGTCTATCATTATGGATGCAGCCATGGAACTATTCCTCTT
The DNA here is from genome assembly GCA_004024745.2 of Catagonus wagneri. Classification (NCBI taxonomy): domain Eukaryota; kingdom Metazoa; phylum Chordata; class Mammalia; order Artiodactyla; family Tayassuidae; genus Catagonus; species Catagonus wagneri. Next base: position 4,128,425 of record PVHT021183695.1, read on the forward strand.
TTTAAACATGAATATGGCCTCTGCCATTTATTAGTTGTGTGACCTTGGGCAAGATTCTCAAAATTTTCATACCTCAGTTTCCTTATCTGAAAACTGAACATAAAAATAGTACCTATCTTGTAAGGTTGCTGTCAGCATTGAATGAATTAATACATATAATGCGCTGAGAACAGAGTAAGTACTCAGTAAATTTTTTATCTTATTATTAGGTGTTAATGATGTTGTTTATTGGGTTTACAAAGCTTGTTCATTGCACAGTTTCTCTAAGATTTTAAAGGACCACAGATTTTGATTAATGGAGTTAATGGAGTTAACCACAGATTCTGTTAAATAATGGAGTTCCCTTCATGGTTCAGCGGTAACTAACCCAACTAGGAACCATGAGGTTCAATCCCTGACCTCGCTCAGTGGGTTAAGGATCCGGTATTGCCGTAAGCTGTGGTGTAAGTCTCAGATGCATCTCGGATCTTACGTTGCTGTGGCTGTGGGGTAGGCTGGCAGCTGCTGTAGCTCTGACTCAACCCCTAGCCTGAGAACTTCTATATGCCATGGGTGCAGCCCTAAAAAGCAAAAAAAAAAAAAAAAAAAAAATGTTACTAATGTAATAATAGCACATGGCCTCCATCTCTACCAAGATAAGTTTTTCTTATAACTTTTAAGGTGAGAGATTTAATAAATTGGACCTTGTCAGTATTAAGAGAGTGAATATGTGATGCCTAGCTGATTAGGAGGCAGGATATCATTGAGAGGATCATGAAAGCTGAATGTTAACCTGTGGGTCTACATGTAGGAAATCCCTGCTGCCTTTAGTCAGGTTAATCATGTCTCCTTGGACTCCATTTCTAACCATTAACAAATTACCTCATGGTCTCTTTGGGGGCTGACAGGCAATCTTAGTGATAAATAAAGTTGAAGACTTTCAAAGTAAAGTTTGAATTACTTTGCATATATTTACACACATAAACAAAACAACATTTGGCAATTAAGATTTGCCAGCATAAAAGACATTTAATAAATTTATCACCACCTAGTTGTTCCAGAGGCAAGGACTAATTTTGATGCAATTAATCTAAGCATTCAAAGAGTGAATTAATGAATTTCTAATAAATGACTATGGCTTGCTACTACTACCTTTATCCACTCATGTTGAAATCTCTTTTTCTCCTTTAATTTATCTCACCTCTCTTAAATTTTGGGGATCAAAGCAAATGAACAAATATTTAAAGACAGATGAGAAAAAGAATTTTTCATTCTTCTAAATGCAAATATACATGGGAAAGAAGCACAAAATTCTTTTATGGTGGCATTTTTTTTTTTATTATTTACCTGATGCCTAATGCATAATGATAAATTACTTTTGTGAGTCAGAGATTGTGAGAAGGTTTGCCTCTACTTTATTGAGCACTATGTACTTCAAGGCATTCAATAGAAAGAATGGATCAGAACATTTGGAATAAGAGAATTATAGGGAAGGGGCAGTAGTATAGCACAGCTTTCTTAACAGATTGAATCTGGCAATGTTCCTCTGCATAGGCTGCCAGTTAGTGAATAAATGTTACCAGCTATAAATAGAGTGTTCGAAAAGGCTAAGTTATCAAAACAGAGGACAATTTAGTTTGTTCTGGGAGACCAAGCATCAAACTGTCATTAAAGTAGTGATAACCTCAGGCAATTTTAGATGTTTATTTAGCCAGCAATTTACCTTTGGGGCTCACCCTCTATAGTTTGCAGCCCCTAAGTTGGTTTGGAAAATGAAAGGTCAAACAGGAAGTTATTATCTTCTAATTAGAGGAAGAATAAACCTAGACTTGAATTGACTATTTGGGGTCTTTCAAGGACATATGAGGATAGTGTACTAAGAGGTCATTTCCTGCAGTGAGGGTGTAATAATACAGAGGAGGCTGGGACAAACTCCAAGCTAACAGACACCTCCCTAGCTTGGGGAGAATTCACAAACAGTTTGGAAGATTTTTATTTCTGAAGCACTGGAAGGGGAGAAAAATAGTATATTCTTACTACCTCCCTAGGTTCTCCATCTGGGGCCCTGTAAGTCTGACAGCCAAACACAGGTTAATAAGAGAAAAACAAACAATGTTAACATGTGCTTTGTACTTACCCATGAGAATATCCAGAGAGGAGTATAACTCAAAGGGGTGGTTAGAACTTGGGTGTATAGATCCTCTTAGCAAAGGAACAATACATTTTTAGACAAGTGAAAAGACAAAAACAAAACCAAAAACAATCCCCTGAGTTTATAGGGGTGACAAATTGTAGGAAAGTAGATAGATGGGGAACTAATGGAAGATAAAGGCTAATGAGTAAAGTTTGTTATGTAGATTGCTGGGTGTCAGTGGGCTGATGAGGGTTGAACATTTTCTCTGGTTAATTTTGTCCTTCCTGCTAAAAGGGGGAATGGGACACCTTTGCGAATTTATGTTCTGCGTTTAGACAGATAGATGGAGGGTAGAGAGCTCTTCTTGTATCTGCTTCTTTTCTTTTGTTTTTAGCTCAGAATAATCTTGATGCCAAAGTGGGATCTTTTGGGGTGCCAAATTCTGCTGCCCTATACAGTTAAAATTTCACTGTCATCTTTAAAACTGAAGAACTCCAAACTGCTTAGAGTAAAACTTGAGCAAGCAGAGATAGCAAGCTACCCCAAAGTAAATGCATAATAATAAAAAACCCTAAAACTTGAAGAAGAATAACTATTTTCCTGAGTCTGGTAAAGAAAAGCTAGACAGTGATCAATAATACAACATTTTACTTTAGTAGGAGAAGGTTTTACATTCCTACACATCTTGTTATATTTCTCTAAATCCTCCCTATTCACTTCTTAGTTTATACAATCTTAAAATGTTACCATTTATTTTGGTAATATATTTGAAATGTATAAGTGAGAATGAAATACTTGCAATTACTTTTTTGTAGCCCTTCATGTTCAAGTAGAGATGACTTTTTGCCTGTTTGTCAATTAAAAGGTACTACTCTTTACCAAGCAACTAATATATTCATTTAAACTCTATTTGAGTGGCTTATATCAACATAACTGATAGCAGTGTTTTAATATTTTGTTTTAAAATTATGCTCCAAATCATGATGCCACCACTGTCATAGTTAGCAACAAATACCTATTAAGCATATAGTATTTATTAGATACTATGCTACCACTTTATACCATCTTTTTACTATGTCTCTCAGTGTCTGCTATGATACAATAATTGCACTAGGTGCCAGGAAAATAGCACTGAACAAAGGAGACAGAATCTTTGCCCTAATGGAGCGTCTGTTTTAGGGATAAAAAACTTGAGCTTAGATTAAGTGCATTTCTCAGAATTGCAACAAGCAATAACAGCCTGTGAGTAAACTGAGATTTCAAGTCAAGTCTGTGTGATTGCATGCACAATGAAATAGTCTATTCATATCAAGCAACTTGTCTATTCTTTTTTTTTTTTTTAATTTTAGGGCTGCACCTGCCGCATATAAAAGTTCCTGAGTTAGAGGTTGAATTCCAAGATGCAGCTGCCACCCTACACCACAGCCACACTTAATCCGAGCTGCATCTGTGATCTGTTCTTAAGCTTGTGGCAACACCAGATTCTTAACCCACTGAGCAAGACCAGGGATCAAACCCACATCCTCATGGAGACTATGCCCAGTTTGTAACCTACTGAGCCACGATGGGAACTCCCCAACTTGTCTATTCTTGTGAATCCAAAATGTTTTATCCTAAAAAATCACCTACAATATAATAGTTTGTTTACTGTTTTGAGTCATTTGTCCACAGAACTGGTCTTTTTAAAAAATTAAATTATCGTTGATTTATAATATTATATTAATTTTAGGTATATAACACAGTGATTCAATATTTTTATAGATTACACTCCATTTAAAATTATAAAATATTTGCTATATTCCCTATGCTATACAATATATCCTGTATCTTATTCATTTTATGTGTAGTAGTTTGTACCTCTTAATACCCTACCTCTATCTTGCCATTCCCCCCGCCTCTCTTCCCGCTGGAACCACTGTTTTGTTCTCTATATCTGTGAGTCTGTTTCTGTTTTGTTACATTCATTTGTTTGTTTTTTAGATATTTGCAAATGACATGTCAGTAAGGGGTTAATATCCGAAGTATATAAACTATTTACATGTCTCAATATCAAAAAAAAACAAACCGTCTGGTTAAAAAGTGGGCAAAAGACCTGAATAGACATTTTTCCACTAAAGACATCCAGATGGCCAACATGCACATGGAAATATGCTCAACATCCCTATTTGTTAGGGAAGTACAAATCAGAACCACAATGAGATATCACCTCACACTGGTCAGAACTGCTATCATTAAAAAGGCCACAAATAATAAGTGTTGGCAAGGATGAGGAAAAAAGGAAACCCTATTAAACTGTTGATGGGAATGCAAGTTGGTTCAGCCACCTTGGAAAAGAGTATGGAGGTTCCTCAAGAAATTAAAAATACAGTTACCGTATGATCCAGCAACATCCACTCCTGGATATAGATCTGAAGAAAACGAAAACACTAATTCTAGAATTAGTAAATGCACCCAGTGTTCATAGCAATTTATAATATCCAAGATATAGCCATCAACAGGTGAATTGATAGTGAAGATGTGGTATATACATGCAATGGAGTATTACTCAGCCATCATTCGCAAAAACATGGATGAACCTGGAGGTGAAATAAGTCAGAGAAAGACAATACTATATATTTTTTAAAGAGCTATTCTTATCATGACACAAGAACTTGCTATTCTAATTATTGTCCCAATGTAAGGAAATTAAATTTTCCTTTGTTTTTTTTATGTTTTCTCTTCCATAGTCCATCTATATCGACTATAATTTTTCCAAATGTGAAAATTACTATGTAAACAACTACGTAAACTATTTGAACTTTTTGTTTGGAATAAGCCTTATTAAAACAGTAATACTGGAAGTTCCCTTGTGGTGCAGCGGGTTAAGGATCCAACGTTGCCAGAGCTATGGTGCAGCTCACAACTGCGGCTTGGGTTTGATCCCAGGCCTGGGAACTTCCACATGCCATAAGTACAGCCAAAAAGAAAAGAAAATAGTAATAGTACATATCTGATCAAAAGTAACTCTGAAGTAACAGCTCAGTTAGACAGCTTAACATCCCTGAACATGGTCTTCCAGTCACTGTAGGGCCACCGCCTAGCTTCTAGAGTGATCCAGAAAGGGAGAGCTGAAGCCATTGCTTACTTGTGAGTGACATAGAATCTCCAGACCCTGATGTTGATTTAACAGTTTATTCTTGCTCGCTGTTTTCTTCTCTTTTTTTTAAATTGTTTTTTATGTGGCAATGAGGAGGATGTAAGGAAAAAATGGCCTCTAGTCTCTTATTTATTTGTCATTCCAAGTGTGTGATTAAATTTCTTCTTTTTGCATTTTTGTCAGTTCCCTTCAGCCAAGACCATTGGGAGTACACCTGTGGTTACACAAAGATGGGCTATTTAGACTTGTTGCAGTAAGGGAGAATGTGGACCACAGGGAACCATGGAATAATAACGCAGAGAGTTTTAGAGGGGCCTCCCTGTAGAATTTTAGCTTCTAATAGGCGATTTTTGGAAAGATTCAAGGAGGCATGGATTTGTTGTATATTTGATGCCATTAAGAAGTGGAGGTACCTCTGCTTCTTAACAATTCTTATCTAGAAAAGAAAAACAAAGAAGCAACACTGAAGCTGTGTTTGGTAAATAAACAGTATTTATTCATATTTCTTGTAAAGTGTGGGCTGTGGAGTATCTTATCAATACCCTCTGTATTAGTCTTCTATGATAATATGCATTAACTTGACAGACGAGGGGCCATTACAGTCTATCACTGCAGTGATCCATACAGTGAAGACTCCCTAAGTACATGTTGACACAATATTGCAGCAGTGATCCATGAATTAAATATGCTTTGGATCCGAGTCATTACAAGTTTAATGGGAGAAATGCACCAATTCCACTGAAAAATGCCAGTTTTGACTCTGTGATCAATTTTTCCATAAACACATTTCCAGTGTTACTCAGTAATGAATATTCTTCTTAAACCATCCAGGCTTATTGTTTAGTGACTTCATCAACATTTTAAGTCTCATTTTATATTTACTATATTTGAAACTCCTTGAGTGTCACAGAAGAGATCTACTGAATAATTGTACAATAGTATCCACACAAATGTAATTCTTTTGTGAATAATGAAAACCACTATTTTATCTTTTTAAGGCCCAGACATAATAAGTACTCAATAGGCTTAAAATGAAAGTAAATTAAAATTTTTATTCAGGTCATTATTCAGTCCATCCCTCATTATAAAGTGTTCACGAAGTTGTTGTCATGGCAGAGTGAGCACAAGAAATGTGACAGTGTTCCCTGGTACTTAGCATTTATTTCTTTATTCCATCATTTTTCTTTTACACAGATTAAATTTTTCATAGTACATATTATGCAAGAGAATGGTTGTGCTTTCTCAGGTATTTATAAGAGTTGCTGTATGTATTAGACTTGAAAACATTCCTTGCTGAACACATACTGGGCGTTACTTCTGAGGAAAAGGGATGTAGTTTATGAAAACAAAATTGAAGAAAAGGGAATGGAATAATGAATGAAGAAAGTTTAAAGGAATAGTCCCAAAAATAATTGTGTCAGATATTCATCTGAAATGGGAGGCGAGTTAAAAAGAACAGGTAGAAGACAGTGAAAAGGAATTTAGACAAGATAAAAATATTCTCAATGGCCTAACTTTAATCAGTAAATCAAGGACTGAGTTGTTTTGCCTTGAGGGTGTGTGAAGAAGCGGGCCTGAAGAAAACAAAAAAATAATTTAGACTCCTCGTTGTGAGGCACTTACTTCATAGTCTCTTCCCACTATGATGTCCATCCTCCAGTCCCTTCCCAGGACAGCTGTTACTCAAAGCTGTCTTCTCTATTCTCCTTTAGGACTGGGACTCTGCAATCCTGAAAGCAAAACAAAACAAAAACCAAAAGATCTCTGCTACCTTTATTTTTATTTATTTATCTATTTACTTATTTTGCTTTTTAGGTCCACACCCACAGCATATGGAGGTTCCCAGGCTAGGGGCTGAACTGGAGCTGTAGCTGCCAGCGTACGCCACAGCCACAGCAACGCCAGATCCGAGTCCCATTTGTGACCTACACCACAGCTCACATCAGTGCTGGATCCTTAACCCACTGAGCAAGGCCAGGGATCAAACCCACATCCTCATGGATCCTAATGGGTTTAACTGCTGAGCCACGAAGGGAACGCCTACCTTTAATTTTAAACTAATTCTCATTCTGTTTCTCCATTCACTTTCTTTTGTACCTTTTCTTACCGTCATTTTTTTTCTTTTTTCTGTCTTTCTTTTGACTTTTGTTCTCTTCACTTTTTTCAGAATCATTATATGTGGGATATTTATGTGGCTTTTGTTGTGCAAGTGCAAGATATGCCAGGGATCTGGCTGCCCCTCTGATAACCTATGACTGCTAGGTATGATTCTGCTGTTCTAGCTAGTCTGCCTTGCCTCCAATGTTGAGTTGTAGAGAGGTATATAGGAGAACCAGAACTGGGGTGTGTGTGTGAGGCAGGGAGGCAGGGAGCAGAGGTGGAGACTGGAGGCATTGATAGAACTGGGACCGTAGACCTGAGATGGGCATGCTGTCATCAGCAAGTCTGGTACATTCTCACAAAAGTGAGAGACAAGGAGGCTGAAGCCTTGAACAAGAAAGGGAAAGAAAGCAGGGTGGCCAGGCTAGTAAGAAAAGGTGAAATAAGTACATTAAGGATTGAATCACTTAAAAACATTTCTTAAAAGCTCTCTATTTTCCAGGGACTGAGCAATATGCTTTCACATACATTATCTCATCCATTTCCCATAACAACCCTGCAAGGTCTATGCAGAATGTCTTGAGTATGAAATTGTCAACTTAGATAGCTTTCAGCATCCGAAGCTCCAAATCTCGGTGGTTACCTGAGACTGGATGTGAGCAGTGATGATTGAGCATGGTGCCATTGAAATCTCAGTAGTGATAAGAGGAGGAGAAGAATCACCAGGAAAGAGGCAGATGTAGAGAAAGGTGGGGTAATACCACATATGCAAAATACTGCACTATCATTGAAATAAATGCTTTAAATATGTTAAAATACATCTTTAGAAAGAGTAATCTGTCTCCTTCTATGGATTTAAATGTGCAATGAAATTATATAGGTTTATCTACTTATAGATTACCTACTGACCAAGATGGCCTAATGTTTTCCTTGGCTTGATTAAACTTTAGACAAGACAAAGTTTTGTCCTTATCATAGGTCCCTGACATTCTTTTACTTTTAGCACTTACTTTAGAAAATTTGGAATTATAAGTTCTTTTTCTGCCCCTCTGAGATATAAGTCTTATCCTAGCCTCTTGCCAGTTTTACAGCCCAGGAGTGTCTTTCTCAAGGATCCAGGGGCCATGCTTTGAAATATCATCTTCAAGAAAGATAGCACCCTTATCTCCCAGTCTCAGTGGGAGGATAGGAGCCTAATTTCAGTATTTACGGATTAGCAAACACGGATGGTCTAATCACATTGACCACAGCCCCCTAACATCTTTTTTTTTTATATTAACAAT